>VNJQ01004519.1:0-311835 GCA_008042515.1 Drosophila truncata
CATTGGGACGCGCTTCCAGCTAGTGACTTACTGAGGGTCATCACCAATGCACTGCCCTCCAGTGGATGCTCGGCCAGAATCATATTCGCAGTTTTACACCATGCTGCAGCGTCAGCACCAGCAGATTCGGGATTAAACGTAGGCAGCGTCACTGAAGTCTCTCGAGTTGTTGTTTTTGCCGGTGTCTGCATGGCCTTCAGCAATTCCAAAAACTTTTGGTGTTGCGCTTCCAACAGTTGCAGCATGATTCCAGGATGCTGTGGCTGTGGCGATCCCACTTCTGATGTAGGAGAGTTGGTTTCCTTGTCGTTTGCCATGACTTTGTTTTATTTTCGTGAAGACGCAGCGAGTCGCAGTTGTGGATTGTTCCGCTTCCTTTTCTAGAATGGCCGACTGCCATGACTTCGCACAACTGTGCCACGCTCAGTCCGTATCGCTGTCTCGTACGGACCTCGCCTTTACACAACTATCGATGCATCACGCACATCCTTTTTGTCATTCTCTATCTTTATTTATCTTTTCCCAACACTTATATCATTTTTAACATTGTTACTTAACATTAACATCTTTTACTCATTTGGACATGTTAATTTAACTGAAGTATGAATTCAAACTTAACATAATAACTGACTACTCTACGACATATACAAGTAGAGTATGTGAGCTGCTGCTGCTGTGCGTCGTGTGTGCTCCGAGGTCCGGCGAAAGCGGCTTAAGCTGCCTCGCTGAACACTTAATCCCCTTTTGGTACTTAAAGGAGTCTCAAGGGTATATTGGTCATTGGGCGAGAGAGGCTAAGGATGCCCGAATCAATGCCATGGAAGTGTGCCTAAGTTATGGCCTAGAAGTGGCTTTAATTACTAAATTTAGCACAGGAAGTAGCCTTTAAATGGTATTAATGGTAAGAATTTTAAAGGTATTTGAAGTCAAGAGAATATTTATTAAGAAATCCATAGGGAAGTTAAGTTCTTTTAAGTTCTTTTCAAGAAAAATTAAGATTTCTTATATAACCCCTTTAGGAGGCAACATATATTTAAAGAAAGTAAGTTTCTTAAGCTAGAAATTCCCTTAGGATTTAACTTCCAACCCATTCAAGGGGTAAAGCACATTCTTAACCCTGAGCTTATATCTCCCCCAATTGCTTATATATTTTTCTTAAATTTCTATTTCGCCCTTTTGAGACTCTCTCGCCTCGTAATTGCTTTAGCTTGTCGAAATTTCCTTCGCTTTTGTGGGCGAGCCAACACAAAAGCCAAAAAACACAATTTCCCATCGAGCAAGCGAATTTTGCTGGCAAAATAATTCCTCTAAGCAAGCAAATTTCGCTAAAGCCAAACTTCAAAGTGGAGTGAATAAAACGCTGAAGGAGCTGAGAAGTCGAGAAACGAGATCAAAACAGGTGGCAGCAGAACCAGTTTGATGGCTTTTTTTTCCAAGGGTAAGGGAAGGGATTGGGGATTGGGGATGGGGATGGGGATGGATGAGCGGAGGGTAAAAGGGCCCCACTGACACATTTTGTTGATGGTCGAACGACGACGTAACCGCACTCGCTTTGCCGTATTCCCTCTCATACATATTGGAGCGGACTACCCGACGCATAATCCTTTTAATGAAGCAACCAGGAGCTTGTTACTGGCTCCTCCTCCTCCCCCCCGTTGCTGTGGCTTTACCTGTTAACAGCAGCTGCCTTTGTTTTCGCTCCAAGTTGCCCCATTGTTGCCTTGCTTGATAGTTGTTTCTCCTGCTCCCCTGCTGTTGCTGCTCCCGCTGCTGCTGCTGCTGCTGCTACTGCTAGCCCTTTATTGACATTAATTATAATTAAGAAGGCAGTGGGTGTGGGTGCCCAGTTCGTTCTGTACTGAAATCCTTCAGCTGCAGATCCGATTTCTGACTGAACTGAGCTCCCCCGTCGGAGTTATTTCCCGTCATTCACTCTAAGCCTGACACGAGAGGATGCCCAGGCTTCAGCCCACCAGGACTCTGACGAAAGGATGCCACTGATCATGGCTTCATTTGCAGCAATCTCTTTATGATTCGCCCAGGCCCAGGGATATTAAGGCATTGAACGTGGGGCTAAGTGGCTGCCAGGGAAGGACCGGCTTTGGCATTAAATATTAAATACGACAACGTCCTGCGGTGCGTATGAGTAATTTGGGCAACGTATGTGGCAGGCCATTAAAACGCAGAAGGGCAAAGGGGGCCCAGAGAGTCAACCCCACTCGTTAGCACATCATGTCGTCTCCCCAAAAACCAAAAACCCACCACCCCCAACCTCCCCTCTTTCAGCCAGGCTTACCCTGGGGGGGGGGGGGGAGAAATGGCGGCGGGTCGGCGGTATAAAATAAGGTATAAAACGGCCAGATAATGCTCCTCCGCCACGTTGGCGGTCGCTTTATGGTCCCGCACTTAAAGCGAAAACAAAACAAAGCGGCGGCTCTCTTTCGGTGGTCATAAAAAGCACGCAGAGAAAAGGTATAACTCAGTGGCATATTCTTCTTGAATTAAATTATTCATAACCCTTGCTCACTGCGAAAAATTAACAGTTGATCTACGGTTCTATCCGAATATTATTATTGAAAATGAGAAACGTGTAGGCTGAGAAATTTAAGAGAAGGTATAAAGATCTTAAACTTAAATAATTACTAGAATGATTGATAAATAATATATATTATTAACATTAACTCAAAGATTCTTTAGTCTCTCCTGGAATTTAATTATTTCAATGTTTAAACGGCGATTTCTTTAATGAATTCCCAGCAATATTTAATTTTCTGTTTAATATTTTATACAAAATTCACCACAAAAAACTTTTGCTAATTAAGAACCCATTTAGCTGACATTTTTTCCCCCTGTGCAGTGCCTCTTTCGCCTTGGCCCTTGCGTGCTTATCTGATCATTAGCATAAAGTGGGTACTCACCTCCTGGCTGGCGGCTTCCTGACTGCCGCTCTCCTCCTCCACGCTGGCCGAGCTGCGCTCCTTGGGATCCTTGTGACGCCGCTCGAGCTTGACAAGGGCATGCTGGAAGTCCTGCTCCTGCTGCAGCATCTCCTCGCGCAGCTCCTGGACATAGACCTCTGTCTGCTGCTGGCGTTCGCGTTGAGCGGCCAGCTCGAGCTTAAGCTGCTGATAGTCACTTCGGATGGTGGCCAGGTCCTCAAAGGTGGAACTACGCTGCTGCACATCCTTGGCCACGTTGCCGGCGGTGCGTTGCAGGTCCACCAGCTGCTTGCGTATCTCGGAGATTGTCTGCTGCAGCCACTCGACGGTTAGACGCTCTTTGTTGCCGCTCTGCGAGGACCGGAGCGTGGCCACTTCCTCTCTGGAAAATATTCGAACAAAAAAAAGTTTACAATTAGCTGGAGGTAAAACGATTAAGCGTAACAATTTAATTGCTCATCGTACATGGGAACGAGCTGACCAGGGAATCTAATTTAAATTGACATTTTCGGGCTGTCGGCTAACTTAATTGCCAATGCGGCCGGCATGCGGTCCACTAATGGGATTTCGCAGCCAGCCAGCACTCTGCACTCTGACGGGATGCGGCGCTCAATTTCCATGCAGCACTCAAATTAAACACTGCGAAATTATTTCGAACAGAAATCACACAAGTCATCCGGACAGAAGTGAACACAAAATAAGCGGAGAACACAAACAAACTTTCAGGGAACAACTGGCCGCAAAACTACAACAACAAGTGCGACGGGGGAAAAATGTTGCTTAAATGTTGAAAATGAAAATGTTGTAGCACTTGTGGCAGTTGCCAGTTGCTACCACCAAAAAAAGCACCAAGAACAGGACGCATTTTTGTGGCATTTCAGACAATTAAAGTAGTCAGTTGGAAGGAAGCTGAAGAAGGAACAGAACCAGGAACAGAACCAGGAACAGAACCAGAAGCGGAAGCGGAAGCAGCATCAGCAGCAGCAGCAGCACAAGGAGCTCAACAAATTCGGAGCGTAGGTAAAAAGTTTTGTTTTCGGGAGGCTGCGACGGCATCTGCCGCTGTTGTTTTATTTTCTACTGTCAAAAGAGCACACACAACATGAAATTTTCATATAAAAAAAGAGAAATTCAGAAAGAAAAGAAATATAGAACGAAAGAAGGAAAAGTTTTCTTCTACTTTCGTTTGGGGCTGATGTACATACATCACATTTGGCTGGGTTTTTATTTTGGCTGCGTATACGTAATATTTCAAATTGTTGCATTGCATTGTGCGTGTGTGTGCGGTCGTTTGGTGTTTTTTGTTAATTTTATGACTTGGCAAAGTTTTGTGGCCCCGGCCAGACAGACAGACAGAGAGACAGACAGACAGACAAGAGGCATGTGGGTAAAGTTATGATTCCCCAGCAAGGGTTTCGTTGTTTTATTCTGTTTGTTGTTTTATGTACGAGAGCAACGTAATTACTTAAATATTTAATTAAAATAGAGGGCCAGACCCCGGGGCAGGCCCAGTTGAAAAAGTTTTTGGGCGTTTTAAATGCGTAAACTGCCCCGAAACTCAATGAAACACCAAAAGCAAACATTGGCAGAAATAGAATTGGTTTTTTAGCCTCGCAAATGTGCATTACTGTCCAAAACAATCGCAACGCCCGATGGCAACTGTTGTTGTTGCTATGCCAAAACCAACAGGACTCGTGTATTAACCTTCACTGCCTTTATTTCTTTTTTTTTCTCCTGCTCTCCTGGCAATTTTTCGCTTGGCTGCTGCTGCACAACACCCGCCCGTCCGGAAATACACACATGTTATATGTACATATAGCGAGTAACAAAAAAAAAGAAACAAAAAGAAAACTTGGCAAACTGGGCTGTCATTCAAGTGAAAATTGAAAATGCTGTCAATGACATGCGAGCAAATTGAAAACGCAACATGAACACTGCAATGCCGAACTTCATCGCTCCTGATTTGATGACGTCTAATGGCGTGTTGTCCTCATTTTAATTACCAAAATGGATGCAGTGCCGCCACTTTCATCCGCAGTCACAGCGAATGTTATCGAATTTACTCAAATCAACACACAGCGACAGGGGACGGTACAGGACAGGACAGGACAGGAGAGCGCAGGACGTAGGACACACGCTAGTGCGCCCAATCAGATAATGATGTCGTCCACCAAAGCTTGGGGTTAGGCACTGGCATTCTAGGACGCTTTCACAGGTCCAGGTGAATAGTAGGTTTGTGGGGGGGGCAGGAGCGATAGAGGATCACATAAACCACAACTGACATGACGTTTGACTGGCGTTTGCCTTGGGAGTTCCTGCCCTTATACATTTATGTGTGTCTGGAAATACACCCACACCCAAACACTCTTTGGTTTTCGTTGGACTTGACACAGAGGGAAAAATCCTTGCTAACTTTGGGATAGGTAAAAAGGAAAGGCAGTAAATTATAAATAAGCCAGAGAGTTTGGGAATTTGCTTAAGAAAAAAGAGATATATCTAAATTGGAGTAAGCCATGTCCTACAGAAATAGGAAAATGAGTTAGGATCTAAAGGGAACTAGAGAACTTGACTTTTAAAATGATTAATTTCTTATCTAATCACTCTGAAATTTTAGGTGCTGTTTACAGTAATCCTTAGCAGTAAGTAGCAAAAAATATATATTTTTATATACTTTATACTTATAGTTGTGCTCTTAATTAACCGTTTGATGCATTCCCTTGATCGAAAAACTTTTATTTAAGTTCCTACTTCCTTATTGTTTCAGTAGTTTTAAATACATACAATTTCTATTTCAATTCTTTCATTTCTCAATTAAGAAAACATCCATTTTCTCCGCATGTAGCTAACATGAGCGTGTGTTGAATTATTTACGGTGTCACTGACAAAGTTTACGATGTCCACGACAGCAACAACAACGGTCTAACCTTAGCTATTTGTACAGTAAATTAAGAGTGTGCCATTTTTACGTATTTTTTACGCTGCCACAGACACAAGCTGGCCAGACTCTCGTATTTCCGGGGCCTAAACTGATATATTGTATGTGTGTGCGTTCTGCTCGATGAGACAATCATTATTAGTCAGGCCATGACAACAAAACAAATCACGAATACTACGCAAACTTGGGCTGGGCTTGTGGCTCGTGTCTTTGCTCTGATTAGATGTCTTATCCTGTTTTGGCCCCCACAAACTTCCTTCTCTTCTCTGATATATTTGTCTGAATTAGTTGGACACAATCATGTCCCGCATTCGAATTCCTTTCTTCATTGCACTGACCTCGGTCTCTGTCTCGGTGGTTGGTGGTGGTTGGGAAATGTATGAAAATGTTAGAAAAAAAACTCAACAACAATATCAGTTCATTTTCTTGCTATCAAAATAAGCAGAATAATCATATCATCAGTCTGGGAAAGGAAAACATGCAGGTCATTAGGAGATAGCCAGAAGACTGATAATAAAACGCGTGCAAGGATACATTAGACTATGGAGAATATATCTGCTTACTTAATTTATTAAATAAATATGAATATTTTATACATTTAAATTTTGCTAATTAAAATCCTCTTTAAACAAAATATTCCAGATTCCTTTTAATTGAAGACTTAATTCAATCTGAAAGACATTTTAATTTGCAAAAGAAAATGGCTTTTCTCTGGCCAAATTGGATGGCTAAAAACTGTTGCCTGCTTTCGAGGGCCATAAATTCGTTGGCCAAAAAGTTGCGCGACAAGTTCTACGTGACTGCGGGAAAGTTTCAAGCCAAGTTTTTCAGGCTTCACAAATTGACCAATGGCAGGGCGGCCCCTCTGCCCTAATTAACAATTCAAATTCGATTGCTCGATTTTGGCGGTACAGGTGGGCATGCGTTGGGGCTTACCTGAGCTGGTTCAGTTCGTCGCGCAGACCGGAATCGGCGCTGGCCGCACTCGTGGTGAGCCTCAGGGATTTGCGCAGATTGTGCTCCAGCATCTCGTAATCCTCGCGACGCCGCAGCATCAGGGCGCCGAGCTGTTTGGTCAGCAGACGCACCTGGTCGCTGAGAGCCTTCTGCTCTCGCGAATCCCGCTCCTGCTCCTCATCGCGCTCCTCCTCCTCGTCCTCGACGAAACGGAGCAGCTCCACACTTGATTCTGGTGCCTCCGTTTCCGTTTTGGGCTTCGATGAGCTGGTGGCCTTGGTGGCATCGCGCAACATGTTGTTCACATCGCTGAGCACCACCACCGTGCCACTGGTAGAGGTCGCCGCCCCCGCCGTCGCTGCCGTCGCCGCCAGGCAGGCAACCTGCAGGATCACCATCGCCAGCAGGATTAGCCGCAAACTTGAATTTGAGCCTGCTGCCATTGTTGCAGGGCAATTTAGATGCTCACGCGAAGGCTTTGCTTTCCTTTCTGTTTCTGTTTCTGGGTTTTCCACGGAATGTTTGGGGTAATAACAAAAAAGAAGGGACTTGACTTAGACGGGCACGGACACGGACACGGGCAAGGACTATTTATGCAAACGACTGGCACGCATACCGCCGACACACACACACACACAAACTTTGAGGCTCGACTTTCCGCTTTTCCGTCTTTACGCTTTTCCGACTTCCCGGCGGCGTGACAGTCAAACACCTTATAAAAGGCGCTGGCAAACAATGCTACAATTATTCCTGTAGCTCCTCGCCTCGGGCTTAATCCGCTTTGTTTTCCTTTTCGCTTTAAACACTGTTGTTGTTTTGGCCAACCGAAAGTTCGCACCAAGCACTACTAAGAGTATTTTAACTCCGGGGGATGGATATTTTCCAGGATATTTTTCCAACCGCGCCGTTTGTCAAATTCGAAATGAAGCGGCGCGTCGGCTGTTCTTCCTTTTATAGGGCCACGAGTCGGACGCTTCGAGGGAGTTCGGAAGCCGACGAGAGAGAGAGCCTCACGAAGAGTACGAAGGAGTCCGAAGTGGTTGTTGATAACAAAAGAGAGAGAGAACGAACACTCGCACCTGTACGAAGGTGTTCTGGCCGAGAGAGCATGCAACAAGCAATCAAAGGGAGCGGCTAAGAGAGAGAGCTCGTCGAAGAGAAGAGAAAGCAAATAAGTGGTTGCCAAAAATAACTGATTGTTACGGTTAAAGATCATATATATATTTACTCTTTACAAAAAATAAAAGAAAGCAACTTAAAATGGCGGCCTGCCTATTTCCTACGCCCTTCTGCCACTCTTTTCTTTATTTTTCTTTCTTTGGCTGCTGCTCCTGACACATGGCGCGCTTGCGGTGAATGCACAGCAACTGCAACAACAAACAACAACGACAGACTGCAGTGCAAACGGCAGATGTTTAGGCACCGAAAGGCAGACGTAAAAGTGCGAAAACATGTTGACGTGCTCCGAAAAAGAAGAAACAGTCGCCGGCGAAGCAGAAGAAGTTGGAGCTGAAGAAGAGGCAAGCTGGAAGGGAAAGGGAAAGGCAGCGGCAAGGACCTTAAGGAATGAAGATAGCCTAGCGCGACACAAAGGAAAATGCAGCAGGAAAACGTAAAGGTAGCCTTTGTCTACGATATCTTACATAGGCAGCAGCTGCGGAAATAATAATTGGTTCTGATTTCACATCAAAGGTGCATTCAGGGTTTCAGTCCCCCATTTGCAGGAAAATACCTCCCACAAAGAAGTCGTAGGTAAGACTATTGTCTCTTCAGGTTAATAGGAAATCCTTTGAATCCTAAAAAATTGGTTTTTGCTGCCATCAATAGGTTCATTGAGTATTTCTTTAAATTTAGAAAAAATTAAGGTTAGGGCAGAATTTAATATATAAAAGATACAGCTGGGTTTTGAAAGGTTAAATAGAAAAAATATAAATTAAAAAGCTGTGGCTAGATCGACTTGCCTGTCAATGCTGATTGATAAGCTTCACTCACCACATGTTAATCTTTTGTAAAAAAGATAATACGCTTCATGAATATTACTAAAAAACTACTATTATTCATAAAAACCCATTTGCTGTTCAATACAAAATTGTTTAACCATTTAAGCTTTTGCATCTCATTCATACCCTAACCGTTTTTTATTTTCATTTTTAGCCTTGCCATCCTTTTATAGGCCAGGATTAGTGGGAGGACATTCCGATGATATTCTGCGGCGAAAAACGCCGGAAAAAGGTTTTAAAGTGCAGCTTTGGAATGCAGCCGCAAAAGTCAGTGGCAAAAAAAAAAAAAAAGAGTAGTAAGGCTATTGAATTGGTCGTAAGCCCACAATTCCTGCATTGTTGCAACGATGATACGAGGAGTACGGGGAAAAAGCCCTTCCACATAGGCCGGGAAATGGTAGAGCTTAAAAGAGGAAAGTGCGGCAGAAATATGCCAAAAATGGCGCCTTACGCACCGAAAAAAGCGTTGTAAGCTATGCATTTTTACCAGTTTTTGTTGGTGCTTTTCCCCTATAAATATAATGGTGGGGTGAGGAGGTGAAGGAGGGTCAGGGGTCAGCTGAATGGAGTGCACGCTTGGCTGAGCATAGAGGGAGGTGGTGTGGGGTTGGCAAAGGGGGTACATAAGTAAGTAAGGGGCAGGGGGGTGCAACAGTCTGCCATTGTGAACACTTGCCGGCACTGTATTGCAATTTGCAATATTTTTATACCCTCGCAAAAGGGAGGTATTATATATTTTTTGAGCTGCTTACTTACAACTCGAGGAAAAAATGTTACGTTGCCAATAAAGATTACGTTTTTTAAGCAGTGCAGGTTCGATATTGCTGAGAGTTTGTGTTCTTTGAATCGACTTTAGAGGTATTTCTAGGCTGCCTTATAAAAATATATATAAATATTAATATTTCATATTTTTCCTTAAGATTTCTGTGTGTTTTCTTAAGAATTAATATAATATAATATTAATATAATGAAAATTTATATAGTTTCTCGCCGTAAAAATGAATTCCTTTCTTAATTTTCCTCTTTTCTTTGCTTTTCAAAGCTCAAAAGAGGTAAAAACTTCACTCTTCCCTTAGAAAAAATTACTATTTATAAGACAATAAAGGTCTTTAAGTGTATTCCCCACTTCGTTAGTCAAAATTTGCCCTATTTGTATTATTTCGTTTTCGTTTTACTTTTTAATGTACTCTCGTCGACGTTGTGGAAGCAGGAAGCAGCGGCGGCCCGGCCATTGGAGGACAAGCTGCTGGCCAACCCCTTTGTGGTGGCCATCATCAATGGACAACGTGGCTGCATAATCAAGCGTTGACCACATGCACATCCCAGCCCGAGTCCACATCAACTATGACATGCACATCCACAGGCACGGCCCAAAACACATCCCCTGGCTATGCCATCCGGCTGAGCTGTTTGCATATTTTGAGTGGACGCAGTTTAGTTTTTAATTTGATGCCTTTGTTTGTTGTCATTCTGTTCTAGCTTGTTGCACACGGCAGCAGCAGCAGCAGCAGCGGCAGCAGCAGCAGCAGCAGAGGCAGCAGAATGCATTCAGGGGGTTGGGGGCATTGCACCTGGGAGTGGTGGTGGTTGCTGCCACCATTTGCATGGCAGCGTTCCCCACTCCAAAAAAAAAAACCCCTTTGAGCATTTGTTTCATTGTCGCCCGTTATATTGTTGGCTTTTATGCGGAGAATTGCGGCTGAATGTGGCACCGAATGGCTCACGCTATGGTCAGCATATTAAGGTAATGGCCCGGAAAGTCAGTAGTCGTTGCTGCTCTTGGGATCGTTGTTAAATGTGCAACTCAAACCAGAATATGGAGTTCAAATTCCATTTGCACTCATATTCGACGGGGAAATCCCCACAGTTGCTGCCCATTGAGTGCTACTCGAATGTCCCGTGCAGGTGCTAAAAACCAGGTACTCCATTTAATGCTCGCTGGGCACTTGCAGTGTTCTTCCCCATTTATAGTTGCACTTTGAGCTACTTGCCATAACATCAGGTGTGTTTTCTGGAAAGGTTAAAGTGTCTGTAAGCTCCTAAATCTATAATATCAAAAGATAAAAGGCATTAACAAACACCAATCTTTTTTTTTACTTGTTTTTTATTTAATATTCAGCAAATTCTTGAGCATATATTCTCCAATTTAGAAGTTTTTAAAGACTTAAGGGCTCTCGAAATAAACTGCCACACAATCAATGCCCCAACAAAGGAGCAGGTGTCTCTTATCTCTGTCCTCTACTGACCGCTTCGTTGCCTTTCTGGCCAGTCGGCAGATGATGCGGGGCTCCTTCTCATCATCCTCATCCTCATGCTGAGGGCATTGTTGATTCTTTCGTATTATAAAGGTATGTCTATATGTATATTCTTTATGCATATGAGATGATTCCAGTCGAGGACAGGGTTCCGGTTCTGTGGCATGCACGCAGCAAGCACGCGATATTTTCGTAAAAATATCTGCCCGAAAATGAAAGAACGCTGCGCAGGCGCAGTTCCAGTCTGAGCACTAATCATCTGAATGACAACAGGAGCTGCAGCCGAAGCAGCAGCAGCAGCAGCAGCAAAAAAAGACGGCAACATCATGGCCAAAACAAGCAGGAGAAACAGCCAAAAGCAAAAGCAACAGCTGAGACAGCCGGCAAACCGGCTGCTGCTAACGGCAGGTGCAAAACATTTACCACTCGAACGAAAATTTCCTACCTGATTTAATCTGCCGCTGTGTAGCTGCTTTTGCTCCTTTTTTATACCCATTAAACGTAAAATTAAGGGGTATATTGGTTGCATTAAAAAGCAGGAAACTATTAACTACTTGCACCTTATAAAAAAGAGAGAAAAAAAGAAGTTTCGAAGAATTGAATAGAAAATAAAAACAAGCTAAAATACATGCACTTTTAACTATTTTTATATTAATATTTTCAAATCTGTAAGCAGATACCTTAACATTTTATTAAAAAATGAATTATGCAATATGTTTTATGATATATTTTCCCTGTAATTGATACCTAAACCAAACATATAAGAAATTCTTAAGGCACACCTCATTTTGGTCATATTTTTATATTTATATAAAACCAGGTATTTAATGGTCTCCACACTCTTTTCCAACGTTCTTAATTCCTTTTTACTGTTTCTGGCTCTGTGGCCGCATTGCTGTTGTGTGCGCCTCCTGATGTGGCTGTTGTGTGCGCCTTGCCAAGGCTTCGCTACGTGTTGTTTCATCAACTTCGGGACTTGTAGCCACCGGCTTGGATTGGCGTGGCGTGGCATGTTGCCTGCATGCTCCGCTGGTCATACACACACACACACACACACTGGCACATGGAACAAACACAGATACTGCGCTATCACTCAAGGCTGTTGCTGCACGGCTGCCTTCGTTTTAAACATCCACTTTGGTTGCTTTTCTTGGCAACACCGACGCATCACAGTCTGTGGTCTCCTCGGCTTTGCTTTCGCTCACTATTCGCGGACGGACAGAGAAAGTGAGTGTAGAAGGAGGAGGAGAAGGCGAAGGCAAAGGCGGAGAGGAGGCGAACGCATTGACAGACCATAAAAACAATCCCTAGGAGCCATCAACCAGAATGAGGGCTAATGCTGCCATTGACCAACATACGAGAAACAAAAGCAGAGCAAGTGAAAGGGGAAATGTGAGTGAACTATGAGATACCCTGCTTTATTGGCAGTTTATTTAAGATTCTTACAGGAATTTCTAACACTGAAAAGGCATTTGAAGTATCCTTAATATCCTAGATAGAGCTCCTAACTGAATTAAACCATAGAAACTTTAAAGATACAACAGCATAAAATATAGTTAAAAGATATTTTAATTCAAGCAATCATAAGACATTTAAGAAATCTATTTATAAACCTAAAATTATATATCCTTGTTAACTAAGTGTATATCCCTTCTAATCGCAAGAGTACCAAAAAGAAAGATGAAGCGTTGAAGCAGCGAACCATCAGCGACAGCTGCAGACACAGATGCACACATGCAGATACAGATACATCCACAGGACGCCAGAGCAGCAGGACCAAAAGGGGAGAGCGGAGTGCAAGGAGCAGAGAGGAACACATCCTAGAGTGTGTTTTGCGACTTCGCAGCTGTCACACACGCTGCTATTCCTGCGTGTGTGCCCCGCTGCCACAGCAGCGCCGATCAGCAGATTTCAGTTTTCGGTTTCGGCTTTTGGGATTTCGGTTTTCAGCCACTTGGCCGAGGCCGGGACCATTAATGGACAGGCCGACAGGAACTCGCAACAGTTGCACCGCCTTTTGTTTCTAGTCCTAGGCAACCGAGCTGCTGCTGCTGCTGCTGCTGCTGCTGCTACTCCTCTTCATCATCATCCTATGTCCTGCGTCCTTTTGCTCTTCCTGCTCTCGCTCTGCCCTGCACTTTCTGTGCTCTTCCTGCTCCTCCTTTAGCCAGGCAAATAACGACAAAAGGCAGGCGTAGTGCAACGAAGGTGCCAGGACATGCAGCTGTCTGTGCCGGTGACTCCGACTCCCTCGGGGCATTCATCGTCCTTTGCGACGAACACTAATATCGAATGCTGGAGCGTGTCAGATTTGCGAGTGATGAACAGCGTTAACTGGAAATTGACAGACGGCCCACTGAGCGTGGTAAGCCCTGTTTTTGTTACCAGTTGACAGGCGATGTCCGGCAGGTTATCAGGCATTTTCGAAGGCGACGAACTGTCTGAGGCTGAAAAGTACTTAAAAAGGAGAAAGGGGAAAAGCTGGAAAACTCTACAATATGGTTTTTAACGGAATAATTGAATTATTTAAGGTGTTTGTATTATTTGTAAATATAAGCTGCTTAATGTGACTTAAAGAAATCTAAATTGTTTATAAATTTATAAGATATTTCGTATTTAAACTGTTTTCCTTATATCTTATATCTTATATCTTATATCAAATATCAAAATGTTTCCTAGAAGTCAGGCAAGAATGTAAATTGAACTTTTAAAGTTATAGGAATTCGTCATTTGTAAGCGATTTTCTTTATTTATTCTATAACAGTTTTACCAGTACTATTAGTTACCTAATTTTTTTGTAATTTCAAGAACATTTCAAGCTCTTGCTTTGTTAGCATTTACATTTAGCAAGTATTAACTGACAAAGCTATTATTTAAGCTTGTGGTTTATGCTATTGATTACATTTTAAACCCACTTTAAATATGTTACATTTTTTATTGGCATATAAAACACAAACGTGAACTATATAGTCATTAAAAAATAGTTGAATATGCTTCCCGTAACCACTGAATAATTGATTCTTTTTACCTTAAGCTCTTTAAATAATAAAAATAGTCACATGGCTGCGGGAATTTTTCATCCAGCCACATTTCAACCCTCCCGAGTTTCCCACAGACGTTAAAGTTTCCAACGACCATTTATTACTTTCAAACGGGGTTTAATTGAGGACAATGACAATCACTCGAGGGGCAAATTCCAGGAAAGAGCGCTTGTAAGGGCGCCTGGGTTCGGGGCATTTAAGCTTTTAGCAGTTTTACAGCTCTGGGCATTTAAATCACGGCCATCGGAGAGGGAGAACAAAAACAAAAAACGGCGAAAAACATTGCGAAAGAGTTAATAACAAGCTGTAAACAATGCCTCGCCCCGCCCGGCTCTCAATTCCAGCAATTTTCGACGAAATATTGAAAAAAGAACGAAAAAAACTAAAAGGAAAAGGCAAAAAAAGGAAGCAAAAAATTCTCTGTAACTCCTGCTCCTGATTCTGCGTCCAATGCACAGATGTCGCTCAGATTACGAACTTAATTGCCCCAGTGCAGGATATGAAACCCCAAGCCCAATGCCCCATGCTCCATGCCCCATGCCTCATGCTCGATGCCCTCCCCTATTCACCCCACTCTTCCCCGGTACAATAAAAAGTGGAATTCAGAGCAGAGCAGACGGACACAAAAAAATAGCGCAGGGCTAGCCCAAAACTGCAGGCCAACAAAAATCCAACAGCAGTAAGACGAGCCAGCCAAACTGGCCAAAATGTCAGGGTCCAAACATTGAATGCGAAACATTTCAGTTAACTTCTGTCTCCCTGCAAACCCGACCAGGGGCTTTAAAAAATCCAAGTCTATGCTAGGGCCCCGTGCAAAGCGGCTTTTGCATTTTTAACGGCCTGGCTTAAATTTTCTGGCAGTTCCCATGAAACGTGGCCAATTGATATGAGGCTCTGCCAGTTATAATTCCTACAGAATATTTCACTTGGCCAATAATTGGTTGGCTTTCGGAATTGGGAAATGTATAAAGCCTGTGCAGCTTGATGGTATTTGTTTATTTAAGCTGAATTAATTGATAAAATGGGATAAAAGAGGCATTACTTTAAGGTAATTGTATTTGTTTAATAATATTTATTGCATTAAATATTTAATCTTATTTCAGTAAGGTTTGAGTATAGCAAATAAGAAGCTTTATTTAAAACGAAACCCTTCTTAGGCTTTGTTAATATAATTATTAAAATAATAAATATCAAAGCCTTTTTTCAAAGTTTAAAGGAAGAGTTTATCCTAAAATGCATATCTACAAGCAGCCTTATGCCTTGATCTCTTTATCTATATTTATAATACACATATATATGTATTTCTGGTCTTGTTTTATTTCTCTTTTACAAGTACCTACTCCCTCTCCCTCCCTAGATTTATTTCTGCCTTAAACTTTTCCCTTAAAGTTCAATATAAAATTGTTTGCTTTTGCGGTCTATTTTTGGGCATCTTTCAAGGGTTACCGTAAGCGTGGCTTCCCCCTTTTTATTGAACCGGGTTTTCCCCGAAAAATACAAACGGAGCTTGTGGCTGAGTGTGCACATGTTTTACGTACACACAAATATATAATAATACAATATATATACAGTACTCAAAAGCCCCTTATTTTGTGGGGGCCTTATCGGCATTTCACTCCTTTGCACTCGAGAGCCTGCATTCGGCTTTGTTTCGGCCACGTAAATCTTTTCAATTTGAATCAACCTAAGCGTTTGTCATTTTGACTAATGGCTTATCAAGGCAAACAGAGACACAAACACAAATACAAACACGGCAACGGCAACGACGGGCTCCCAAAAGCCGAAAAGATGTTTGACAAAATTTATTGTATCGTAAATTACGCATAAGAAAGAAAAGTTAACAACAACAACAGAAAAAAATATATAAGAAAAGCAGAAAGCATGAAGTAAAGTAAAGTAAAAAGGAGAAGAAGGCTAAAACTTTGCTAGCTTACAGCTCGTAAATTCCTCGGGGGAATTTATGCAAACTTTCGTTTGTCGGTTTCACTCCTCAAGACGATTGCTCCATTCCTTGAGGTGATTTGCTGTCGCTGCAGGAATGCCCCTTCTAATGACCGACAGGCAGGCAGGTCATGCACGTATTAAGAACCTTTCCTTTTTTTGGGGAGCATCATTATAAATTAACAATGGCGCGGAGCAAATATTTCAGCGTTCAGCGACACCGAAAAAACATGGAGCGCAAAATGATGGAGCATTTACCGCTCCTCGAACAATAAAAGTTGGGAAAGGGAGCAGGAGCAAGAGCAGGAGTAGTAGCAGGAGCAGGAGCAGTGGCAGTAGCAGGACCTCGAGCAGACAGAAAGAGCTGGAGCACGAGAAGCAGCAAGACCTGGAGCCAGTCTCGGAACTGGCCTAAGAATGACAAAAGTTTCCGTTGTTGTTTGCCCAGCCCACCTTGTTGCTGCATTGTGTCAACTGGTCGTCGCCCCACTTAGCCATTCTCCTTGGAATCTCCAGCTCCAGCTCAGATCCTCCTTCCGCCCCGGCCCCCCTTGATCCCCCTTGTGGGCATATGAAACATTTTCTTTGGGACAAGGAAATATGAATTGCGTGCCAAAGAACAAAAAGCAGCTAAGGACGAAAGAAAAGTTTCGCTCGGCTTTGTTTCGTTCTGTTCTTTTTGTGTGCCTGCTTTTCCAGCTTGTTTTCGGCTGACTATCGGTGCACTGAGAGAAAATTAAAGGAGTAAGCTGTAGGAAAAGAGAGTTCTTATGAAAGTAAAGATACTAGAAATGTTCAGAAGTTAGTCGAAAATCTTCTCATTCTTTACTAACAAAACAAACTTTTATAATGTATATTTTAAATCACTTTTCCAGACTCTATTATTCATTTTATTTATTTATAAAGTTATTTATATAATTTTTATTATTAATCTATCATTACTCCCTTTTCTTTCTTGTGTATGTTTTCTGCTCTTGTTGTTTTTGTGCCTCGGTGTGCTATTTTGGAGCTCGGCTGCTGGTTCTGCTTTTTGTTTGTGATTTATTTATTTTGTTGTTTGCCGCTTTGTTGTCTACGCTTTTATTGTGCCGCCCACACAGCCAGAACCCATTTCACCAGCCTCCTCCAGCTCACCTCCTCCTGGGCAGCCGAAGCAGGACCCACATCGAGTATACGCCTCGTTGTGTTCCGCTAAGCAAGAAATCATAAAGTTAAACTTTTCTTATTACCCAAGGAATGGCAGACACCGGGATCTGGGGCGGTATCATTACAATCATTTGAGAGCCACTAAGCTGGCAGGATAATGAGAAGACACTGGCTCCTGGGTCCTCGGTCCTTGGCTGTTTGCCGTGGGGATAAACCACATGGTAACCAGATAACCCAGAGCCCGGGCATCAATTGAAAGTCAAATCATAAGCCGGAAATCGTTATACATATCACCTGCTACTGCCAGTTACCTGGAGGAGGAGGAGCGGAAACAAATGCCAGGATCAGAGCGAAATGTGAATTGCGTGTGTGTTTGTCTGAGGTTTCCTACCCTCACATCCGTTCGATTTTGCTAAAAAGAAATGCGAGGCCGAGGATAACGACTCTCTGAACTCAACTCAATTCCGACTGTGGATTGCCGACAGTACTCGGCAGACAGCTGCCAGGTCGCCCGAGCATCTTGTTTCCGTTTGCAAATAAAACATATGCTCGCTCAGGTCCCCCTTTTCGTCCTTTTTGTCCCCGAGATTCCCCCTTGTGCTTCCTTTCTGCTCCTTTGGTTTGCATTCATTTCGTTTCTGCATATTTCCTGTATTTATTTCAATGGCTTAAGGGCCCAGCTCCACATATCCATCCATAAATCCAGGCAGGCAACCATCCATCCATCCATCCATCCGTCCTGCCATTCATCCATCCATCCAAGGCTCACTGTCAAGTGGCTTGATTTTTATTTATTTTTAATTATGAAAAATTGTAAGGAAAATATTGCGTGGCAAAAAACAAAGGGCGTACGAGAATTGACACAGAAATCACTTTTTTGTTGACACTGAACTTTTGATTTATGCGTAAAGTGGCAACAACCACCATGACGGGGACAAGGTGTGTGCAGGGATAGGAGGAGGAGGAGGAGGAGCAGGACAACCGCACTTGCAACGCCAACTTCATCAGTTGGAATCAGTGTATGCAAGCTGGCACATTGGACACATTGTAAGCCAAACAGTGATGCGGAAAATATACGAATTAATTACACAAATGAGGTACAAAATGTTGTAATTTATGGGAATTAAATTTATTGGGATAAATTTGATGCTTTCTTGGGAAAATTAATATGTTTTTATACATTTTTTATATAAAGTTAAGATTTTAATGGTTTCAAGATCCAGTTTAATCCTAAATATATAAAAGTATATTGTCAGAAATAAGTCACTTAGTTTCACCAACAGATTTCCTATTTAATTTAATTAAATTTAAAATATTTAGATGTCCTTGGACACTCATAAACATCACAATAGTTTTGTTTTAAAAGCTTAATGATACTCTTCCCTTATATTTAAATCTACGTTAAGAATAAAGCTACTTAAAGGCTTACTAAGTCATTAAACTCACAATAACTTGGTTTCCAAAACTTGTAAAAATTATTATTCCAAAGTTTTATATTTAAATGATAAATTAAATTAATTTAAGACTTACCATAATTATAATTCTATTACTTTTTAAATATTTATTTTATTGAAGCTTTTTATGCCATCTCTGATGCCAAGCCAGAGCTTGCCCTGGGCTAAGGATGCTGGTCGAGGCAACAAGGATGCTGGGCGATGGCGAGAGTGGCGAGACGGCTGAAAGGACACATGCAGGACCGCATTGTCCTGTCAGCGTCATTGCGAATGAAATATGAACAGGACGCCATGTGAAAAGTGCGGACACTGAATGGCAGTCTCTGTTGTTCATTCGCAGGATTCGCAGCACACACACACACACACACACACACCTCCCTCGCCGACGCCTACCACACCTTCGACGTCAGCAGGCGGCAAATTGCATGCGGTGGCCAGTCATGGAATCATTTAAAATGTTGCATCCCAAATGAATCGACTCTGCCGCAGGACATTTCGGCTTTTGCCGCCCCACACCGCCCACTCATTTGTTTTGGCAACCGCAATTTAAACGCTGACAGCCAGGACACGGACACGGAGCCGGCGCTTGGTGGCACACAAAAAAAAAGGATTTGAGACAAACGACTGGATTATGGTTGGAATGGTGGACAGTGTAAATCGCTATTTAGCCAGAGGCTTCGCGGGAATTGCCTCAATTAGTCGGCCATCCCGATTAATGCTTATTTTAGCCACGGTCCGAGGCTTAAAGCCGCCAGTTGCCTCTCATTTCCCGCTTATTATATTTCATTCTTTCATTTTCTTTTCTTTTTTTTTCATTTTGTTATTGTGTCGCACTTCATTTTCCTTTTTTATTGCCGGCCGAGACCGCCGCCACACGCAAAAAGTTCCACTTCGTTAAGCAAAAAAACGGCCAAGCGAGAATTTTATTGGGGTGCCAAAAGGACTTGACTTGTCATGTTTTTCCAAAAGGCGGTCAGAGAGGGGGCCTACGCACACACAGTGTAAACTTTGCTGGTCTAGCTTTGAGTACAGTCAATTTCTTGTTTGGCTTTCCCCTCCACAAACATTTTTCCCCCTATAGATATATGTATATATGTATGTCTTCTAGTTGCTGCTGTGGGTTTTTCACAAGAAAATTCTGTTGCTCCAGCGGCTACTCGCGAAGTCCATAAAGATTGTAACGAAATAAAATCAATATAATGTGCAAGTTATTCTCATCAAATTTAAAGAGCTTGTTATTCAATTTCCGATTTGACGATGACTGGATAATAGAATTCATTTGAAGGAGAAAATGGAAATATTTGCGGATTTCCAAGGGAAGATGTCGAAGTGAGTTTAGGGGCATCAAACTTTTGTTGATTTGTTTTCGAGGGCAATTTTTATATATTTTCTATATTGATGATATAACTAATAAATAAATGGAATTTAACAATACACTTTAGCTAAGCTGAAACAACCAAAGAACCGTAAACCCAACCAATAGAACTTATTGTTTAGAAAGGTAATGCAAGGGAGATTATTTATTTAAACATTCTTTAATACAATTTAATTTTTTAATTACTTTTGATGCTGGGTAGTTAGAGGATAGAGATAAAGATAGAGGATAAAATTGAAATAACCATTGGGGGTTATTTCCTAGAGCCTTTCACCGAGCCAAGAGTTGAACGCAGTAACTCTGGCGTAGGCAGCTGGAAAGCCTGGTCGACACGGCTGCCCGATTGAGATAACAATACCAGCAATTCTTCCGCCAATCTGTAAACTCGCGCCAGGATTGTTAACACATTTGTCAGTACAAAACATCAAGCTCGAGTAATTTTCAATCCTTTGACTACAATAGGTATTATCCATAACTGTGGCATTAACACTCTCAATATATCCGGGATATACAGTTGAAACTGTGCCCACATCTCCCACGTTGACATCATCAAGTAAAAGGGACGATAAATTGATATTGAGTGATGCTAGATTAAAACCCATGAAAACAAGGCTAACGTCGACGATGGGATTTCTTATACTGACAGGTGAAGGGGCAGTTCCTAATAAGGTGCCATTATATCCACCAAACACTTTTACCGGCCCGAAACTATTTAGAAATATATAAAATAAGGGATATTTAGAAGTTTAGAAAATCCGTAATGGGAATTATTTACCCGGTTACACAGTGAGCGGCCGTCAACACATAACTATTAGCGACTATGGATCCTCCGCAAAACGCGTCTCCATTTCGGTTATAGGATTCTAATCTTACAGCGTTTGGAAATCCCTGTCCCAATATCACAGAGGAGAAGCAGGCCAGAGACACGAAGAGAACTGCAAATACTTTCATTTTGGCAACGAATGATTTTCCTTAGCCAAGTCAGCTGTATTTATACCGAAATGCATATATTTCGGGTACTTATAATATACCTTAAGCAAACAAATTAGTCTTTGTTGCCAAACCATCTTTGCAAGCACTCGATATACGAAAATACTAACGATGACCTAATGACAATAAATGTTTTATTGTTTTATTTTTTGGAGCAACAAACTTGGTAAGAATAGATAAGACCAGACGAAACATTTTTTAATTAACTTGCAAATAATATGTGTGGTTCTACAAACATTTGTACAATGCAAATACAAGTACTAATTAGGCTTTGTAAATTCAAACACTGTGGTTTTTATTAAGTAAAGATATTTTATTAAAATTGTTATAATGTAAGCTGCTTGCAGAATTGACAATATATCTTCGATGGTTACATCATATAGTAAAGCTCTTATTCTTTAGATAGGGGTTACGATTATCTCAAATTATGAATGCATTCAAATGCTAATGAGATATATTCGTAAGGAATATATTTTGCAACTTCAAACAGAAATATCTTAAATAAAATTGGTTGTCCTATGAAATTAATAATAGTTTCATTTCCTTGAAAAACTCTTTAACCTTGATTCCTTTGCAGAAAGCCGTTGTCTTTTTGAAGACTTCCAACTGATTCCAACGGCTTTAAGCGATTTGGCATGATAATAACCCCCATTTATTACCATCTGCCATCTAAATATTTTCATCTGCTTTCCAATTTGTATTTTTTTGCGCTAGAGTTTCAGGTTGCGGATCCCTTCGATTCCTATCGCGAACGCTCCGCTCCGAGTCGCCGTGTTCAACGGGTATTTAATTAAAATGGATGAAAAAGTGGTCCCAAGACGGGCAGATCGCATGTCCGGGACCCTCGGCTGTGCGAACGCCAACCCCTAACTCCACGAGGTGCGGCTTGGTGCAGCTGCTCCCTGGAGCATTGCTTTGGACTTGCTTGAATCCGTACAAGAGTTGTCCCCTCTCTCTCTCGCTCCTTTGCTTTCTTGGTTAAGCCGAGCAGATGCGGCTGACCGGCGACCGGTGGCTGGTGGCTGGTGGCTTCATTAAAATTAACAAAACTTAATTGCAGCTTTCGTGGCACGAAACATGCTGCAAATGCGTGTTCCAATCTGTTTGATGGCCTGCACAATCGACTTGCGAGTGGCATCGCAAAAGGGGAGCCCAGCACCTGCTTCTGATCCTGCTGCTGCTGCTGCCAAACTATTTGATATATTGTCCTGTGGGGCTTGATCCTGATCCTCCTGGCATATTTACAGATTGCAGCTGCATTCGGACGAAAAGAAGAGACATTAAGGTGGCTTTACAATGGTCAAAATTAAATATTTGTGATCCTTGGAAAGTAATACTTGTGCAATTTATTAGATATTTGTTGTCTAGAATTTCATTTGAATATTTCCAATAGAATCAGGCTATAATTTTGGCTGTTCTCTTTGCCTTGGCAAGCGAATAGGTATAAGCCGGTCCTTGTTAACTTTGCCAAAGTCGTTTACCTGTCAATGGCCGTAATTTCAGTTGCAATTTTGAACTTTTGCCATGTCGACATTTGCATGGTCTCTCCCTCGTTCGAAGGTTAGGGGTTTCCACCCCCCCGAACAATTACCAAAAGTGTTGCCAAAGTTCATTGGGCCCCAGCGGAAATTCAATTCCTTCTGCCAAACTGACATTTGTCGTCGTTTGGCGGCGGCAACTTTTCGGAAACTGCCATCAATTTCGGTGGTCACCAGGCCCCGGCAATTAATTGAAGGGCCCCCAGCCCAGCCCCATGTTGTCCCTGACTCATGCCTCTGTCCCCGAAAATCATATTCATAAATTGCCGGGTCACACTTGTGGCCAACTATTAAACATACGGCACATCAGGCAGCTGGCGGAGTGAGCCTCCTCGTGTGTGGTCAACGGTCAGTGGTCGGTGGTCGGTCGGTGGTCTGTGGTATCGATATCCTGCCATCGACAGGAGCCACACCAACTCCAACAACAGCAGCAGCAGCAGCAGCAGCGGCATGAGCAGCAGGAGCAGGACAATGCCAGTTGGTGTGCCATTTGTTTGAAGTGTGCCTTCGATAAGCGGCCAGTTGGTCAGCGGCAGTCGGTCGATACGAGATCCGGTTTCAAAACAAGAGTTTATGGTTACACTTAAAGCTCACCCATGGATGATGATTAAACGCTGGTCGGCGTTGGAGTTCGAGTTGGAGTTGGAGTAGGAGTCCCGAGGAGTAGCAGCACGACTACACCCCATTGTCTTTTGTTGCTCGCATAATTCCCGCATTAATGACGTCGATTTCAATAAAAACAGCCAACATTTTATGCTCGAGCGGTCGCATTTTAATGCGAAACTCAAACATGCACGAGATAAAATAAAAATATAACTCATACGCCCCGTGTGCACTGGCCAGTAACCCTCAAGGCAAAAGGAGCTTCCGGAGTCCCAGGAGCTGTAAAAACAGCAGCTGCCCAGCGTTATTTCCCCAGATCCTTCACATGCGAAAGGGGTCGCAAATACTGAGCCAACTTCCATTCGAACCTTTGCAAATTCTGCGGACGGCTTACACTGAAATATATTGAATACAATTTCTATAAAGAATAAATAACCCAGGAACTCTGGTATTGATGTTTTTCCCATCCAATGCATCCACGACTCTCTCAGTGCACCCAAACGAAGGAAGTCCGTTGAGTGCATTATGTAAACGCTCTTTTAATAAATGCGAATATTCCCATCTCCCATCTTTCGAGTATTTGTATTGTGCATTTACTTGATAATGTCCTGTGACCCAGTGTAATTTAGATAAGCGGATAAGCCCTCGTCCTGGGTAAACTAATTAGGGATTACGTGTCGGCCATATGCGTTTATGGTTTTTGCCTTGTTATTTTGCTGCCCGCTGGCCGTCAATCAATCAATCAATCAATGTAGATCAATTAAGTGCCATTAAAGTGGCATTAATCATGGAGGAGTCTGTTAAATAAAAAAAACAAAATTCCTAGTTTTATTTGTTTGTTAATTACATTTTGCTAGAATGGAAATAAGGGCCAAAAGATGTTAATGGCTTCTGTGAATAAATATTTAATTACATGCTGCATACTCATTTTTAAAGTGCACTTCGTTTACTCGTTTTCAGTTTGCAAAATACACTGAAAGGAAAATGGACATAATACTAAATAATACATAGATTTCTTTGTACGTATGAGTGACATTGACTTATGACGATTTATCGATGGATTTTTTAAGACCTGGAAATCCACGGATATTTTTTTTTTCTGAGTGCTTAAATCAAACAGTTTCTCTTGGACCTTCCCCCCTGTCCCCTCTTCTGGTTTGGTCTCTGGTCTGGCCTTTTGCATAAGCAAATACGCGCAATTCGCAAACACGTGACGCTTGCCTTCCGCCCACCGCCCCCTTTTAGCGACTCTTTATCCCCCCAGAGTGAATGGGAGTGAGTGACGGGTAGCAGAGTGAGTGACTGCGGAGAGTGAGTGACTGGGGAGTGAATGATGGCGCTGGTGACCAGTTCATGGTTCAATGACAAGCAACTTTCAGTTTGCGTGTGGCTCGTCCTTCCCCCTCTGCTCCGCTTTGCTCTTCTCGCTTTCGTTTTGTGTTCTTTCCCCTCGTTTTGTTTTGTTTTGTTTTGTTTAGTGTTGCCCCCGCTGCATCCCCCTGGCCAGCGGCTATTTGTCTGCGGTTTGGCACTCCCCAACTCAAACATACAAACCTCATACCACCCACCAACACACACACATCCAATAACATTCGTACATACTCACACTCACCTGAGTGTCTTTTTTCGCCATTTTTGTGCTTTCTGTCGGGACAATCGTTTAATTATGTACAACATTCGTATGGGGGATTATGTACTGGGTTTCAGATTGGGCCACAGGAACAATTACAGGATTTGCCACACAATTTGGTAAGAGATTTCGTTTGAAAAAGTAACATAAAATGTCATATCATTCTCCTATCTTTCAAAAAAGAAAGGGGAATCAGATGACCATTCCAATTGACCAAAAAGTAATCACTTCATTTTGATGAAATCTTTAAATAAATAATAACAATAAGCAATAAGGATATTAAGTTTTTTGGATGAGAAAAAAATTACAGAATATTTTTGTTATTCGCTTAAAAAGTATTTGAACATCCACAAAAATATATCTTAGTTTTTTTTTGCATAAATAGATAAACACTCTAATTTATTATTGATTTATGTTAAGTATTAGTAATAACTTTTAAATAATAATGACTATAATAATAATAAAAATAATAATGAATATAATATGAATTTATTATTAGTTTTTGAAAGTAATATTTAATTAATATTCAACTTATATAAGCATGAACTGAAAACTCTCTAATTTACAATACAATTTACTAGCAAAGTATAGAAATTGTGGAGCATAGTGCCAAAGTGCCAAACTTACTTTAACTTAACGAGAGTAAAAAAATAAACTTATAAAGCCAAGTACTAATGCGATACTTTCATTATTATTAAACAACCCCTCAAATGACCAACATAAGTAGCAACTTCAGATCGACTTTCTGCACTTATCGAACAATGTCAGCAATTACACAACTCTCGTCGGCACTTAAAGCTTCCATTCAATCTAATCTGAAGAGTATTTACAGCCAATATTGACCCACAAAAGGGTCGCATAAAGTCCTGTTTCCCCTTTGCCCGGGGCCAGGCATTACTAATTGCTGGGATAATGTGGGTCGAACACGCCAAGCTCCACGAAATAACACTGATTTGCAGCTAGGAAAACAAGAGGAGGACTATTTCACCGGATGATTGCTAATCAACGGAAAAGATATTATTCGAATTGGATCATATAAACATAACACTACCGATTTATGGTATTTGCTTGGTGCTGCGATGTATCGTATAGCCCGGCATTTGCATAATGAGTTGGCCATTTTATGAGCCATATAACCTTTGCCACTTGCCACGTGACGTAAAAGCCATAAAGGTCGATGGATTGAGAGTACGGGGGTGTTGGAGCTTGGAGCCAGGAGAATGGGGAAATGAAAAGCGGAGGCGAGTTTCCCTCGCAGGCAAAGTTAATTGAAAATGGCTGTGGAAAAGCAAACGAATTCCTACAGTATATACGCCCCGGCACCTTTGGCATTTTATTTGCCAGGCATATTTGATTACGGGCTCCTTTTCATATCAGGTGTCAAAGGAAGCCATCTCCTTCAGCGCAGAACTTTTTAGCATTTCCATGTCAAAGCATTGAAGCGAGTTTCGTTGCGTTGCGTTGAGTTGAGTTGAGTTGAGCGAAGGAAAAGCCATTGAGACGCCTTTCCCCAGATTGCAGACCTCTTGCATCAGTTTACCCACAAATGCATCTTCGAGAGCATTACGCCACACGCCGCATGCCACATGCCAGATGCGGGTAAGGATCTGCAGGCTGCACATCCTGGCGGCGGACACGTGAAACCATCATCAATCTGGGAGCACTGCCAACGACAGTTTTAACGACAAAATAACCACTTTGTAGTAGGAATTTTATGTCGGCCCCGTTGGTGTTGATGGCTTTGGCTTTCGCTTCGGCTACGGCTACGGCTACGGCTACGGCTCTAGATCCAGCCTGCCAGCCCACATTCAACCGGATTCCGCTGCATTTGGCCAAAGTTTTGCTGCGTGCCACAAAGTTTACCCCTTCTCCGGTATCCGGTATCCGGAATACGGAATATGGGATACAAAGTCCTCCGCCACCGCTGCCGCAGTGCAAATTGCCGGACTCCCAAAAGAGCAACACCCCCAGGCGGGGGGCCGGGAGAATAAATATTTATTGATACTGCAGCCACGTGGCATAATTTGCCTATATAACCAGATGCAGTAATTCCAGCAGGACAACCGCTCTCACACCGCATTCACATCCTTGCTGCCATGCAGCCGTACAGTCTTGCTTGCAGAATATTTCGGGATATTTTGTGCTCTGCCAAAGCAATCTTCAGCTCTATAATTCAATTTCTTGGTAAGAGCCAAGGACGGACAAGCATTAATATTTATGGAAAAGATCTGACAATTTATGCGCAACATGGTTTTGAGAACGTTTAGCGAAGAATTAAGTTGTACAATTGAATTATTACCAGAAACATCTTTAAACGGCTTTAAATAATAAATTAATATGAAAATTGGAAATATAATAAAGAAAGTTTAAGAGTCTTAATCATTACGATTAATAATTTAATTTTGTACACACTTTTGCTTTTATATAAGCTTTGAGTTTGCAAATAAATCTTAATATTTGGAACTAATACTTTATATTTAAGTATATATGTTTTACTACCCACAAGCTAAATTTTTAATAAACTTATAATTCCATTTTAAGAAGAAATTCCTTTCCTGACCAAATACATTCTACATTTTACAATATGTGGCGCCAAAGTAGAATTTCTTGTGTAATTTTGGCAACTACAAAAATCGTTACATTTCGAAAAAAGCCTTTGTTGCAAACCAATTTGGAATGTTCAAATGAATAAATATACATCTATATATTTATTAATCACAGCACCTGCTTACAGAACTTAATCGAAAATTCCCTCTTCCTGTGCCTTGTTGACCAGTGCCTTCAGTCCAGCGGTTACCTCAATGCCCACTTCGGTGATCTGATTAGAGGGCAGAAAGAAGCCAAAGGTGCCCTTGTCCCTCAGCTCCACAGTGCAGGTGAAGGGAATGTTCTTCACGCCGTAGGCCCAGTCCTTGGCAGCTCCAGAAACGACATCTAAGGGAAATATATTAGTGAGGTTTGCTAACTCTCCTATATACTCACAGTTCAATAGACCGCTAGCTCCGTAGGTGAAGGTAGATCCATAGACTTCGGCAGCCGCGTCTGAGAAAGCGGCAGCTATGCGTTGCATCTGCTCGTAGTTAGGCGGAAACTCGGTGTTCGAGTGTCCATAGGGCAGCAGGACATACTGTCCATACGCATGGAAAGCCATATACGACCTGATATACCCATCATTAAACGAATTAACAAAGTTCTGCAGGGACAGGATCTCCACCTCAGTGTTGGGCTCTTCTCCACCAAACCAGTGATCACAGGGCTCATCGATATTCCATCCAGCACCTCCCCAGTGGTAGTCAAAGTTCCGGTTCATGTCGATTCCATAGCACGCTCCCGTGGTGTTCATGTGGCCATTTGGACGACGGTTTTTACGCCAAAGTCGCTCCACTTCGTGGGTGTAGACGAAGCCATCCGGATTTACCATTGGCACCACAATCCAGTCGTACTCCTCGCTTAGGCGCTGCATCTCAGGATCCTCGGAATTGATCAGCTGGTTCAGCAAGAAGGTAACAGTGGCCGAGGAGATCCACTCCATGGCATGGATGTTGCCCTCTAGGAGGATGGCCTTATTGCCCGATCGTTTAGATAGCCTTACGCTCTTGATGTCGCGACCCTCGTGTGACTTGCCAATCACCTTGCACTCCAGGTAATCGTGGGCAGCGCACTCCTGATCCACCCAATCGTAGATGGTATCCAGGGTGTGGTATGTCTCCCACTCCATGTGGGAATCATCACCGACAGAGGCCTCATCTAGCAGTCTGTAAAGAAAGAGGAAGCATTTACCTCTTTGTAAATATTCAAGTTTTAATTTAACTCACTTCTGCAGATCCTCAACAATCACTTTATAAACAATCTCCAGAAAGTTGAGGGTCTTTTCCAGGGATCTCTGGAACAGGGGGCCTACTATGAGGTTGTATGTACGTCCAGGGCCAGCGAGTTCGTTGAGGAAGTGCACCTTGAACGATTTCCATCGATATGATCTATAATTCTATATCCTCTCATATTCACTTACAGTGATGTGCTCGTAAATCTTCCGAAGCTCCTCCATCTGAAGATCGGTTTCTATGGTCACCTGGTAGACCTTAAAGTTGTCATACCGCACGGCCATGCGTCCTGGAGTGGACTTTGCTGCCGCCAGGCCCACGGTCAAAAGACCAATAAGGAGGAGAAGTAATCTCATTTTGGAGGTAGTTGCGAACGTTACAGCGTTTACTGTGAGGCGATGAGTTTTGAGCAGGCTTTTTATAAGCTTCAGGAGTGTCCACTTCAGGAGGCGCCCTATCTTTCGCCGATAGGAGAGAGCTGCGATCAGTCATCAGGCGTGTGTCTTCTCCGCGATCTTATCAATGAATCTACGACAAAGTATCGAATAGACTTTTATTCAATGGATAAATGGAATGCCAGGTTTTCCACACACTGTTTAATATTGTTCCTCTGTGTGGTAGGTCAAAAGGGAAATGAGTCTTTAAAATCCACAAATAAATTACAAGCAATAAAATGGCGTTTATGAAACTCTTTATAAGAAAAATATTGTATGAATAATATTTTCCTATTAAAAAATGTTATATTTTATATCAGTGCAATTCCTAAAATTAATGAAATTAATCAAATGAAATAAAGCATTAACAAGTGGGTGCCTTATCATTTTCTATAATTGAACACTTTTTAAGACGTCTGCTCGTGAAGAAGCATTTCCAGAAGAATTCATTGTCAAACTGAAGAGATCCTGAAGTGATTCGATTGTCTGGCTGTGCAGAGTTTGTTTAGTCAAACATTTTGTTGCGAAATGAATGCATTCTATTAATCAGACAGAAGAACCACTTCACTAATAAACAGTCATTGCACCTTGGAACATTCAGGAGAATCCAAAAGTAGAACCTGACTCACTGTTTACCAAAAACTCTGAAAATCGATAAAGCCTACATAAATCAGTGCATTTACTTAAATATTTCTACATATTATACTTAATAATTATTTTATAAATCATTTTTATATTTTAAAATTTTTAAAATTATTATTTTGAAATTTAAAAAATCCCTACGAAATAAAATCATTTTAACGGAAAAATTCAAAATAAGCTCAAATGCTTGGAAGACCCAAACAATATTTGGTATTTCTGGAAAATACTGTCTGGTAAGTTCCAACAACAGTGTTGCCAGGTTATGACCTCTCGCATAAGCTAGATTTTGTCCAAAAATAAGCTAAAACAGGCTAAATATAAAAAATAAATGCTAAAAAACATGCTATAACAGAGAGTTATTATTATTTTTAATTTCTTAATTAATATAAAAAACAATTAGGCCAGATTTTCGCTTAAAACACCACAATTTAAAATTAAAAAAACGCTAGATCTGGTGAGAAAATATCTAATAACTACAAAGCCAGGGCCGCGACATCTCAATGCAGCATCGTTGCAGTAAGCAGTTTATAGTTGGAGCAAGCAGTACCAATTATTAAGCTAGATTGAGAAAAAAAGTTAAAATTAACGAAAAATAGCTACAAAAAACATACAACAATATTATGTTTTCTATTATTTTTATCTTAATTAACTTAAATCCTTAAACTTAAATCCTATCCAAAGTATTTAAGTGTAGCGAAATTTCGTTCTTATAATGCTTTCATTAAAAATCCGTTAACAGAGACAAGAGGTATAATTTGTTAAAAACGGAAGTGACTGTTTACTGTGTTTAGTCTTAAAATTAATCCTTTTTCCAATTTAATAATGTTTAATAATTTATGTTGGATATAGCTTAAATTTGAAAATATTTTAATAATATTAAATCATTTTATTAAAATCCGCAACATATGTACAGAGTATGTGCATCATCCAATATTGTTATTTTCTTGAATTTTTTTTATGAAACAAATAAATAATAAAAGAAATAGTGATATACTAAATTTATTTTGCTACAATATGCTAGATGAATAGTAAAATAAGCTATTTTTAAAGCTATAAGCTAGTAGCAAGATTCATCAGCTTTTCCATTTTTAAAAATGCTAGAACTAGCTTGTAATAAGCTAAACTGGCAACGCTGTCCGACAAGTTTGTTTCGTTTTTTCACCGAGCTTGAGGCATTTTCCGCCAGCTATTATTCAATTTTCATTGCGGCACACGTGCACTACTCGCAGTGCGCTAATCAGATAAATCGTTTGGCAGTTAGGCAGTCCGCAACTATAATTCAGCACAAAATCACACAAAGCTAGACACAAAATTCGGAATTACATAAGAAACGACGAATGGCTAAGCAGAAATAATACCAATCGGAGAGCGATTAGAAACAAGTCTGTGTGGGAATTTCGTCAGCCTTCTGGAAGCAGCTAGAGCGCTAAATTAAACAAAACTCAAAAAAACTCCGACTGGTCTCTCCCCTGGCAGAAAACGAGTGAAAATATGTGCTGGGCAACAACAAAGCAAAGGCAGAAATGTTTCAACAGTAGCAGCAGCAGCGGCAAAAACGACGAGAGCAACAAAACCCAGAGGAGCAGCAGCAGCAGCAACAACAACTGTGCGCCTAGCAACAAGACGAATTCGGCGAGCGATTTCCTTTGATTTGCAATTAGCGAATCTTCAAAAAAGCCAAAGAGTGTAAATAGCACGTAGTTTTAGTACAATTACCAAGCATCGCATCGCATCGCAGCGCAGCGCACAAGTGATAGCAGCAACAATAATACAGAAACGAGAGCACAAAATCCCTCACATCGTAAAGCCGCACAATGAACACCATGAAAACCAGCACATCGGGCAGTCCCAAGAAGTTCAACGTCTTCGCCCACGTCAAGTACGAGCATTTGGTGGCCGGAGTTTCCGGCGGAGTGGCCTCCACGCTGATTCTACACCCTCTGGATTTGATCAAGATCCGATTCGCAGGTGAGTCATCATTGATTTTAAGGGGACTTTCCGCACTGCACTGGGGAAAATGGTATCTGCAAGATAATCAGAGGGAAATCATTGGGAATTGTCTATATTCTGATATATACTGACGTGTAATTCGATGTTTTTTGTGTATTTGATTTAACAGGGACTTGTTTCCTTGTGCGTCTTAAAAAATAATGTTTTAACTATCATAAAAAGATAGCAAATGTGAGGAATATTTATTTATAGTTCTATAGGTCTTCAAACTTTGATCTTTGACTTGGAATGATACATAAAAATCTGAATTAAATATGGAAATTCTTATATATTATGGTGCAAAATGATTATAAACTGAACTTTTCTGAATTCTTATAAAATTACTAAAAATTCACAACTCCTTAGTTATTTTTATATCTTAATTAACCTTCTATAATCAAAAATATTCGAAAAATAGTATAAAATAAGATTTGTGGCATTTCTTTCATATTTTAAGCTCCAAAACTATCTCAATTTATTGCTGTGCAGCAGTAAAGATACACCCGGCACGTGTGGGGGTATCAAGGGGGAAATCGTCGCCAGTCTGGATGCAGATTATTGTGTTGCACTCGCACACACACTCGCTTTTTGTATGCGCAATGCATTAAGGAAATTTCCATGGAAAATTTGAGACGCTTGCGCGTGTATCCATTCAAGTAAGTTAAGTAGTGACGCGCTCAACAGTTTTTCGCGCATTTTATACGTAAACAAAACTTAAATGCGGCCAGGGGCACGTGAAAACTAAGTTATATTCTTATTCGAGAAAATTATTTATGAGTTTGTTGACAATGACGGCAAGCACAAGCAAGCACTCGAATTAGTCTCTAATCTAGAAATTCCTGCCGACTAAAAGCAGTTTTCGCTATTGTTTACTTGCTTTTACTTTTTATAGCCTCAACCAACGGCCAAAGATCGATATTAACTATCAGTTATGTATGTTTTTATTGATGTTATGCAGACACGCGTCAACTGACTGAGGTCTTTGTCTTTATGCGTCGTTTGCTAAAAACTATAGCAAATCGGAAACTGAATCATATCTGTGTCCTCGATTGCGCTTCATGTGCGAAATACGTGAACAATATTTCCGTATAGTCTGGTTCAAAACACCAAAACAACAACAATAACAACAACAGCAGCGTGAGCGGGTTTTTTGTTTATTAAATATTGTTGCTTCGGCTTTTTGCTTGAACGGAATCAGCTAAAAAGCAGAGAGCCCAGGCCCAGTAAAGCCGTAAAGTGACTATGTAAATTCAACAGAAAAGTGATCAGTAAACAATAACAACCCCACGCGTTGTTTATGCGAATAAAAATCACACCATGCTAAAATATTGTAAAGCTGATAAGCGAACTCCTCCGAGTTAGAGGAAGGTTAGGAAACCCGGAGCTCTGGTACGAATTCTTAAGTCTTCTGGGAGGATCGTCGGGAATAATAGTTATTCCAAGACTTGGGCATATGATTTATGCTTAAAGAAGCCAAAGCCAGGTTATTTCCCTTGGTAGATCCCCTTGAATCTCCTTCTGGTTTCGGGATTTGGCAACAGCTGTTTTCTATTGACTTGCGCAAGGCCTTTTCAGCGATGACGCATTTGTGGCCCAAGGCACGAAACCCGTTTATCTTGCTTTTGCTTTTTGCTCTTCGTGTGCTTTTTTCTGCTCTTTTCTGCTCTTGCTCGTTTCCAATCACGTGACCACTTGACTTGACTGTACATTGCGATGGCTTTGTTAACGGCAACTTTCAGCGGCAACTGCTGTCCGGTTTATGTGGCACAAGCTACAGCTAAAGCACCCAGCACAGTGGCTAAAAAACAAGTTTCCACTGTTGCCAAGCGGGAAGTGTGCTGAATCACCATTCGGCGGCGAGCGAGCGACCTTATCGCGGCGACCAATATCGAGTGCATGTCGAAAAACTCATTACTCTCCGTGTCCAAAGCCAATGCGCTTCATCATAATCCCCCAGCCAAGTCCCTGTCCCGTTCGAATCAGGCAACAGGCAGAGCCTAGTTGGTTAGTCCAGTTCCGTTTCAAGGTCACACCTGAAGGGGGCAGCTAAAAATAGCACAGAAATGGAGGCAACCAAGACGACGACGAGCCCCTTTCTTGCCTGGGTTTGCGTCGTCTGTTGTCAGGCCAGATCTTATGATTGCCATACATATACACGAATATATAGCCTAATATAAATAGCAGCTACATACAGGCAGCCGCTGTTAATGGACGCGTAAACATGTAGAGAACTCGCTTTCGACTCTACCCGCTGCTTATCGCATCCGCTGGCAATTAACGCTATCTATCTGATGATTTTTTGGCGAAAACAACTTGGGCCACGGGCTGGAGTCAACAACTGATTTCCCCGACGTACAGTTGCCTAGTATATGCCATTGTCATTCCAAGAAAATATATATACCCAGAATGACGTCGTCCCATATGTTTACCCAAGCCCTTTAGTACCAGTATCCATAATCCATAATCTTGCGTGCTCGCTCCAAGGTTGCCCAACCGTCTAGACTTGTGTGTTTATCATCATCATTAACGTGCCCGTTTCGATTGTCTACTTGCAGTGAATGATGGCCGGACAGCGACGGTGCCGCAATACCGGGGATTGGGCAGTGCCTTCACCACGATTTTCCGGCAGGAGGGCTTCCGTGGACTCTACAAGGGCGTCACCCCCAATATCTGGGGATCCGGTTCCTCCTGGGGCCTGTACTTTATGTTGTAAGTACTCTGTGCTTTTCTTACCAAGAATATCTCAAACTAAAGTATATTTTATCATCTAGCTACAACACCATCAAGACGTTTATTCAGGGTGGCAATACCACCATGCCCCTAGGACCCACCATGCACATGCTGGCTGCCGCCGAGTCGGGAGCCCTAACTCTTATGCTGACCAATCCCATCTGGGTGGTAAAGACGCGCCTCTGCCTGCAGTGCGATGCCGCCAGCAGTGCCGAATATAAGGGCATGGTGCATGCTCTGGCCGAGATCTACAAGGCGGAGGGTGTGCGAGGCCTGTACCGGGGCTTTGTGCCCGGCATGCTGGGTGTCTCCCACGGCGCCATCCAGTTCATGACCTACGAGGAGTTGAAGAACGCGTACAACGAGTACCGCAAGCTGCCCATCGACACGAAGCTGGTGAGTACACGAGCGTCACAGAGGTGGTGTTCAGATATATATTTGCAGTCATGTGATGATCTGCGCGTGGCGTTGAAACAACGGATATATATACTCGATTCGGGGGGAACAGATGTGGTCAGAATTATAGCAAAAAGTATGAAAACAAGTTAAGAATCTGAGAGAATTGTATAGCAAAATTAAATCAGTCTGAGAAATATAAACAAACAAACTTCTGAGAAACTAAAAACTCATTCTGTGCTCTTATATTTATGACCACATCTGTGTAGAAATCTGAATATATCCGGTGTGATGACGCCTCTGCCATTTGGCAGACATTCAGCAAATACCGAACGCCCCCACTAATATATATTTTCCCTCTCTCCATCACATAGGCCACCACCGAGTATCTGGCCTTTGCGGCAATCTCCAAGCTGATCGCAGCGGCTGCCACCTATCCCTACCAGGTGGTAAGAGCACGATTACAGGATCATCACCATCGCTACGACGGCACCTGGGACTGCATCAAACAGACTTGGAGGTACGAGCGCATGCGCGGTTTCTATAAGGGTCTGGTGCCCTACCTGGTCCACGTCACGCCCAACATCTGCATGGTTATGCTGATCTGGGAGAAGCTGACCAGCTAGATGGAGTATTACCCAAACACACACACACACACCCACACACAAACAGATAGCAACTAGAGCCTAGAATCTAGAATCTGACAAGAATTTAAGCTAAGCTAAGCGCCTAGAATACACGAATCTTTCTAGCTTCCTCCCATGATGTGCAGCTAAAACTAAAACAGCAGAAAATGACAAGAACTTGTTCTGTATTATTGTTGTAATTAGCACCTTATACCTTAGTCCTAAGCGTAATTCCATAGTTAGTCTACTGTAATCCCATTACGCCTATTATGAAACTTTGAAAGTAACCTTGTTGTGATGGCGCCTCTGCCCACGAAATGTAATTTCAAAGTCGCATTTCTTGCACACAAACACATTTTAGTTGATAGTTTAGTTAAATTATTTATTTTGTAATGGCTTGGCAGTGTTAAAGCACAAGTCAACTGTTTAGTTGATACACAAAATTTCGTTTTGGCAAAAAGATTCTTCATAATTTTGCAAATGGTTTATAATTTTAAGGATAAACCTTGACACTTATGTAAATAAGCATATGAACGCATTGTGAACATCCCCCCAACTAAGCCAAGCTGTGTGGAACCAATCCCAAACCAATCAAATCAAGAAAAAATATCCGAAATTACTAAAATCTATATTAAAAGCCACAACGATGGCCATATCTCCGAAAGGAAAAGAATGAAAGAATGAAACTAAAGCAAACAAAACACTGACAGCGCGTCCAACCAGCGTCTTTTCATTTTGAATTTGGCCAAGGGCTAAGGGCAGCTTCAGTAAGTAGTCCGTGCTCCTTGCACTCCTTTACTCTTTCACTCCTAATTGTGCAGAATCTCTTTGCTAATCTGAAACAACAACTGCCAACGCCCCTCCGCGTACTAAGTAGTAAGTAGTTTGTAACCGCCGGTTCACATCCACTAACCCGCATCCCTGTGTTTCGTTCTCATTGCAGATTTGAACGCTTTGGCGGCTTCTACAAGGGCCTCAAGCCCAGCCTGACGCGAGTGGTGCCCGCCTGCATGATCACGTTTCTGGTATACGAGAATGTGTCGCATTACCTGTTGGCAAAGAGGAAAGAGGCTGACAAAGGGAACGTTTGATTTCCTTCTTTTTAGGATTCCTCTTAGTTCCATAAGATTAAAATAAAAATACCTCAGTGTGGCGTCTGTAGGAGGAGCAGTTGCTATCGTGTTGAGCATGCGCAGCTGCTCTTGTAGTTATAGGTTAAATTCGTCGGTTGTTGAAATATTCTCTGTATTGTTAAGGGCAGCTTTTATGATTTTAAGAAATTTCTGGTCGATATCACTGTGGAGTTATTGATTATATTCTGACCAAATTTCTGGTCAATATCAGTCTGGAGTTGCTGATTATATTCTGACGGAAAGCCCAGCCATATGTACATACGCTAAAATTAAAATGTGATTGATTTATGGCAAATAGCTATACTAATTTAGTTGAGAAAATATACCAAATTGTTATGTGAAAACTGAGTTTTCTATGGGGGGTTATTTATGAACTGTAATTTTTACATTAACTCTTTAATAGAAGATTACACAATAGCTGATTACATAAATGATATATCAGCAGAACTCCTGTAAGTTTCTTAAGTTTTGATATTGATATATTTCTGGTGGCTAAAATATCGCTTCATGTATACATTTTTCTTATAAAATTTTGTGCACTATTTTCGTTTAATTAACTATTATTTAATTGTATACATATTCCAACCATAATTTTACTTTTAATTATTTATTATTGCAAAACTAAAGCAATCTGATCAATCCTGACATCTAAAACTGTGTAAATAATCTTACAATTATTTGAAATGGTTGCCAACAAAATAACCTATTTACTTAAGCTTTAAAAAGCAGCAACAGTGGGATTTAATATGAAACTAAGCGAATATTTTTAAAAAATTTGAATTAATTCCGCCAAAAATTCGAGACAATTTAACGAAATTTCAACCCTAAGCTTTTACGAAAGCTATTTCGCTTTCGATTTCATTCAGATGCAGTGTTGCCATTTTGTTTTTACCCCCGAAAAAACTGGCTATATTTAAAAAATATTTAAAAAATAAAATTATAAATTCTTGTAAGCGTAATGATTTAAAATCTTATGTTTATATACTATTTTTAATTTTACTTATTTTCTAAGTTTAGCTATTTTCCGCCATTTTTCTATCTTAAAAGCAGACATCACTGGCTTTCAGTTTCATTCGGCGGCTGCCGAGCTTAGCCGAAGTACTTGCCCGAATCAGTTTCTTATTGGAATTACTGCAGCTTGGACGTCGTCGACGATACCTGTAATTAATTATTGTTTTTGCCCCCGTCTCCGCTGTATTTGTTGTTGTTTGCGTATTTTTGCGTGTCCGCCAATCGAACGTGTGTGAATTTAATTTACGGGTTGTAGAATTAGCGGTCAAATTGCTGGAAAATAACAACAAAACCACTACAAAAGACCGTTTAAGTCTTGAGCAAGAATCCAAGCATAAGTAAGTGAGTCCATTTGCATTGGGACATTGGAAAACCAGTTCCAAAACGATTCGAGTGCACAATTTGACCAAAAAAGTGCAACGGTCGAGTTCAACAAACCGATCCAGAGTGCAGCTACGCCGCGATAGCGCCAGAAATAGCAGTGAAATTCGCCAATTAATAAATAAATACATAAATAAATAAATACCAATTCTCTGATAAGTTCAAGTGCAGACAGGGCTTTGTTTACCGTTAGTCGGGAGTGCGAGAAGGAGAACGCTAGAGCAAAGACCACATGTTGCCCGGCGGCAACTAGGGAGTGAGAGAGCTACAGCGAGAGCGAGACAAACAGAGTGCGGAGGAGTTGGAGGCAGCTTAGATAACGCGCGTGTGTGAATGACCTTGAGTGGGGTGGAGTGTGATAAACCCGCGACGAGAGGTTAAAGAACAGATCGCCCACGCACTTCGCTGCATGGCAACCAGCATCATCCGGAGCAGCGTTGTCTCGACCTCCGCCGGACGCCGTAACCTCTGCGACTGCTCCTTGGAACTAACTGCAACCAAGTCGAAGTCAAAGTCAAAGTCCGCCGATCATCTACCGGAGCTGCTGATTGGTTGCGCCTGCCTGCGCTGCCAATACCTGGCCAAGGATCTTGACAAATCCAGTGAGGAGGATCACCTGCCCGTGGAGCACAAGCATCACCCTCTAAGCACCGGCTCTCTGGGAGCCCTCAGCGCCAAGGAATCACCCATCTTTCAGCGCCGCCAGCTTTGGTTTCCGGATCCGGTTCCTGTTACAGTTCCTCTCAGCTCCTCGCAGTTCTCGCTGCGCAGCGCCGCTCCGGCGTACATCGAATCCCAGGCAGAATTGGACCTCGGCGCCGTTGAGGCGCTGCAACTGGAGGCAGAGATGCCCGCAGGAAATCGTGGGAACGTGGATATTAACCGAAACAACGGTTACCTGCACAACGGAGTGAGTATCGGGATTATCATATTGAAATGATACTGGGTTTAGGCACAGAACCTTAAAATACGGGAAAGCTTTTGTTTTAGTTAATTTTATGGTGATGTACAGAAGTTCAAATTAAATAAATTCGTACTTTTAGCGAATTTTATTCTAAATATTGTTTAAATTATTTGTTTTTAATTTAGAAAAGCCATTTTATTTGTTTTTATGTTTAAAATTTGTCTCGATATTATATATTCTTCCTATTTTCGAAACGCTTTCCTTTAGATTTATTCTTATAAATAAAAATCAGGTCTTCAATAATCTTGAAAAGGGTTTTCATTGATTTGATTTGATTATTTAAAAAATATTTAGTGTGCTCTATAATTATTTTACCCTAATGTTAATCAATTCAAAACAAAGACTTTCGAGTCTTAAAGTATTCCGCAAATTTCTTCTGTATTTAAATTTATATTTAAATTTTGTTGATAAAAAAGTGCAGTAAATGAAGTTTATCAGTTTGAAAACGATGACTTTTTAAACCAAATTCAATGCCATTTAATGCAATGAAGTTAATTTAAACATTTTTCGCAAATGTGGGGGGAATGCCCAAAAATAAGTTGGCCAAGTGTAGCAATGGTTTTTCGCTTTTTTTTGCCTTGTCAGGCCGTTAACACTACCAAGCACGCTGTAATCATTAGCCACAAAAGTCGCTCTCGGAGAACTTGGAGCTAACTCATAGCTCCAAAGCTGGGATATCTGAGCAAAACAGATGCCCGGAATGTTGAATAGTTTGTGATTGTTTTCCAGAGCTCTCAGTGCGCAGTTTAATACCTTTTCCCGCCCAGGCGCCCCTTTTATAGAATCAGAAGCAAGCTGTGGGGAAATCTTCAACCAACTGAACATTTCCATTTTCCCTGGCATTAAACAGCCAATTAAATGGAAATGAAATTGAAATCGTTGCCACATTTGAGAGAGAGAGAGACCCAGCAATGTTGGGGCAGTAAACAAACCGATAAAATCAAAAACAATGCGAAGCCACGAAATTTCACTCTCTTGGTGGCTTTGGAACAGACTTGGGATACGGATACGGATGGGCACGGGGGCGGGCAATATGTGGGTGTGTTCGTTGGGCTACTTAAGTGATTGCCGCTCGGCCAGATATAGATATCCGTTGTCGTTGGGAAACTATAATGGGAATTGAAGAAGGGCTGCTACCGTTTTGCTATACGAGACGTCACGTTTTAAGGTCAATTACTGGAGGGACGGACGAGTGGAATAAACGAAAGTCCCCCAGGCTTTAATTAATGCCTGGCGTTTAAATTGTTGTCGCTTTGCAATTACACATCGCACATGTCTGTATTTCTTTTGATGAATCACTATCATTGCATTTTTTGGCCACTATCTAATCAGGTTTTCCTTCTTTTTCCTTACTGGTGACTCTATCGACTGATAAGATATGAGCTGGCACTCCACTCCACTCCAACCCAATGCTTCTGATAGTTGATAGTTGATAAAGTTGCGTGTGCAGAGTCCATTGAGGAATCGGGATCGCTGTCTCCGGAGAGCGGATAGCATCCTCCTCCTTATGCAATCAATCGCAAAACGAAACCCACTCTGCGCATCGTTGGCTAAGGCAATGTACTCCGTATTATTATTGTTTTATTGTTGACTTTACTTTTTTAATTCGCCAGCCGAGATTACATTTACATGACAATTGTCCGCGCTCCAAACTGATAAGCATATGTATAAAGCTTTATAACTGGAGGAGAGTCACATGGTAGCGTTACTGTTGCTCTGAAATCACGCAAACTCATAGGTGTATGGCGTGGACCTGGAAATTCCATTATCAATTATCTCTATATCGGGCTCAAAGGCAAGGGGATGGGGTTGTGCCATAATTTCGATTTTTAAACAAGCGAAAGAGGTGTTTAGGGTGTGAAATATACATATATTTCCAATTTTAAATAGTTTAACTTATTTAACATAACTATTTTTAGTAGGGTTTAGCTTAATTTAATCTCACTCTTATTAAATTTTATGCTACATCTCAAAAATACAGATGTTATAATCCTAACTTTTCTTGTTTTGCCTTTGGATTTCCCTCTCCTAGCATCGCTTTATTTTTTTCATACAAATTTCGGTTCTGTTTTAAATTATAATATTATATAAATTTATTAAGCCTGAACCTGTCATTATATTTAATTTAAAATACACATTCCTCGACAAACCTAATAAACGTTAATTTACTTCCTACATTTTGTATAACAATTTTCATTGCATGCTTTTTGGCGCCCTCAAAGAAAGCCAGGTTACTTCAAAACGATTTTCTCAAATTACACCATTTGAAAAATAAATTGTTTGGCAATAAATACTGCTTCACAAACTATTGAAAAAAGAAAACCAAAAAGTGTTGTGTTCCACATTGCTCAGTTCGACACTTGGCGTGAGGCATGCAATCGCTGGAGGTTCTAACCATTTCATTCCAGGAACTCAGCCGCATGTTTAGACCTCTTTTACTCTGTGTGGGAATGAAACCATTTGATGGCTAGCACGTGAAGATGGAGCAGGCTCTTGTGATTTCCATTTCGTTCGCCGATTTACGGCACAGGCACAGGACTCCGCCGGGCATCTGGCATCCGTGTGGCTTTTGTTCGGAATGGGGTCGTCGGGGTAATGGCAGGCGTTCCAGGGAGCTCGCTTTATTGCGTGTAAACATTTGCGGGCACAAAAGGAATTCCTACACGTTCGACATTTATGCGAAAGTGAATTTCTAATGCTTTCGGTTTCTCCTCCCCCATAGAAAATATGTAGTTTAAAAAGGGAGCAGGTTCCTGTGACTCCTCTGGAATTCTTAGGTTGGCGGAAAAGTGTTTGCTTTAATCTCCCATAAATTATGTAAGCTGATTCAAGGGTTGACTTGTCCTCGATTTATGGATAGTTGGAACCTGTAAACAACCCCCTTCATTGTATATCACAGATTCCTGATCAGTCTGGCCTTAAGTCTGGAGTATAAACCATGTTTAAAGTATTAATTAGAACCAGAAACGCTGGGCAGGGGATTCGATCCCCTTTCTCAATGAAACCACAAATCGGTCGTCTATTTTGGGATATCTAGAATCGAATTCAATAAACATACAACAAACTTCCGTATATGTGGGCCATGTGGGGATATATCTTGCTAAATATGGACTAAGTATGTGTCTGCGTTTTGGGTTATTACTCGGTGTAATCGTATACGAATGCTATATGCAGAGCTCTCTTTCCCTGTCGCCGCTCTGCTCTCTGCCCTGCGGCTAACCACGTTTTGTAATAAGCGTAATTCTATATAGTCACGTCGCAGCAGTAAGTCGACAATCGGCCAAGACACCACCCATCCATCCATCCATCCATCCAAGCAGCCACCCAACCCAAGCCAAGCCAAGCCAACCCGACGCCAGATTGATGTGTCGCCCACTTAATGCCGAGCGACTCTTTTGGGACAAGTTGATGCGGCAAATCCTCAGCTTAAAGGAAGCCCGCCAAGTGCAATGGAGCATGGGTCTAAGGCAAGTACTGAGTACTAAGTACTAAGTAGTGGCTGCTGCTAGGTCAGGTCCAGAAATGGACACTGCTCGCTGCTCCACTGACTGTGCCGGATGATTGATTGAGGGACAGTCATCATCGGGCATCACACATCACACATCACCTCATCGTCACCCTGAGCCCAATGACAGAGCCCAGTGATTCGGGATCAGGGCTAGCCAGCCGGACAAGTGGATGCCATTATTGGCTAGCTGACCATACTGGACATACTGGTCAATCTTTGTCCGGAGATTGCTTGATAAGCCGCCGCCCGGCGTTCAATCGGCGCATTCAAAGGCACGCCGGCTCTTCTCACGCTCATTTCGCAAGCGGGACCAGACCCCACCACCAGACAACCAGTGTTGGTAAGTGCACCTGGCCAGTTTAAGCTGAGTTTTTCGTAACTGTAATGCTAAACCCTTCACCACAAACAAAAAGACTCGGGGAGGGGGTAGCGGGCAACAGGGGCCAACGGGGCGGATTAAAATTTATAAAAGCCTACACGGCGGCATTGGGGATTTCATTTCGCGTTCGTTTTGCCAGCGCTGCGGTCACCGGATAACTGCAGGATCTCCTCCCTTCCGGGCGCCAAAGGATCGTGATCAGGATTCGGAATTTCGGAGCGAATGGAAACCCTTAAAGAGCCGCCAGAGACGAGCCCCAGGTGAAAATATGCCCCACGTGGACGAGCAGCAGGGAAAAGCCATAAAGCGAGTGGAATCGGAAACACTGGAGAGGGAATTAAGTGACAAGGGTGAGGCAGAGGTGGAAGCCAGCGGCAAGATCAAGAGCCGTTCCAGATTCTCTGCGGCTTTGCGAAGCCTCTCCAAGCCAAAGGCCAAGAGGGACAAAGAGGCCGATCGAAGCGTCGACAGGGCAGGGACCAGAAGTGCCGAGGAGGAAGAGCAGGAGCAGGAGGAGGCAGAGGAAACCCCCGGCGACCTGGCGGATGTGGCCAGCTCCATCTCCACGGACAGCGGTGCTTTGGCCAAGACCAAAAAGAAGAGTCTGACACGCCGCCTGCTCTTGGGTGGTCTCCGGAAGACTGGGAAGACCGCCAAGGTGCGTCCCCACAGCCTGGCCACCAGCGACGACCTCAGCGTTGAGCAGCTGGAGGTCTCTTCCACACCCTCGTTGGCAGCCACAGCCACCGCCACCTCCTCGCCGGGCAGCAGCACCCTACAGATCACCATCAGTGGCAAGAAAGTGGAGGCAGCGCCAGAGGCTGCTAGGAAGAGCGGAAAGAGTAGACCCAGAAGCGACACGGATTACCTGACACCCGCTGCGGGTGAGAAGAAGAAGAAAACCACTACCACAACGGTGACAACAAGAGACTCGAGCAGCACTCGCACCACCAAGCTAGTGGTGGCCAAAAAGAAGCAGTCACAGTCGCAGCAGCAGCAGCAGCAGCAAGAGAAGCAGCAGCAGCACGGGAAGCCCCAGAGCCAGAGCTCTGAAAGAGAGTCCCCTGTTATCACCGAGAGCACGCGCGATACGCCGCCCAGAGAGCGAGCACCAGCGAAGCCCAGTCGCGTCCAGCCGGCAGTTCAGGTGGTTAAGTCTCCGTCTCAGTCTCAGTCTCAGTCTGCCAGCGGCACCGGAGCTGTTCGCAAGTCCCACTCCTCGAGCGGATCCAGCAAGAAGCTGGAATTGATGCAGCAGCAGCAGCAGCGCGGCCACCGCCACAACACCAGACCGCTGGCTGATCCAGTGAACGCGGAGCCCCAGCCTTCAGGGGAAAACCTCCAGCTCCAACTCCCCAGCCCATCCATAGCCACATCCCCGCCAGCAGCCGACGACGGTATATCCTCGGCGGAGAGTGCCCAGACCCTTGGCAATCCCGCGTCCCCCGTAGTTCGTTTTGCCGTGGGCAGTGCCGTACGCAGTCCTCTGAGTGCCTACGAAGCCGCCTTAGCCGCCGCCGCTAGTCAGCAGCCCAGCTCTAACGAGGAACCCAGCGATTCCAGTCTCCGACGGCTTAGCTTTGCCCAGCAGCAGCTCATCCTCGGCGACCACGACAGCATCGAGGGCAGGCGGGAGACGCTGCACTACCAGTCGGTGGCAAGTGAATACCAGGACTCCGGTTCCGAGGAGGATAGCGAGGAGCGTGGTGCGGAAGCCAGCGGTCCCGAGAGTGCCAAGCCCATGCCGGCCTTCGGTGACCTGACCATGGATCAGGAAATGGAACCGGTAAGGTGTCGTCGCTGCCAGTTTAATAGTTTGCCAGCGGAGAAGCCCCACAAGTGTCGTGTCGTGTCGCGCATCGGTGTGCTCGGTTCCCTTGGCTTGGATGTGTGTCTATGTTGGCGAGAGTGTCATTCAACTGCGCGGGTGTTTGCAAGGGGTAACTCGTCGTCAACTAACCAACAAATCTCAGTCTGAATTGTCAAGCGGCTAGAGAAGCGAGCGACTGAAGCCCAGAGAGGTGTAAATAATAACCAGCTTAAAAAGGTGTTCCTGAAGCGTCTGGCCATTCCAAAACTCCGTTTATGTCGCCTTAAAGTCCGCAGTAAATTGCAGTATTGATTGTTCAGTTAGAGGGGAAATAAAACAGATTAAGAAGTTGTTTATATATAAAATAGGGACTTTGCTTTAATTTTCATAAAAATTAATTAATTATCCCAAAACTAATTGAAATTCCCTGTTAATCCTCTCTTGCAGGCCATTATGACGTCCACCAGCGAAAAGCGTGAACATCTGTACAAGATTCTAGTCATTGGCGAACTGGGCACCGGCAAGACATCCTTCATCAAGCGCTATGTTCACCAGTTCTTCAGCCAGAACTATAGGGCCACCATTGGTGTGGATTTTGCCCTGAAGGTGCTCCAGTGGGACGCCAATACGATAGTGCGCCTGCAGCTTTGGGACATTGCCGGCCAAGAGCGGTTCGGCAACATGACGCGGGTGTACTACAAGGAGGCAGTGGGTGCCTTCATTGTGTTTGATGTGACGCGCAGCGGGACCTTTGACTGCGTGAGCAAGTGGAAGGAGGACCTGGACTCCAAGGTGCAGCTGCCGGATGGCAGTCCCATACCATGCATCCTGCTGGCCAATAAGGTGGGTTTTTATCCTAAACTTTGACTACCGAGAGGTGTTTATTTTCCCTGTATTTCCCTCCAGTGCGATCAGGAAAAGCAGGGCATCATAACGCAGCCGGAGAAGATGGATGAGTATGTGAGGGAAAATGGATTCGCCGGCTGGTTTGAGACTTCCGCCAAGGAGAACATCAACATCGACGAGGCAGCCCGCGCTCTCGTGAATAAGGTGATAATCCGTGTTAATCCGTGGCCAAAGCCCAGCTAATCCTCTGCCTTTCGTCTCCATGTCAACTCCAGATACTCATCAACGATAAGCTGATAACTGCCGATCTGGCTGACGGCGACAAGTTTAACCTGAACAGCACGGGTGACGGAGCCGGATCGGATGCCAAGAACAAGTGTTCCTGCTGACCTGGGACCGAGGTGCGGCGATCCAATTATCCATTCCCAGTCTGAGCGCGTCCAAGAGCGGTTTTCTGAGAGAGAAACGCCATGTGCCTATATTGTCGTCCCCTCCACGTTCATGTTGTTAGAAGATAGCGATAACTATGCTTAGGGTTTCAGCGTACCATTTGTCTAAGACTTATCCTCATCACTCGAGCATTCCATCCCAGCCCCTTGCATCTCATCCCAGCCCCTCCATCAGATGTCATATCTTTAACACCCCGCCCAACCTCGTGCTGAGTGATAAGACTTCTCGTCTCTACATTGTTGCATCGAGATCGGGGTCAGTGCGTGAATTTATATCGTCGTGGCACATGGCAGTTACATAGCTTACCTACGCGTACACACCATTAATATTATCATTATAATCGCGGGGATTAGCCGGAGAGATAGTGGGAGAGCAGCATCCCCCGTATCCATAGCATACTGCATTTGTGTAAAATACGAATTCGTGCCGTGTTCTTGTTTTTGTTTGTTTTATTTGCCGCCTTTGGTGGCGAGATTGTTTTATCTTGGAATTATTACACACATACACCACCACCACATACACATGGAAACACACTCTGCCATCTTTATTTGCATTTAGATAACAATACGTACGTTTTATGCAATACGAAATGAAAAATAAAGTTTTTAATGGTAGTTAAGTTAAGCTGAGAGTGTTTCGTTGGGTGTGGTCATTGAGGTTTGTATTTTAAATGAAAATAATACCAAAAATGTATTAAATAAAATCATTTTAGAGTTTTACTTGAAAAATTATATAATTATATTTATAATACAACCAATTTTAGGATGAAAGAATACGTCCATTTTTTTTGCAACTAGTTTTATGAAAACCTAAAACTTTGAACTCTTCCTAAAAAGTTACATGTTTATTTGAATCCAAAAATTTTGCTTTTAATACAAATTTTATATTCCGTTTTTATTATTTGCTAAAAAATATATATTTTACTCCATGGAAGATTAAATAGAAAAGAAGTGTTCAATAAACGTTTATATAAAGAAAATATTCTATAATAAATTAAACCTAAACCCGTATATTTTACAATATTTTCTATTTAAATTTCCCATTTTTAATTATTTCAAAAAGCTTTCTCCGATTCGATCTTTTCCGTTACATTTTTGGTATTTTGTTTTATCTGGTATTTTTAATATCGGCAACAACGGTCTATGTTGTCATCGAACACGGTATATTTTAAAAATAAATCGGTATATTATAGTATTTATCTAGAGGAAAGTAGGTATATTTAAAGGCACCAGCGGCGGGCACTCCGGTCGATTAGCTTTGTAGAAAAGCATCGATGATTCGCAGCAAAACATCGATGTTTGCATAGATGTTTCTCCACCTCTATAGCTTTGTTGCTGATAAATTGTTTATTGCAAAAATCCGCAAACGGAAGATAGTACCAGATAAAGCCAATCGTACAAGCATTCGAAATGTATTAGACACTTCAGGTGAGCCGCCGGAAAAGTTTGTGTCCCGTTTGTGCCTCCCGCCAGCCGGATTCGCGGCTTAGAGTACGCTCCAACTTTTGGGGCCGCAGCAGCAGCAGCAAATCCACAATCGTCGTCACGTTTACTCCCCCTTTTCGGGGCCTCTTTGTTGGGTCTCCGCGGCGGCGTTGGCACTTCGGCTGATAAGTGGCCGGGCCAGTCAACTTAATTAATCAGTGCCCTGGAGTCGGGGGCAAGTCAATTGGAAATTAGGAACCGCCGCTGCTGGATGAATCAGCTGTGTGCCCAAATTTTCCAATTACGGAGCACTGCCGAAGCCCTGATTGCCCCATTCCCACGCTCTCTCCTCTCTTGTCTCCGTAGGCTGACTATACACGAGTGGAAACGATGGTGCCGCCAAAGGAAAACGTTGACCTGGAGTGCTTCCTGGTAACGAAGCACTCGTGGAAGGGCAAGTACAAGCGCATTCTCTCGATCGGCACAGCCGGCATATCCACCTACAATCCGGACAAGTTTGATCTGACTAACAGGTGGTCCTACTCGGACATCGTGGCGGCGGCACCCTCCAAGGCGTCAAACGTAAGAAAACGTAGTAAAAAGAGGACTTAAGAGCTCTTCGTTAAGTATACTTTCCCTTTCAGATACCCAATGAGTTTGTGCTGACCATAAAGAAAGATAAGAAACTGGAAACGATCAAATTATCTTCAGAGTACCGCAACGACATACTCACATCGATATTGAAGTATTACAAGGAGTTTGCCGACAAGCCCAAAAATTCTCAGGTTGGATGACGCCCCCTTAAATATAGTTTAAGGAAATACTAAACGCTATATAAACGAAATCCCCACAGCGCTTCAATGCCTACAAGTACCACTGGTCCAGCGTCAGCCTGCCCACTGTGCTGGAGGTTACGCCCTGCTCGCTGGACCAGCTGGATCCTACCACCAATGATGTGCTGGCCAGCTACATGTACAAGGACATCGAGGGAATAATAGGTAGCTATAACACACTCTGCTCGCTTCCATCAACCACAACAGTGCCTCGTTCTATCGCCATGTACCACAAATTTGTTTTAATTCAATGTGTACGCTTTGTTTTTTTATTTCTGTCGCTTTGCCGCACTCATCTTTCTGGTATTTGTTTACGTTTGCGCACGTTTTAAGCAGGCATCTCGGACTATGAGGGCGGAATTGTGATGGCCTACGGCGGCTTTAGTCGTCTTCACTTGTTCAGGGCGCTGAACCACCACGAAATAGTGCAGAACATAGCCCAGCGGTCGGTTCAGTTCTTGGGCATCGAGACCAAAATACTCAAGAGTCAGATTACACTGGAGCAGTTTGAGAGGCAGCGGTTTGGCAAGTTCAGGTGAGTTGGATTGAAATACGGAAAAGTTCACAGATACTAGAATTATAATTCTCCCTTTATATCCAGCGGCGATCAATTTCAAACCTCCATGACAGAGTTTACAGTGCAAAAGATAACGCCACGCCATCCGGAACCTGTCAAGCGAATCCTCTGCCTCACCGAGGTCACTCTTTTGGAGCGCGATCCTCAAACGTACAGCGTCTGCACCCTGCGTCCACTCGCCGATGTATTCGCCCTGGTTCGTGACAAGGACAACCTGCAGCGCTTCAGCATTGAGTACAAAAACGGTGTCGTGCGCAGTTACAGCACCAACGATCGCGATTCCCTGCTGGCCACCGTCCTAGACGCCGTGCGTTCCAGCGGCAATCAGGATGTGCACATACGCATCGGCAACACGCCCCGGGGCAAGCGATATGTGCCGCTGAGCAGTTCTGTAGACGAAGAGACTGAGGCAAACCTCATGCGGCTGGTCATTAACAATTTCCAGAATCCCTCCAAGCGCTATGAGATCTTGGAGCGTTTCAATGCCAATGTGCCGCACAGTGGTCTCAACTATAGTGTAACGCAGGATGTAGGTTTAAACCCAAGCCTAGGTTCTCAGTAATCCTAAAAAAAACTTTGAAATTCCAGAGTTTATTCGCTGAAAACAAGGAGAAACTCATCCTGAGCGCTCTGCAGGCGTTGGCCCAAAAGGAGCTAGACAGTCCAACGGCCCAGCTGAGCAACATGGAGCTGGAAGCCATATTTCACGCCCTGACGCGCCTTCTGGCCAGCAAAGTGGGCTACGCAGCCTTTACCAATCTCCCGGGGTGAGAAATCTTTAAATAATATCCCCAAAAAGCAAGTATTTATCTTCCAATCCTTTCAGATTTCGTGAGATCATCGGTACCAAGGTGGTGGCCGCTTTGAGGCGCAAGGATCTGGCTGTTACGTATTCCGCCATTGACATGATCAACTCCCTGATGCATTCGGTGAATGCTGACCACGACCTGAAGCAGGAGCAGTTGAATAAGTCATCCATTCTGTCATCCAAATCATTTCTGGAAACCTTGCTGAATATGTGGACCAACCATGTGGTAATACGTGGATTAGTTGTTATAGAGGAGTAGATTTTCACCAGATACTTTCTATTGCAGAGCCATGGCAGCGGAGCTTTGGTTCTGTCAGCCATGCTGGACTTTATGACTTTTGCCCTGTGTGTGCCTTACAGCGAGACCACCGACGGCAAGCAGTTCGATATTCTGCTGGAACTAGTCGCCGACCGTGGTCGCTATCTATACAAGCTGTTCCAGCATCCGTCGCTGGCGATCGTAAAGGGTGCCGGTCTCGTCTTGAGAGCCATAATCGAGGAGGGAGAGCTGCATGTGGCCCAACAGATGCAAGCACTAGCCTTGGATGAAGCGGCGTTGTGTCGCCACTTGCTGGTGGCCTTGTACACCCCGTCCAACGATCCCACCCAGACCACACATCGCCAGTTGTCGCGCCATCTTATCGGTCTGTGGCTTACGGACAGCGATGAGGCCATGGAGCTGTTCAAGCGCATTTTCGTGAGTTCTTTTTAGTTGAAATTCTGAATTCCGAATTTCACCCATTAATGTACTCCGCAGCCCGCCGGTCTGTTGACCTTCCTGGAATCGGAGGAGGAAGTGCCAGAGTCGGATGTAGAGGAGGACAAGCTCAATTTTCGTGACAATCTCAAGTTTGCAATCCAACATTCCAACAAGACTCGCAAAAATGTGATAGAAAAGCATTTGCAAGGCATCAAGCACTGGGGCATGAACCTAATTGAGCAGCAGGATGGAGCGGCACAGGCTTTGAAGAATCGTCCGGTGGTGCTGCGCAATCGGCGGCAAAAGAAAAAGACCTCAGATGCCGTGGTGAATCTGCCTTACTTCTTCTACAGCTTTGCCAAAGATCACAGTCTGCCAAATCTTATCTGGAATCATAAGGTAATTGAGGGAATATCAATTTCTTACTGTTCGAAATTAAAATGTTTTCTTTCAGACCCGCGAGGAGCTGCGCATGTGTCTGGAGAACGAGCTGCGGCAATTCCTTAGCGATCGCGACCTTGCTGGCCAGATGATTGTGGCCTGGAACTATCAGGAATTCGAGGTGGCCTACCAGTGCCTGGCCGATGAGATAAAGATTGGCGACTACTATATACGTTTGATATTGGAGAAGGATGACTGGCCCCAGAATCTGGTGAAAGATCCGTAAGTTCTTCTTTTATCTTCGAAGAAGAGCTTCTCTAGGGAATTCCCTTTGCAGAATTGAACTTTTCAATGCTTTGTATCGGCGAGTTCTTTGCCGGCAACGTGTCAACGATGACCAGATGACCGTGTTCTCCCTGCAGGCCTTGGCCAAGGTGTATAGACGTTACCACAAGGAAATTGGCAAGTTCAACGACATGTCGTACATCCTGCAGCTCAGCGATCGGGTGAGTTTGGAGGAGTCTTGCTTCCATTGCATATTTTAAAGCCATTATTTGTTTTTGTAGTGCCTCTCTCCATCCATGCGCGATGCCCTGATCAACCTCATATCGTGCCTGGTGCTGGAAAAGTCAAACTGTCGGGCTCTTGTTGATCATGTCCAGTGCTTAGTGGACCTTATCACCTTGGCCCATTTGCACAAGGGTCGCGCTCAGCTCAATACCAAGACGAACGTGATTGAAGCGGGACCGAATATGGCTGCCTACGAGGAGAAGGACTGGTACTATAACATTGAAAAGGATGGCCAAAAGCCGGAACGCCAGGGACCCATCACCTACTCGGAGCTCAAGGAACTGTGGCAAAAGGGACTAATCACACCCAAGACCCGTTGCTGGGCCATCGGCATGGATGGCTGGCGGTCGTTGCAGCAAATTCCACAGCTCAAATGGTGTCTCATCGCCAAGGGCACTCCTCTCTACGATGAGACAGAGCTGTCCTCCAAAATCTTGGACATACTGATCAAGTGCACCAGCTTCTTTCCGAGTCGCACACAAAACGGAGTGGCGGTTCTCATTCCGGGGCCGAAATTGTCGCGAAAGCTCTCCGAATTCATCTGCTTGCCGCATGTAGTTCAGGTCTGCCTCACTCATGACCCTGGGTTGCTGGAACGTGTAGCCACACTGCTTTACCAAATTATGGAGGACAATCCGGAGATGTCCAAGGTGTATCTTACTGGCGTCTTCTACTTCATGCTCATGTACACGGGCAGCAATATCCTGCCTATCACCAGGTTCCTCAAGATGACGCACATGAAGCAAGGCTTCCGCAGCGAGGAGACCTCGCAATCTGGCATCATGCACCGCAGTATCCTGGGTCAGCTGCTACCCGAGGCCATGGTCTGCTTCCTGGAGAACTACAGCGCCGAGAAGTTTGCGGAGATCTTCCTCGGCGAGTTTGACACCCCGGAGGTGATCTGGAGTTCGGAAATGCGACGGCTGCTAATCGAGAAGATTGCCGCGCATATTGCAGACTTTACGCCGCGACTCCGTGGCCATACGATGGCCAGGTATCCGTACTTGGCCATTCCGGTGATCAGCTATCCCCAGCTGGAGAACGAGTTGTTCTGCCACATCTACTACCTGCGCCACTTGTGCGATACGCGCAAGTTCCCCAACTGGCCCATCTCGGATCCGGTGCAGCTGCTAAAGCACACCCTCGATGCCTGGCGCAAGGAGGTGGAGAAGAAGCCACCGCAGATGACAATCCAGCAGGCGTACCAGGATTTGGGTATTGACCTCACCAAAACGCCTAAGCCGGACGAGTCCATGATACGCAAGAGCTACTACAAGCTGGCGCAGATGTATCATCCCGACAAGAACCCCAATGGCCGAGAGATATTCGAGAAGGTGAACCAGGCCTACGAGTTCCTTTGCTCGCGAAACGTCTGGAGCTCAGGCGGACCGGATCCCAATAACATTGTGCTCATACTTCGCACTCAGAGCATCCTCTTTGAGCGCTATCCAGATGGTAAGTGTTTGCCTTGAAAGATAATACACTTTACTTACCTTTCTTACAGTCCTGCGACCTTACAAGTACGCTGGCTACCCACAGCTCATCAAGACGATTCGCCTGGAGACCCGCGACGACGAGCTCTTCTCCAAAGAGGCCCAACTGCTGACGGCTGCCTCCGAACTGTGTTACCACACGGTGCACTGCTCTGCCTTAAATGCCGAGGAGTTACGTCGCGAGGAAGGCATTGAGGCGCTTTTGGAAGCCTACACCCGCTGCGTATCCATCCTCGGGGTGGACTCCAAGCCGGATTCGCTGCACTATCAGGTCATATCGAACGTGACGCGCTGCTTCGAGGTTGCCTGCAACTTTGAGAAGTGCAAGCACAAGATAATCCAACTGCCGCAGCTGCTGTCGGATGTGTGCCGGGTGGTGTACTTCAAGCACACGCTCTCGGTGAGCCTGGTGACCAGCTTGGCGGCCAACAACTACGATCTGCAGTGTAATCTGTCGCGAAACGGCGTTCTGTGGTCACTGCTGCTTTTCATCTTTGAGTACGACTACACGCTGGATGAGAGCGGGGTGGAGGTCAGCGACAAATCCAATCAGCAGCAGCTGGCCAACAATCTGGCCAAGATGGCTGTTCTCGGGTGCATCTCCCTAGCTGGCTACAGCATGGAGCTCCGCCAGAAACCCATTACAGGTAGCGAGGCCAGCTCGCCGGCTGCCAAGCCGCCGCCTCCCATTAAACCCAAGCCTGCGGTGGCTTCTGGCTCCAACTCGGCTTACACCCAGAATGCTCACAATCCGCTGCAGAGCAAGCAGCTGGCCATCACCAGTGGCAAGGAGAAGGAGCCAGACACCTCGTCCGGCAGCAGCGACACCTCCAGTTCCACGCCCACCGACAGCGACCAGCAGCCGGCACGAAGTAGTCCCAGTGCCATCCAACAGAAGTACATTGTGACGGGGGAGGCGAAGAATACGCTGATCAAGCAGGTGCTCGACCGTCTGCTCACCCGCTACATAGCCAATCAGTTGGCCACGGGACGCGACAGCGATGTGCTCAAGCTACTCACGGCAAACACGCGCAATCCCTACCTCATCTGGGACAATGGCACCCGGGCCCAGCTGAAGGACTTCCTTGAACAGCAGCGCACGGCTTCCGCCAAGGAGACGCACGAGGACATTGCCCAGGTCTATGAGTTGGTCTCCAGCTTTGAGTTCGATGCCCACAAGTAAGTCAAAACCCTGGAAACATTGTGGACCAATTCCCTTAAATCTTTTGTTTACTTCGCAGAGACGAGTTGCAGATTGGAGGCATCTTTATACGCATCTACAACGACATGCCCACCTACGCGATAGCTCAGCCTAAGCTCTTTATCATGGATCTGCTGGAGTACTTAAAGCACGCCTATCAGTTTCTGCAGTACAAAAGGAATCCCGCAGCAGCTGCTGCTGCAGTGGCGCCCAAAATGGGAACCGATGGCATTCTGACTCCCACTCTAGCGCCCAATCATCCGCAGCTTCAGGCAGCGGGGACGACGGGTGGCAAGCCGGGCACCACCTTCGATGAAGTGCTCAACGCTTACAATCGATCCAAAAGCCGAAAGAAGCTGGAGACAGATGCTCAAGCGGAGCAGCACCTGGCCCTGCAGCAGAGTAAATACGACTTTGCCAAGGATGGGCAGCTAGAACTGCACATTACCATGGTGCTAAGGGCACTGATAGCAGTGATCAAGTCGAATGCCGAGGTGGAGATTCAGTGCATAGGCAACTTTGACATGATCTTCGGCTTTTTGGCCAACAATATCTTCCCAGACGTAAGTGTGCGGCTTAACTTAATAACTTTAAATAATTAAGTCCGTCTCCTCTCTTCCCCAGAACTCCACGGTTAAGGCAGTGGCCTTGGAAGTGGTGGCCCTTGTCTCACGCAACAAAGAGTGTGTGTCGGAGGTGGCCGCCTGCGAGATCCTAGGCAATTATCTGGTAGCCCTTAAAGACCCGGAGCTGCGAGCCAGCCAGGTTAAGGTGCTGGAGACGCTGTCGGGCCTGATGAACGTTCAGGAGATGATCAAGGAAGCGCAGGCCAAGGGCGCAGCCATTTATCTGCTCGACATGTTCTGCAATTCGAGGAATCCACAGATCCGCGAGATGTGCGCCGAGATTTTGGCCAAGATGACGGCAGACCGACTGAGTGGGCCCAAGGTACGGATTACTGTATCGAAATTCCTGCCCGCCCTGTTCATTGATGCCATGGTGGAGTCGCCGGCCACATCAGTGCAGCTCTTCGAGTCGATACACGAGCATCCGGAGCTAATTTGGAACGACAACACACGGGCAACTGTCTGTGATGCTGTGGCCGAGTCCTGCGAAAGGTAAATCACACTAGAGAAGTCCCGTTTGGCTTGTTCTTCATCTCTTACTGCTCTCTCCACAGGTTCTATCAGCTGCAAAAGGCGAATCCCCGCCATGTGTGGAAGGATCCGGAAATACTTAAAGACATTGTGTCCAACGAGATTGTCGTGGCTGGCGTCTACCTCCGCCTGTTTGTCAGCAATCCCGCCTGGACATTGCGCAAGCCCAAGCAGTTCCTGTCTGATCTCCTGGACTTTGTCGTCGACCAGATAAGCAAAAGCTCCTCAGAGCAGGATGTCCTGGACCTCTCCACAACAGCTCTTGTGGAGTTACTTCGCTCGCAGCCTAACCTCTCGGACGATATTCCGGTGCTGGGGCACATACCGAAGCTGTTCAATTTGCTGTCGGTGCAGCCAAAGAACACGCTGTCAGTATTACATCAGCTTTCGCTATCTGAGGTTAGTTATTTATATATTTAAAGATATAGCATCTTTGCAATTTATTTTATCTGTATTTCAGTTTTGTGTGAGTGCCATTTCGCAGACAGAGTGTGTGGCGCCGTTGAAAAAGTGCATGGAGCACAATCGGGACTGCATTGAGAAGGCCTGTGAGACTCTAAGTCGCCTCTTCAAGCACCAGCACGTGAGTTGTCCCTTCAGTTTTGTTGAAAACCTTTTAGAGTCTGAAACTCTTGCGGCCTTTGAATAGGATTCACTGATTAGCCAATCGCTGGAGGTGGGTCTTATACCGTTTATGCTGGGACTGTTGGATAGCCGCCTGGAGTTTGTGGACAATGCCTCGGCGGTGAAGGCGCAAATTGTGGCGGCGCTTAAGGGCATGACGCACAACCTTAACTACGGTGACCGGGTCACGCAAATTCTGCTCAAGCATCCCGTGTGGGCCGAGTTCAAGGACCAGCGCCACGATCTGTTCATTGCCGACACCAACATACGTGGCTATCTGACTGGTAAGTGGAATTATCTTAAACGTGGCCTTCAGTTTCCTTACCTTCGTTTTCTTTTCCAGGCGTCAATCCCACGGCCGGCTACCTCACGGCGGGACCTGCGCAAAGCGTGGAGGTGCTCACCTCGCCGCCGCCCATTGATCGCGACGATCCTTCGGCCCGTCCGCCAACCCTCGACTAGCGAATTATTCCCTGCCGGACCAACACTAAAGCTGGGGCTGGCCTCTGAAGCCTTCGATTGCCACACCGATACGGACACGGACTTTGCACGGGTTTCACCCAATTATTGTATTAAACTTTTGCATATTTTTTACACTCGCAGCCAACTGTACGTAGCGTGAAACTGGCGGACGCAGCCGGAACATATTATTATTAAAACTGTATCAAAGTTTCATTTTTTATATTTATAAAAGCAAAAAAAGAAATCTGTATAAATAATTAGCAAATAGTTTATACACACAACATAAACAACCTAACTAAAGCATGCATAAAGTGATTATACATATTATGGAATAAAGCCGATTCATTAAAAATGAATTATACATGTTTTTAGTCATTTATTTAAAATAAATAAAATAAAGCTACTTCTTAAGTCCTAAGTTTCTAAGTCCTTGTAGCTCACAATTTCATTCAACTATTAAAAAATTCAAATGAGGCTGGCATGGCTAGATCGACTCGGCTATTGCTTCCGATTAAAATTTATAATACAATTTAAATTGAAAAGTGCCAGTATACTCCTCCATTATTCTAAGGTATTTTTGTGACTCCTTATATTTTCAGTATTTTTTGGTGTGAAAACGCTTTAGGGTATTTTTAGTAAATATTTCCAGTTCAGCTGTTTTGTTGCAAAAGTAAACAAAATAAAATGTCGCTGGTTGCAGACTATAGTGATAGCGATTCCTCCGAATCCGATGAAGAGAGCAGCTCTGAATCCTCCGCTAGCGAGGAGGCCAAACCGTAAGCCTCTCTCGTACGAGATTAAATATCTGCACACATTCCATTTTCCTTTTCGTTTAGACTCCCGCCGGCAGAGAAACCACCGCCAAAGTTGCCCAGTGCCAACCAAGTTCTTGCCCCTGGAGCGGGCAAGGGCGATGTGTTCAGCAATCCCTTCCTGGAGGCGGAGCTGAACAAGACCGCCTCCCTCGAACGGCACGTAAAGATGGTCAGCAACGATACGAACCTGCAGCTGAAAAACGGGCGCAAAATCTGCTGGAACTTCCGAAGAGGACGCTGTCGCTTTGGCACCAGCTGCCAGTATGCCCACGATTCTGACTTATCGGTGGATAAGCCGGGAGCTGTGAGTGCACCAGATCCGTCAGTTGCCGCTGAACCCGTCACGGAAGCGGTAGCGGCGGGAAACTCTACGAAACGCAAACGACCCGGCCTAGGCGATGCCCTGGAGCCTGGCAAGCGGGTGATGAAGTCCTACAAGCAACAAAACAATCCAAACAATCCATTTGCCCGTCGTTAAACCACTCCAGCCTCTGTAATGCGGAGCACACAGGTGTCGCCAGCGGGGCCGTAAGTGTTTGAGAGGACGTTCACCAGGCGCAGGCCGTCGTCACAGCTGGTGGATGTGGCTTCTCCATCCGGGCCTTCCGCTCCATCCAAACTCACGGGCAGCTCTAGGGACATTCGCAGAGTGCAGACCGACGACCAGTAGGAACCCAACATGGGCCCGTCCGTTTGCAACACAGCTTTGTCATCACTGTTGCCATCATTTTCGGCGTCGTCAATACAATTATCTGTTAAGACAAATGTAGTAAATAGATTCAAAACATAAATTATGGTGTTTACCTTCAACCTTGCCTAACAAGGATACGTTGCCGATGATAAAGGCCAAGCCACGAAGTGCTAGCTTACGGATTCTGCAGGCCAGCTTCGTCAGCAAGGATTGCCTATATTTGTGCATCTCATCCCCGCGATAGTGGACATAGCAAGGCACCAGGGAATCAATAACAATCACCTTAGTTTCCAAGGCCTCTTTAACTTTGGCGTTCAGTTGTTCATCGAGGGCTCTAAGCACATCAATTAAATCCGTATCTGTGGGAGCTTGGACCATGTGAATGGCCCGCATGACTCTTTCACAAGTTGCCGCATCCCAATTCCTTGCCAGCAGCAAATCTTGTATTTTTTTGGTAGAGAAATCGCACTTGGTATCGATGAAGAGTACTCGCTGGGAATGTAACCACACAAAATTTAGCGTCAGAGTGTACATTAAGAGTGTCTTTCCCACTCCTGTGTGGCCACAAAGCTCCCAGACACGGCCGCTCTTAAATGGCTGATCCACTGACTTCAGCAACTTGTCCAATCTGATTGGGTTATAAAACTGTACATCATTAGCCGAGAAAGATGCTGCAAGGACTCACTCTTCCATGCCCGTGCCGTACTCCACTTCAGGAGAACTTTCCATCTGTGACTCCTTAAGCCAGAGGTGCGCCAGCTCCTTCTTCAGTTCCAGAACAGACTCCAGTCTGATGGCCAGCAATTCGTGGAGTTTCTTCTCGGTCGCCTCATGGAAATCGATCATGGTTTCAATATTGTTTTTATTCAGCAAATTAAGCTGATATTCCGACAGTTCTTTTCCCGTAGAAGTTTGCAAAATCATATTTCTGAGATCCATTACGATCGCGCGCTTTTTCCTTCGGATTTTATTTTGTCTATGAATTCGATGTCGATTTTTGGCATCTCGATTACGATTGTTCCAACCTTATCGTTACAGTGGCGCGTTAATTTGATTTTGGGTATTAGGCATAGTTAAATAGATTATAGTGTAAATATTTTAGGTATTTTAGGTATATTACTAATATATTGTAAAGATTTCCGATATTTTATAAATAATTGCGATTTTTTAAATATTACAGAAATATTATTTGTTTAAAATAAATATTTAAGTTTATATTGAAAGGTATAAAATATAAACGTTAATTAAATTAAATTAAATTGTGCTATTTTCGGTAGAAGAAACCCGAAGTTAAAAAAACATCTATTTTAATTCAAAAATTTACAAAATGCTTCGAATTTCTATAACAAAAATCAATCATTGATTTATTTTATTAACTTAACAACTCGCAACATGCATATTAATGAGTGTATATCTTTGTTAAAGACAGTTTAACTCTTAATTTAGATAGGGCACGTAGTGTCAATAAGAAAAAGTCCCCGAAGAGCAAACGCGAAGTTCCGAACTGACTCACGTACGGGGATCACAATAAAAATACAGTGTACGCCCAATAAAGTCAATATTAATTGATCATTATTCATAAGAAACATTTGCTGAACCCTTTCGATAAGCTCTCTATGGTCAGAGAATGAAGAAAATGGCAAAAATTATATATAAAGAAAGAAGTCATTCCATTTCAACGTCTCATGCGATAAGCTCATGGAAGGAGCGCTCACTATATGTTCAGGGCATCCGCATGGAAATCCCAGCAAAGAGAGCAACTCCCACACATAAGTGTATGCGGTCTTTATCTGAAATCGTATCCGTGCTCGTCGGAGGCATTGAATCAATTTAAGACTCAGTCAAGCGCCAGAGATGAACGATGAACCGCATGCCCACGAAACGCTGGTGGCCAAGGCCCGGCGACCAGGACACAAGGATCCCGAAACGGGCAGCACCACTAGCGAGGAGAGTCTGAATGGAAGCGTTAGTTCCGTGGTTCCAGCAATTGCCAGTAACGAAAGTCCGCCAGACACGCCACCAGCGATCCAGCAATCTCTCAGAATCTATTTGCTGGAACCCTTCATCTTGATTCTTCTCTTCGCCTACAACTTTTCCTGTAAGTTCAGTGATGCAGCTTCTTGGGGTTATCTTTATTGTAAGGGGATTTCCCTTGGATTTCAGCCACTGTTTTGAAAAATGAAGTCATCTATCAGAGCTGCACGGCCGGTTTTGGTTATCCGGATAATGTTTGCCGGCTGCTGGGCACCAAGAATGCCACAAATGAGACAAAGGTTGGGGTTTATCTTTTAAGAAACATTAAATATTAAATGTTGAATTCCAGCGAATTGAGGAGGAGGTGCAACCATATGCTGCTCGGGTCACGCTGGTCATGAGAATGGTGGAGTGCTTTATTCCGGCCTTCTGTGGACTCTTTGCTGGCGCCTGGGCGGATCGCTATGGCCGCAAGCCGCTGCTTATGTGCTCCTTTCTAGGTGGGTTCTTGGTAGCATTTTCTATCCTAATCTAAATATTTCATGCAGGCTATGGCCTGCAGTATCTAATTTCAGCGGCAATTGCCTACTGTGCTATTCAAACTCATGGTCAGGTCAGTCCCTGGTGGTATGTGCTCTCCATTGTGCCGATCTCCTGCTTGGGCAGCAGTGTCACCTACTCCGTGGCAGCCGTTTGCTTCATCGGCGATGTCTCCGAGGGCAAAGTGCGTTCTTATAGGTAGTAAATCCTCTTTGAATCAATATATAAATGGATACTGAATCGTGTTTCACCTCAGACTGATTGCCTACGAGCTGGCCATCTATGTGGGCTTACTCCTAGGCAGCTTTGGCTCTGGTTACGTCTACGAGGCCACCGATGCCTATGTGGTTTTAAGCATATCTGCTGGCTCTATTCTGGCAGCTCTCTTCCTATTGTCTGCCCTGCTCCCGGAGAGTCTGCCGAAGGGGCAGAGGTCTGCTACGACGCCAACGAGCGACAGGAATATGCTCTCTCTGCTGAAGGACATGTGGAACAGCTGCAGCAAGCGCCGAGAACATCATAATCGTTCGATTATGCTAACCATCATGGTGGTTTTGCTGTTAACCGCCTTTGTGGCAGGTGAGTTTTTAATCTGTTTAATAATTATCATACATCAAACAATAAATTCCCCTTATTTCTAATGGTACTTCCCCTTCCTGCAGATGGCAGCAACTCGGTGTTTTACCTGTTCATGAGGGCCAAGTTCCATTGGAGCGTGAAACAGTTTACAGAGTACGAAACTGTCAGCATTTTGGTGCCAGCAGTGGCAGGATCTGGCGGAGTCCTCTTCATTTGGTCCCTCCGGAAGGTGGTTTTTAATACCAACCCAGCTGACACCCCACTAAACTCTTGTTCTCTATGGTTGACAGTGTACCAACTCGGCAGTGCTTTGGCTGGCATTGATCTCCCTGCTTAGTCACTCCTCCAGCAGCTTGATGAAGGCCTTCGCCATGGTGAGCTGGCAAATCTATGTGGCCATTGGTCTTGGCGTGTTCAAATCCCTGGTGAATCCCATGTGTCGCACCATGATCACCAATCTACTGCCTGCCGATGAGCGGGGTAAGTAAGGCTAGCTTTCTAGGGTCTGAATTACCTGTGGCTTTTGTTTCCAGGTAAAATCTTCGCTCTACTCAGCGTCGTGCAAAATCTTTCCCCTTTGGTGTCATCGAGCTTGTATTATGCAATCTACACGAGAACCCTGGACACTGATCCGGGGATTTTCAATTTATTCAGCACCTTTCTCTACAGTCTGGGCATAATTCTTCTGGGGTAAGTACTTTAAGCTCAGCTTTTCCATATTTTGCTTGATTTGTTTTCTCAATTCTACAGCATCGTTTGGCTTGAAAAGACCAAGAATCGTGTGTACTATGAGCCGGTTTTCAGGTGATTATGGCTCAGAGACTCTCGGAGAGCCGTGTCAGCTTTCGCATATCAATTATACAGATGGCCTGGCGCCACCGGGAACTCCCAATGCCAAACACCAATCATTTATACATCATTTTATACTTATTTACATACGAATCTCTCTCTCGCTTCGGGTTGAAAACATTCTCTAATTACAGAAATCGAAATATTTTCTCATTAACAAAAAATATGGGTTATTATTGCTGCTGGCGTGTGCGCCCAGTCACTTGACAGATCTTACGGAATATCTACATATATAAAAAGAAAACAAAAAGAGAGAAAGAAAAAACAATGATAAGAATGTGCAAGCGTTTGTATGGCCCAATGATTGGTGCTAAACTCCAGATTTGAGCTAACGCTAATTCCACTTGCTAATTTTCGATTTTCTGAATTAGTCCCCTGCTTTTTTACACCCTTGATCAAGATCGGTTGGTTGGTGGGGCCCAAAGGCAGGCGCCTCTATAAACAAAAAACGGAATGGAACTCAATTTACGCACGAATTTAATGCCCCAACAGAGCAGAACGAAATCCCTGGAATTCTACCTGGACTGTATTGGTATCGGACCATATCGTATGAATTGTCATCCATCCGACATCGGGCCAATTAAAAGCAATATAAAATAATAAGCACGGTCCGATTATCAGAAGTAAATCATAAAATGTGAAAACTATTTAATATTCGTGAGTTCTGGAAACTTGTTAAGCTAGTAATTCATATTAGGTAAGGCCTCATATCAATATTCTGAGATTTGTTTAACAATAATTGAAATATTATATAATAAAGTAATTAAAGATATACCAATAATAACTACTAAGATTTACCAGATAACTCAAGCCTATGTAATCAAAAATCTGTAAAAATGATTAGAAACTTACGAAACTTTTGTTTATGCGACCGTTTCTTTTAGCTTACTAAAATAAACATTCTTTTTAAAGCTCTAAATTAATAAACTTTAGTTATTTTTGTACAGTAAATTTATTTGTTTTTAATCCTCCATCTGTTATAAGTATTTAATATGTTTAAAGCCCTTGCTTCCCTTAGATTCCATTTCACGTCAATTAACATTTTCAAAGGTGTATCATTATTTTTAGCTCTTTTCTCTCTAGATTTTTCGAGTTTCAATCTGAGGGATTACTAAACAGCTCTGACAAACTTCCCATGGGTCTGGCTCGTGCTACTCATTTGCACAATCCAAAAATAAGCAGAATCACTGTGAATTGATCCGTAGAGAAAAAAAAGAAAACAAATAAACAATAAACGAACGATTCAGACTTCGGACCTAGTTTCTCATCGATAGTGCCGAGTTGGTAGTCGAAATCTAAGCTTAATTTTGCCGAATCTCATCCAATTTGGAGAGCTAGAATCCAGAGAATACGTCGGGTGGTGCAATTTCAGGTTAATCAAGCGAAGCTACAACTGTTTTAGTGGCCTTGTAATCGTGCCGCCTAGGTGCTGAAAACAAGTCCCCAAGGAAATTAGTTTTAAAAAGGTAAACGAAATATGGCCATTAATTTTGGATATTAATATTAATTATTCATAAAGAAATAAAACATAACTTAATGTATGCAAGTATTTGTATTTTAAAGGTTTTTTCTTACATTTGTATATTTTCAAAATGTATGCAAAACGTTCTTAGTTTATTTTAAATTAATTAAAGACTTTTAGGAACATTTCAACAAGATTCCTGCAATAAAAAATGTATACAGCTCTTTAAACAATTTTTTAAAAACATTTTTTGATGCCAAATAATGTTTTTGACATTTTATTTTACTAAAAAACAAATGCTATAAGAAAAATAATTATTCCTTGATTATTTCTCAGGTTTTAGCAAAATAATAACAAAATTTGATTTCTTTTTAATTTTTATCAACAACATTTTTCTCAACAAATTATTTAACACCCCAAATTTTACAAAAAATCATTGTGGTTTCGTTTTTTTGTTTTTCAAGAATTTAATTCCTTTGTGACTTACTTCCAGCACCCAGGCAAGGCTCTGTGAAATAGGTCCCCAAAGAGATAAATTCCCAAAAATGTTTACTCTTTTTTTATTTTGCTGAAACATGAAATATAAACAACATGAAATATAAGAACAATTAAATTTCTTATCCGCATATGTTCTTGAGCTTAGTTTTTGCTGCACCGTTTTGTGAACAGATTACAGCCTTGAAATAACGAGTCAGTAATAAAGAAATTGGTTCAATCTAAGGGATAAGGGCTAAAATAAGAATTTTTAGAATAGTAAAAAGTAAATAAAAGTATTTAAATACAAACACAAACACGTCTGGCCTCCGTGTGTTTGTTTGCCTGCTTCGGCTACAGCTCCGAGAGCCGACTTCCTATATAAACGCACGGATTTCACGGCTGCCGCTCATTTCGAGAACGAAACTCTAATTGCGAGTTGTCGTCGCCGGTTTGGATTTTAGTTCGTGTTCCCCGATATCGCGGCAATCAAGCGCTTGAATAATAATAATCGAATTACACATTAGTTAACCCATAAATCTGATCGCTAGTGCCGGGTCCCAGGGCTTTTTCTCCCATCGCAGTTACGTGACAAGTGTTGCAATGCTGAACTGAGACCAGACGCCACTGGGAAGACATTGAAGCGAGTTCAAGAATTTGGCCATAACCATCGGACACCCAAAAAAACAAATCGCAGCCTAAAGCCAAAACATGGTGGAGAAGGCCTCGAATGCGTTCACGCTGGAAAAGCTGAGAAATCTGCAATGGCAAAGAGTGTTTCATATGTTCTACATAGAACCGGTTGTCTTTATGCTGCTCTTCTCGCACACACTGTCGGGTGAGTGACCCCCGCATATCCACAGACCCCCGAATCTAGTGACTAGCTTGGTCCACCATCTGTCCAGGCACCATCCAGCGGAACCAGGTCATCTATCAGACGTGCACGGTTATCTTTAACTACAATGTCTCCGATTGCAAGCAGCTGGACGTGAAGAATGCCAGTGCAGAGATCAATGTGGGTTTGTGTGACTCCTGACCTTGGTCATGATCCTTCACCTTTGTCCTCCTTGCCTTGCAGGCCATTGAGACGGAGCTGCAGCCATATGTGGCCAACCTGTTCCTCACCCGCACCCTCTTGGAGAGCATAGTTCCGGCTTTTTGTGGCCTCTTCATCGGCTCCTGGTCGGATCACTACGGACGCAAACCTCTGCTGATTGTGTCCATGATAGGTGAGTCTCCCAAACCCAGTGACCTAATCGCTAGACGCACCTTTAGGGGGTTTTCTTTAAACGTTGCGCTAATAATATATTATTAAGAGGTTCAAGTGTTAAGCGCTTAATAATTTATAAGCTGACAAAAGGGTCAACAAAACCATAAAAAAGTGTTCATTGTAATAAAAATAAATAAATTAATACAGAGATAGGAATGTTACAAATATAATAAATATAAATTTTAAATACAAACAGGATTTTCGGCCTCCTTCTTGATGATGGCCGCCATCTGTGAACTGTCCAGCTATTACATGGTCAATCCCTGGTGGTATATCCTGGCAACCGTGCCGCATTCCGTTCTGGGAGGCAACTGCGTCTTCTCGGTGGCCGCCTTCTGCTTCATTTCCGACATAACGGACTGCAAGTCTCGGCCATATCGAATGATCTTCATGGAGTCGCTGTTCTTCATCGGTTTGACCAGCGGCTCCCTGCTCTCCAGCTTCGTGTACGCGGCAGTGGGAGCAGCAGCGACCATAGGTCTCTCCGGTTGCATCGTGACCTTTGCCACTTTCTTCATTATTTTCTTTGTGCCGGAAAGCCTGGATTACAGAAAGGCTCAGGACGCCCAGAATGCCAAGGCGGCGGCTGATTGCAAGGAGAAAGACATGCCGATAACTGCCTGTGATCTCCAGGTGGACCGTCTGGGCCTCGACTGTCCTCCCAACTTAAATCAAATGGAGAAAGGACGCCCGGTTCCATGCGAGCTGCCCACCCCGGCTACTCCGGCCATGAGTTTCGACGAGGATCTGCTGGCCAAGTACGTGGAAAAGCTGCCCCAGAAGGCAGAGGAACGCAAGCGACAGCAGACGGAGGAGACGGTGAAGAGGGCGGGCCTGTTCAGCGTTGTCCACATCAGAGACATGGTTAGCACCTGCTTCAAGCGACGCGAGCATCACGCGCGCGCCATCATCTGGCTCGTCACCCTGGCCATGTTCCTGTCCATCTTTGTCTTTGGTGAGTTTTAGTCTCTGTCAGAGTCTATACCATTGAAAGCTTATATAATAACTTGACTGCAGATGGCGTGATGACGGTGATGTATCTGTTTGTGCGCGAAAAGTTCCACTGGACGGTGAGGGATTACACATTCTTTGAGACGGTTAGCCACCTAGTGCCCATGATTGGGGCTCTTATTGGTTTCCTAGTCCTGCGGAAGGTGAGTTTCTTGATATTTAAGATTCTTATTATTGTTGAGAACCTTATTTTTATAGGTCTTCCGTTTGTCGGTGGTGACCTTGGCCCTGCTTGCCTTCTCTTCAGAGATATTGAACAATATGGCCAAGGGCTTCGCCACAATGCCCTGGCACATGTACTTATCGGTGGCCCTGGGCGTATTCCGATCCATTTCCGGGCCCATGTGCCGCACCATAGTTTCCAATATTGTGCCACCATCGGATCTGGGTGAGTTATCGTCGTTTTCTAGGTATACTTAATATTCCAGACACAGCTGTTTCTGACGCAAAACAATTGGCAATCAAACACTCTCTCCCTCCCCGCGCAGGCAAGATTTTCTCCATCAAGAATGTGCTGCAGTCGTTCGCACCCTTTGGTAAGCTAATCTTTAGCTAGTTCCGTTTGATTGTTAATTATTTTATTGACTCCTTTAATGCTAATTACAGTCGCCGCTCCCCTGTACACCCTGATCTACAAGCGATCGCTCACCACGTACCCGGGTCTGTTCAACTTCGTCAGCGCGTTCCTGTACCTGCTCTCGTTCGTGTTCATCGGGTAAGCTGGAGCTTAGAGGAAAGCCCCTCTCCGAAGTCGCTAATTGAACAATCTCACACCCCTTCTTCTCCTCCAGGTGTGTCTTGCGCATCAAATACAGGCACAAACAGCACTACGCCAAGGTTCTGAAGTGAGGCGACGATGGCAACTGCGGATCTGTGGCCAAATTAACATGTGATCACCCCAAACCAAGCAATAAACATTTACAAGTGAAGCGAATTTAAAGATGCCAATCCGGAAAACTGGGCTCGGAATCAGTTGAACGAATGGATCGACTTTAACTTGTTTATTTATGTTAGCCTATTAGTGTATCGAATATGGTTTAAGTTACTATTAGGAGAATCGAACTTAGCCCAATTAAACGGTTATAACTCAACACATTTTATATATTTGTATATACCAAGCGATCTTTTAAATTACAGGTTGAACTACAATGAAACCAAAGAGTACTGCCAATACTTTACTTTCTTATCATTAACAATTACTTTTATTTTTACTCAAATAACTCTTTATTTGCTGTTTGAACAACTGTTTGCCAAATGGTCTAATTCTGATTTATTTTCTTCACTAACAGCTTGGTTTTTTATGAGTTTAAAAACAAAACAAACTAAGTTATGGGAATTCATTTCAGTCGCGAAATGCTTCATTGCATTTAATATTTATAATCAGTATCGTTTCAAGCACTAATAACACATAAAATTAAACGGAAGTCTCTGGACCAAGGGCCTAGACATTTATTGCTGATACCTGACAATTTTTCAAAGCTAATGTGAGTGACCGCCTAGGCACTGACCTGCTTCAAGAATTTTACCAATAACGAACAAAAGGAGAAGCTCTTAAAGATGTCAAAGCCGGAAAATCGCAATAATTCCATTAGAAATTAAATAAATATAGTATATATTTTCGTTTTCCAAGCGTAACCTGTCGTTCTACTACTCACTTTCTGTTTAATGATTACAGGATCCTAAATATATCTGGCTTTGGTTAACAATCTACTTGTATAATGCCTAAACTTTCTGATCAGGCAGAAAATGAGTTGGAAGGTTACATTCCAGAGAAGAAAGAAAGAACATCTGAAGAAGCAGTATTTTTAATGAGAAAAAATCAAGCTTACAGGTGAGTAATTTATATTGTGAAATGTCATTTATTTAAAACGGCACCCACCGTAAAACGAACCTTTTAATCTCCTCATTAAATATTAAATATGTTGATTTTAATTTAATAATTTCTGTAATATTTATCTGATCTGTAATACTTTAATGTTAAAGCACCAATGTGTAACCAGTTAAATTTTTTGTAACATCATTTTTTTTTTTCTTTCAGTTTTAATTATTTAAATTGTTTGTAACATCATATCATACTTCACCTCCCAAGAAAAGATATTAACGTGTGTTCCTGATATAACCAATTTAATAATACAAATTTGTGGGAATGAATATACATTTTTATACAATAATACACTAGGCCTTAGTCTTTGGTCAATCTTTTTCTTAAGAAATCCTACCCTAGGGTTAGCTTTTCACTAAACTAAAGCTAATGGGGTTAACAAATATTTACAATAATACTTAAATATGCGTATTAGAAAGTTTCTTCGTACGATGGCTTATGAATGGCAATTTCACACTGTATTTTTGTTACTCTCTCTCTTTTAGCCTCTAGAAATCAACTGCCAATGGCCTGGTAGACGCTGTCATTTCCCATTGATTTTTGGATGCCAAACAGAGTGCTGCAAGGGGAATTTTTGTATTATTCAAAGAAACTTTTAAAGAACTCTTTAGATAGATACTTACGCTGACATGATATAGCATAGGAAGTAGAGTCCCACGCTGATAAAGTTAAAGATCCCGGGATAAAACTGAACAGTCGCTTGGTACACGGCCGTGTAGAGAGGAGCAGCTCCTAGAGGTGAAATCGACTGCAGTGAGGTGGTCAGCGAGAATATTTTACCTATAAAGATATAGACAAAACATGAATTAGTTTTCTAATACTGAACTTGTGGTCTTTAGACTCACCCAACTCAGAACTGGGCGTCACGGTAGACACGATGGCCTTGCACATGGGCGACATGACACCTCGCATCATTCCAAGAATCAGGGCAAGGTACATCTCACTTCCATATACGGCCGTGGCTCTCACCGTGCTCTCAAGGACACAGCAGGCAAAAGCCAGGAGCGTCATCATAATTGTGGACACACCAAGCAAACGACGAAGTAGAACCATAGCCAAAGTGCTGCCCACCAATTGAATGACGGCCCTAACCGCATTGAACACACTGTAGTCCTGGACGGTGTAATCGAACTGTTTTCGCATAAACATATAGTTCACTGTGTTTTCACCCTCTGAAGAATCGAAGGAATGATTAATTTATGAGTAGAATGAAGTCACTGGTAGAAGTACTTACCCATGGCAAAGACGCACAGCGTTAGCGACATTATCACCATCCATATTATGGCACGATCGTAATTCTCGCGCTTCTTAATGCAGGTCTTTACGAGCACTTTGACCAGATCCAAGCGGAAGAACTCTCTGATGCGGGAACCCTCTTGTAGGTTCTCGGACTTGAGGCTCTCCTTCACAAAGAAGTAAACGTATACCAGCGCTATGGAGATGATAATGCCCACTATGATGAATAATGCCGACGCACCAATTGCGGCATAGATATAACCACTAGCCACACCGCCGCCCATCATGCCCAGGCCCACAGCAGCTTCCATGGTCACCATTCTGAAAGAGGGAAACTCATCAATTTCACAAAGGATATAAAAAACAAAGGATATTAAAAACCCACCTCATTGGTCGCCTTTCCTCGCTGGACACATCGCCCACGTAGCAGTACAGGATGGTGACAAGAGCACAAGTGCCGCCACTGAACATAGATGGAGCGGAGGACAGCAGGAACCACCAGGGACTGATGTTGGTGGCCGCCGTTATTTGGGTGAGAACAATCAGAATGACAGCACTAACCAAATAGCCTGCAGAAGGTACATTAAAACGGAATACTTCAAAAGATTTGGAAGAGTTACACTCACCTGTTAAGGTAGACAGTAGAATAGGGCGACGTCCGAATTTATCCGACCAGGGACCCAGGAAAAGACTCAAAATGGCGGGCACAGTACTCTCGATGATGGTACTCACCATTGTGATGGTGGAGGCATATTCCTGAACTTGACCCTCGATCTTCTACAGAGATAGGACACTGATTAATGATTACTGATCACCAGGGAATTCTCTAAATCTCTGATAAGCCCCCAGAGTTGTCGTCACATTTCCATGACTCACTATCGAGGCAGCAGGGGTATTTTTCATGGCTTAACTAGTTATCTTTCTGCACATGCACTTGACATATCCTATCACCAATTTGTATACTGTTGTCGATAACTCTTTTGTGATAAGTCAAGCCTATTAGTCATAAACTTTTGGCATTTTCTTTTGTTTTGGTTAACTGATAAGGTACGAAAAACAGGTGGGACAAATGATATGAAAACATATGCGTAGTGGATTCATAGTTATATTCAACTTAAAGTATATCTTAATTTAAAGGTAAATGTAAAAAAAATAATTCATTATTTAACTAGAATCTTTATCAATTAATCAAGCTAATATATTAATGAACAGGTTCATAAGTTTACGTTTAATTAAAAGTTCTACAATTTATATACATTATTCCCACAACACACTCAAGTAATATCTGTAATTGCCTGAATTTTATGAATAAAATTACTTATACGCCCGGTGGGCTCATATTTCAACTTGCCTTAACCTCATCGGAGGCACGATTCGTACCGAGAAACGGCTCACACTCGGTGGCATTGTATTCCAAGACCGTGACGCAGGTTTGGTAGAGTATCTGGTTCTGATAGACCGCATCTGGCGGAAGCACAAAACAGATTTATTTATGATCTACCACTAATCGGGAGACTTCGACTCTCGTGAGCACACACACACCTGTTAGAAATCGACCAAAGAAAGCCAGAAAGACGGCGGGCTCCAGCAGCAGCGAGCGGGGTCGTCTTAGCCATTTGAGGAACGAGCGATTCGTGGGCGGGGTTACTACGCCGGTTTCTAGCGGCTCGTCGTCGCTGTCAATAATGGGCGCCTCATCATCCATCGGCATATTTCCTTTTTGCAGAAGTGAAGGTCACGGTCTAATCGCACAACTTGTCCGAAACAATGCTCCTCAGTGATCGCAGCAATTATCGTTTAGACAAAGGAATTAGCAATTCATTCAGCAAAGCACCAATATATCGTAGCGGGAGCACAGAGCAGAACAGTGGGAAAACGAACCTCCGCGCGCGTCGAACTCTAGCGTAGCACTAACACTGGAAATCGACGACGTAAACAAACCAAGCGAGCGATCGCCAATTTGAGCGTTAGCTACGTCCGCCCTATCTTCAAACGCTCCCCAAAAGCGCTCTCATTCCTTGGCACACTATCAGCGGCCAAACATGTTGATAACAAGATAAGTTTTTGGCGTCGTTACAGTTTATTGTCACACTGCTGCAAACAGACGATTTATTTCTCTTAACTTTACAATGCTTGCACATGCAAAACACAGATAAAAATCATTGTACATTATACATTAATACTTGCACAAAAACGAGGGGTTCATATACAAAAATAATTCTGCACGGGCAGAAGGGAAATCAATCTATGAGATACATTCCGCTACGGCAGTCTTCCAGGTTAACTGCCAATAGCCTGATAGGTGCTGCTGCTGCCCATCGATTTCTGAATGCCGAAAATCACGCTGAAATTAGAATTAATTGTAATTAATAAAAGATAAGAGTTTACAAAGCCTTGAAGCTGAAACTTACGCAATCAGAGTGTAGCAAACAAAGTAGAGTCCGGCGCTAATGAAATTGAAAGCTCCGGGATAAGACTCCACGGTGGCCTTGTAGACGGTTGTGTAGAGGGGAGCCGCCCCCAGTGGCGACACGGATTCCATCGATGTTGTCAGAGCGAATATCTTGCCTAGAGATGAACATACAACATGGTGTTTTTAGAGTTAATCGTGCAGATCCCACACGCTTTGCTAATTACTAACCAACTTCCGTGCTGGGCGCTACGTGGGAGAGAATTGCACGACACATGGGTCCCATAACACCGCGCATCATGCCCAACGTCATGCCCAGGTACATCTCCTGCCAGTAGACGGCCGTGGCACGCACCGTGCTTTCCAGCACACAACAGGCGAGGGAAAGCATAGCCATAGTCACAATGGACAGCTTGAAGACCCGGCGCAGCACCACCATGCCGACTATGCTGCCCACGATTTGGATAACAATGCGGGAGGCGTTGAACAGACTGTAGTCCTTGATGGTCCAGTTGAACTGCTCCTGCATAAACATGTAATTCACAGTGCCCTCGCCCTCTGTAAATAAAAAACGTATAAGCTTTTTTGATGCTGCTTATGGACCTTAAGCACTTACCCATATCGAAGATGGCTATGGTCAGGGCAACCATAGTTAGCCAAATGATAGCACGATCATAGTTGGGACGCCTTTGGAAGCAGGTGCGAACCAGATCCTTGACCAAATCGAAACGGAAGAACTCTCGCAGTCGTGACTATGAAAAATGCAAAGAATAATAATCATTTTGTTGCGTTTTCTAGCAAAGAAACTTACTCCTGTATGGATATCTGCAGGATTCAAGCTCTCAGGCACAAAGAAGAAGACAAACATCAGGGCCAATGTCATCAGGAAGCCCGCTATGGCAAAGAGAGTCAAAGCGTTCGTGGCTGCATAGATATAACCACTGGCTACATTGCCCGCCATCATGCCAGTGCAGAGCGAAGCCTCATTGAGAACCATTCTAAAATTAAAGCATAAATGTTAGAATTTGTTAAGATCCTAGTTGACTCTACGCTCACCTCAAAGCTCTTTTTCGCTCCTTGGCCACATCCGAAATGTAGCAATAGATTCCCGTGATTAAGGCACAAGTTCCGCCGCTTATAACAGAAGGCACTGAAGAAAGAAGGAACCACCAGGGGCTGATATTTGTGGACATGGTTATCCTGGTAATTACTATCAGTATTATGGCGCCAGTGAGGTAACCTTTAAAGTACATAAATTAAAGATTATAGCGGAGGATTTTACGAGGGAGAGTTTTTACGAACCAGTAAACGTTGTTAGAAGGATGGGACGCCTGCCAAACTTGTCGGACCAGGGACCCAGAAATAGACTCGCAAAGGCTGGTATTATGCTCTCCAATAAGGAGGTTGTCATCATGATGTTGGCCGAATAGGTTTGTACTATGATCTCAATTTTCTAGAAAATATAACAGTTAAGGAATGCCTTAAAAATAAATAAAAAACACGTTTTGCATGATTCATAGCCATATATATTGCAGAGTTGTATCTATAATTACAATTTTAACGCCTTGCTAAAGTTCGATACTACCCCGAAAGTTAGTCATAAAAGGTTTTTGTCTGCTGCTGTTTTGCTAGGTCAGCTGATAAGCCTTGGCAAAAGCTTATCTCTAAGCTTGAAACAATGGAAGTATTTCAATAATACTTTGATCTGATTTGCTTAATGGTTTTTGCTTTGTCTCGGCTGAAGTTGCACTATGATTATGTGGGTCACTTCTAAAGCGAATGATGTGTATAATAATCTCTGTGTGCCATAAATATACTAGTTAAACACTTTATGGTCAGTGAACAAATGAGTATAACATTGATCTTTACAAACTTACATTAAATACAAACTTTAGGACATATTTGTAGAAGGGTATACGGAATATAATTCAAATAAAGCTAATAACTCTACCGCAAATGTATTCTGCCAGCCCGAAACGCCCCGCAAAGCAACAAAAACAATTCGTGCAAAGATAAAAACGTTTAAAGCTCATCATACATACAAATATATGATTTATGTATATACTATATATAACTTATTTGACTGTAGTTAGTCGGCTTTACTTACTTTATCCGCCTCCGATCCGCGATCGATGCCCAGCAACGGCTGGCATTCTGTGGCATTAAATTTCATGATGGTGACGCAGGTCTGGTAGAGGATCTGATTCTGATAAACCGCCCCTGAAAATATTCAAATTAATTAATGATGAAGCCACAGATTTCAAATTTTTGCTCATTACCAATTAAATATCTAGCGAAGAATATGAGAAAAACTGCGGGCTCCAGGATAAACCAGCGATAGCTGTTAAGATCATGCGGGGCAGGAGGCGGGGTAAGGTCCACATTGTTCACCGGCAACGAGGTGGCGTCCAGAATGCGTGGCGCAGCATCCTCGCCAGCCTCCTCCTGCACCAGGGCTTCCGAATCGTTGCGAGGCATAATTCTCCACCAGTCACCCGTTCGTTTCTTAGTCTGCTAGGGCTATATCTCGCGGAAATTGGCAGTCGGAATAACGACTACCGCAGATAATGGAATTAGCAATTCATTCGCCCGAATGCAGCGCAGTTTCCGCAGACTTCCAAGCGCGACGAAGGGGATTGAGATACTGAGAGGCTCCACACCAGCTGCTGTTGTGGCTGCTGCTTCGTGGCGATGTCCACGTTTTATCGTCGTAAGCGTAACTACCCAGTTATTGGAATGTCTCAGTATATGAGAATGAACACAGTGGGGTGGATTTACCAGCGATAAACTAAATTGTTATTAAAAAAACTTTCTAAAACAACAGCAACAGAAGCAACAGCTGACCAGTGTTTACCACTGATTGGTGGGCGGTGCTGCCAACTTGGTGGAAATGAAAATACCAACGGCTTTAAATGTTTTTTTTCAAAGTTTTATTACAATTTAAATTACAATTATTTACTTAGTAGCGACGCCGATCGCGATCTCCCCGCGAATCTCTATCCCGCTGCTCGTGTCGGCCACCACGGTCGCGTTCCCGCTCCCGTTCCCGATCCCGCCGATCCCTATCGCCATACCTGTCCCGGTCCCGCATTCTGTCCCGATCCTGGCGATCTCGCTCCCTATCCTGGCGTCCACTCGTCTGTCGCCTATCGTAGTCATCGTTCTGGGTGTCCCGATGGCGAACGCGATTCCGCTGGCGGTCATACTCCTCGAGATCATCGTAATAGTCCCGGGAGCGGGCGTTATTGCCTTGGCCAGTTCTCCTGTCGCGATCCCGGCTACGCGACCTGGAGTTCGAGCGAGCTCTTCGCGGCCGTCGCACTGCCGACGAGGAGTTCTCCTTCGGCCTATTCGAATCTCGGTCTTCCGCCGCCTTCTCCTCGTCGCTGGGCAGCTCATCGTCCAGATCTTCGTCCAGCACTGACACCTTGGGCTCTATCTCGTTGTTCTCCTCCAGAATCGAGCGCTTTTGGATGCGCGGCAGTATAATGTCGCAGACGCGATCGTTGCGCAGCAGCTCGTCAATGTACTCGTCCATGTAGACAATCTCGAACTGTCCGGCGCGATTCTGGCGACGCAGCTTCCGGTTGTCGATGTAAAGCGGTTCCAGATACTTGTAGCAGTCGAGAGCAGCGCCCGTGAGACGGAGATAGAAGGCTCCTAACGCCCTCACGTACTTAAACTCTTCGTTCTTGATGAACTCCACCACAATGTCCTTCTCCGGCTGGATTTGCAGCATCTTGAGCGTGAGGCAAAGAAACTGGGTGGGCTTGATGTTGCCGCCGTAGACGCCGCCGACGAACCGCAGCTCCATAGCCTTGTCCACCAGCAGCTCGGCCGTGAGAGCGAAGCATTGTTCCTTCCAGTATTTGGAGTCGTAGATGCGGGAACGTATAATCTTCTCGATGAGGTACTGCGGATTGGTTCCGTGCACGTTTTTCGCCTCCTTCACCGTGCGATTGGCCATTTTGGATTAACTTTACTTAATTTCTTGTGTGGGCGTTAAGATAGACGCTACATCCGTAAGGAATGTGCGATTTAGTTATTTTCCCGGCACAGAAATGCAAAAATTTGCCAGATAAATGCAATATTTATTTATTTTCGGCGTCCGCGAGACAGAGTGACCAGCTGACCGGCTGTAAAATTACCTTCGTGCAAAAAAAATTCTGAAAGCAGACGATAACACGATAGAGCACAGCTATCGGTATCGGGTGACGCATACGAACAAAACAGCTCTCAGACGGGAGGAAACGCAATAGAAGAAAAATTTATATTATTGTCTACATCCGTCTGATTAGGGAGTGAAAACGCAGACCAGCCAGGATGAGTTTCTTCGGGAAGATGTTCGGCGGCAAGAAGGAGGTGGCCCCCACCACCGGCGAGGCGATACAGAAGCTGCGCGAGACGGAGAACATGCTGATCAAGAAGCAGGAGTTCCTCGAGGCCAAGATCGAGGACGAGCTGAATATAGCTCGCAAGAATGCGTCCAAAAACAAAAGAGGTATGTGCGTGTATGTGTGCATCCTGCAGAGTCTGCAGGAGCTCCAGGCCTGGACCGCGTTGCATGGTCCATGGAAAAAATGACTCATTGTTGCTTTGTTTTTGTTGCGGCTGGTGGGGCCCCCACTTAATCAGCCTTTTGCCCGTCGTCACCATAATAGAAAACTCAATAAAACAATTGTATTTCTTCGCCCTTCTCACCCGCATACCATTTGATGCCTGGACGTATCCGCAAACGCTAAGAACGTAATATAAACATACCTTTTGATATCAAAACAAACATTCGCCTTGCCGTAGAGTAATTCGAATCCACGCATTGCAAAATTGGCCATCACCATATAGAATAATAGCAAGTGCTTATTTCGTTGAAAGCTCACTAATCCGCCAACTTGGCACTTTTTCAGTGGCCCTACAAGCGCTCAAAAAGAAGAAGCGCCTGGAGAAGCAGCTACAGCAGATCGATGGCACCCTGTCCACCATTGAGATGCAGCGCGAGGCCCTGGAGAGCGCCAACACGAACACTGCCGTCTTGACCAACATGAAGAGTGCCGCCGAAGCCCTCAAGCATGCCCACCAGAACATGTGAGTCACCCAGCACCCAGCAAGATGTGATCCCAGAACTTAATCTAGCTTTTTTGCTCACTTACAGGGATGTGGACAAGGTGCACGACATGATGGACGACATTGCCGAACAGCAGGACGTGGCCCGCGAGATATCCGATGCCATTTCCAATCCGGTGGCATTTGGGGCCGACCTCGACGACGAGGATCTCGAGCGGGAACTCGATGAGCTGGAGCAGGAGAACTTTGATAAGGAAATCATTGGTATTCCTGAGCCGACGCCCACATTGCCAGAAGCGCCCACAGAAGATTTGCCAGAGAAGGCCAAGGAAAAGAAGAAGGCGGCGCCCGCCACGACGACTGCAGCTGATGATGGTGAGTGATCTTTAAATACCATCTTGTAGTCTTCTATAATAATATCCATTCCCTTTCAGATGATCCGGACATGAAGCAGCTGCTTTCCTGGTCCAACTAAATCGAAGCGCTAACGAAATCTCCGCACTGTCCTGCAGATTCATCCCCTAAACCCCCAAACGTTTTTGTTTTAATTAAATAATCGATAATGTTAATTAAGCCAAAATTTTAGTTCGAAGCGAGAGAAGGAGAGATAAACAAGGCAACAATTCCTTTGGCAATTTATCAAACGGTACATCAACTAGGAATGTGATTTAACAAATAAACGAAAGGAGCATATAGTCAGTCCACGCTTTATCCGCAAACCGTAGACAAACCAGTTAAAATACAATGGAATACTTTGATATTGTTTATTGAATTTTATTAATTTTGTTTCGCTCAACTTCGGCTTGGTTGGCAACTGATTGTAGATCCAATACTCCAACCAAACTAATTCTTATTTTTCCAAAAAAGCATCGTAATATGGTATTGTGACACTCATTATTCAGAAGTTTTAGCTTTGTAACGGAATGTTTCACATAAATAAAGTTAAGAAAAACATTTGATTGTAATTAATTCAGAGTTCCCACTCCCATTAAGAAAGATACACGCTCCCGCCTTTCAATTGAATGCATTTTTGAGTAGTTTTATTACAAATAGATCGATTGTACATCAATATCATGTCAACTATGGCTTGATTAATCTATGTACTACGGACTTGGCTAATTAGTGGTCAAGTTTGTATCGAAGGCACTCAGGTCTGCTGCCTCAGACTCTTTACATATCGCACCGGAACCTCGGGTAGGTAAACGCAGACAAAGAACATCAACGGACCGAACAAAATCATGCAGATCAGCCAGTAGACCAAGCCCAGGATAGTTAGGACGTCCATATAGGAGGGAGATGGGATCGATCGATCGGACGATACGTATGGGATAGAGGTAAATGAATGTCTTGTGTAAAATTGTATTAAATAACTAGTATCACTAAACACCGGACTCGGCCGCCAATGGAGATGAAGGTGCAACAAGGCAAAAGGCTATATTGTTGCAGCTAGCGCTCCGATGTTCCTAATAGGGTTACAGATATTGCTGCAGGTCACTTTAGATATATGTATATATGGATCACGACAACGACGAAATGGCTATGCTGGCGGCTCACACTGCTGCTCAGATCCACACACGTCTCGGTAATCTTCAAGCGCGCCACCTGTAACAAAGCGAAACAAGAGAAATTATTGCATCAGTTGTGGTTTGGGTTTTTATTATTAACGCGTCCGCGGATCTTACAGCGTGCTGGATGTCGGAGAGCCCAATCGTTACTGCCCCAGCTGCTCCGCTGAATCACGCACTTTATATGACCGGCCAAGGCCCACGCCTCAAGCCCAGCTGTGTTATTTTCGGGGCTATCCCCGGCCACTCACATTCTAAATACGGGACTTTTTCAGCTTCTCGCAGCGGCTGTTAATTCGCAACTGAGCCCCCGCCGACTGGTTATGCAGTTCCAGTCCAGATCCCCTCGCATATCCCACTATATCTCGATTTCGCTCAGAACTTTGAGCCACAAAGTTAAGCTCAGCACTCAAAACTCGGGCGTTCAAGGTGAGCTCTCGAATCTATGACCGCACAAACTGGTTTGGTCTACCAGCCGCCTCTAGAGAACGTTCGGTTACGGTCTCTTGGCACTTAATTAATCACTTCGATCGGTCTTAACCCCTGGGTGTAATCGACGACAATTGCAGCAGCCATTGAACGTTTATCGCAGGTCCAAAATTACAGCACCCTACGGTTCGATCTGGGTACTTATAGGGTCTCCATGTGCAACAGCTGATAAGGCACGGCCAGATAATTGAAAATATTTTGTAGAAGTAAGTAAACACCGTAATAAAAACCAGAAACCAGTTCAGGAAATAAAAATGCCCATTAAAAAAAGGCCTGGGGTTATATACATACAAAGTATGATAAAGAAGGGGAATGGGAAAAAACAAAGATAGGTATCAATATATTTATGTTTTCATAAAACTGTCTTGTGTTGACTGTTTGTTATTGAAGGAGGGTTCGTTGATCTAACAGTTTAACTATCTTATCTGGCATTCGCTTGTACTTAGAGAAAGTTTTGAAAGAAGTAGTAGTCCTTAAGGTCTTAAAATAATATTTTAAAGCCTAATGGGAATTGTTTAATATGAAGCAAAAGTTACAACTTGGTTATAATATTTGTATCCTGGCATACCTTTTAAATATTAAACTTTCTTTAAATATCCCTAAATTTCCCTAGCATAAACTAAAGAAAAACGCTCTATATAGAGTCTATTATTAACTCTCAAATGGAATACTGGCACATAGAAACCCCGGAAAAAGTGTGAGGAAACTAGAGATAATGAAAACTATGCCGTGTATGTACCTATGAATATCTGTATACCATCGGAAAATATAAGATACATACGAGATCTAGAAGGCTGACAAAATGGAACCTATCTTATCTTTCTAGCGTCAGGATACATACTTTGTTCCCCCTGCAAAAAAAAACTCTAATTTCTAGTAGAAACCACAACTTACATGATGTAAAAGTAGTTATCACTGTCCTTTCGCTTCACATCGCAGGGATTTCCACTCTTGCTGGCCCCGGAATTGGCTCCAGAACCGGGTTCCGGGTCCGTTTGCTGGGAGCTGGTGCTCCAGCTGCGTCCCCAGCGGCTGCTGGCGGCATTCCCGGCCACACTCGACTGACGGCTGCTGTTGGTCAGGTTTCCATCTTTGGTGGAGCTGGCGAAGAAAGACTTGACGCTATCCATGGCTGAAGCTGAAGCGACCCTCGCTGCGGATCTCGTTCCGATTGGCGATTGGTGGTGCGTGTCCGTGTGTGTGTATGTGTCGAGCCTCCGAAGAAACGCCCGAAATTGATAAAGCTAAAAATACATATAATATACATATAATTTATTTATTTTGACTGAAATCTTGTTTTTTGGTGGGCTCGTTGCTGTTTCCAAGTGGGGGCTGGGTTTCTTTCTTTTTTCGGCTCTTGTCGTACGATCTAAATTGAATTAATTTAAGGTGCAGTTTGGAAAACAAGTCGAGTGTGTATTGATAAGGCCTTAGTATACATTTATTATCGTATCTCTGCTCCCCAGGTGGGGTGGCCATCTTGGAGGTTTCTGTTTGCCTTAACCGATTGGGAGTGTGGTCTTTGTTTCGCCCCAGGGGAGAGTGCGGAATTTTAGATAATGTATATGTATGTACTTAGGCTGATCAAACAGTCTTCGATATAATTATTGCAAGTAGGTGGCAAGTGCGTCGTAGTTTCTAGCTAAGTCAAAATATATATAGGTGTTGCCGCATACATATTATCAATTAGCAGTTCATTATACATAGTTCACTGGCTGAGCTGATAATCAAGTCACAAAATCGCAGGAACACGCGTCGCCCACGGGAGCCATGGGAACTACATAAGCGTTTAGTTGTTTGGGTTTTCGGTTGGGTTTACCAAGTTAGTCGGGCGAAGGGAGGCCTTGGAGTACTCGTTGGTGATAAGGGAGTTTGAAAAAACAAGTCTGAGATAGCAGTTTTGACCTCGCCAGCGAACCAGCAAACACTGACCTGCCTCAAAAGCTTGCCGCTCGGTGGAGACTTGTGACGCGACTCTGGGCTCCGCTTCCAATTAATTTGACACAATTTCTCCGGATTCTTTCAGTGCACTCCCTCAGAAACAGCAATAGCAACGATCACTTCACGGAGAGCTGACAGCGGAGAACCGTTTTGCACAATGTCTGCGATCGCACTGAAAACGAAACAAGGCACGGCAACCACAACGGCATCGGCTTCGAGTGATTTTAGTTTTAATCAATTTTAAATGCGAAGGCGTCGTGTGCTGCAATGGTGTGCGTGTCTACCACGCAGGCACTCATACAATCTTAAGCATACATGGAAAAAAATAAGACATTTAAATTCAATTTTAATATTAAAATTTAATAAACTTTTTTAGTTACTTGTTAAATGTACTCAACTTTTTATTTATGATGTTACCTTAAATATTCTCTTATTTTCTTTAAGTGTACACGCACACATGCTTATTTTCCACGAGTTTCTTTGGGTGTTGCCGTTGTCGTCGTCTGGAAACCGTCTGGTTGTTGGTATCTGGTTTTCCAGGCGGTTTTCCTATTTTGTTTTGATCGCCCCTTCTTTTCTACATTATTTTTAGCTGCATTTGTTTTGGCCATCAAATCCCTGCTCTACCTGTTCATCACAAAGCGTCACCTTGCCAACAAACTTCCGCCCTTGCTCTCTGTTTTGCTTTACTTTGTCTCCTCCCCCTTAGCGTCGTTTTTCTCTGCCCCCAATCTTCGGTTTTTTGTTGTGCTCCGATGCACGTTGATTGCTGTGGACTTTGTACTCTCGTTTTTCCTCAGTTGTAATGCCTGTTTTTACGCATTTACAACAGAATAGTCGACTTGACGGATACTCTTTGCATTCGGCTATGAATACGTATTGTTTAGTCATTGGTGATATCATATTTATCATATTTAAACAGATAACTAATAAACCAAATGATTCATTGACCTAATTAAATTTATTTTAGGAACTGACTTACTTGGCGACTAGGAATTCCTTAAAACAATAATATTTAATCTTTTAAGATAAGATTTTGAAAAAACACGATGCTACTAATTTGTTTAAACTTTAAAATGGAGACAGTAAAATATGAAACTCTTTGCTCACCTTTCATTTACTTTTTTGTTCTCTACGGTTTACTTTTTAAAATCTAAAAAGTTCTTTTTAAAACAGATTCAAATAAAGTAGAAATGAATTACAAAATTTGAAGTGAAATGCGCCATAATCAAAATTTAAAAGAAAAAATACCGAGCGACATATGGTGTACGTGCCTTCCTTCCCTGTGAGTGGCAACTTATCGCCATTCCCGTCCCAACGCCGACAGGTGCTGTTGTAGCGAATTGTATATATGTAAATTGTTTATAATTAGCAATTTTTCTACGAAACAAACGATTAAATAATGCAGTATTCTGCTTATTAAATGCCAAATTTTGCAACCAGACTGCGCGCCGGGAAAGTGTCTAGACGTGGGACAACAAAAAACGCGAGTAAAACGAGTGCCAAGGCAACAGGGCAACCGAAACGAAACAGCAGGAAGAACACAGCGGAGAACACGAACCCCAAAAGCACCCCAATCCCCTTCCCCAACCGACGGGCCGTGACCTGCCAGCGAGCCAGCGAGAACGGCAATAACTGCACGTAAACATCATGGGCAACGCGGGCAGCTCCACCGTGCACATGCAGCGAGAGCGCCACAAGTCGACCGACCTCTCCACGCCGAGCTCTCCCGCACATTTCCGCGACTCGGTTGCAGTCGGCGCTGGCGGAGGAGGAGGAGCGAGTGCGGGCGCAGGAGGGGGCGGGGGCCATGGCAGCGGGAGCAATGCTGGCGCAGCGGCTTTGAGCGGAGCTGGGGCGGGAGGCCAAGCTTTCTCGTTCGACAAAAAGCATACGGCAGTCTTGAACGAGGGCTCGTCGCAAGAAGACGACGACCCGTACTACACGGGAGCGGGCACAGGCACGGGCGGCGGCACCAGGCGCACAGCTGATAGCGGCGGCGATTCAACAGCTGTTCTGCGCAGCGTAAGCGGAGAGCACTCCAGCATGGACAACGACGACGAGCTGGCGGCAGCAGGAATACCAGGGATACCATCCCTGGACGACGAGGACCGTAAGACAGCACTGCCCACAGTGCTGCGATGGGATGGCGGCGGCAAGAACGTCACCATTTCAGGCACCTTCTCCAACTGGAAGCCCATCACGATGGTGCGCAGCCACGGCAACTTTGTGACCATCATCGATCTGCCGGAGGGCGACCATCAGTACAAATTCTGTGTGGACGGCGAGTGGAAGCACGATCCCAAGCTGGTCAGTTGAGTGGAAAATCAATATGACCCATTTCCCTTAGCCATTTAGATGCTTTTTTCAATTCGGGCACCCCGAATGACGCAGTTACCGATTTTCGCTGGCGTTGTGTAATCGTCGTAAACAAAAACGAAGTCTCTGCCAGCAGTAATCAGCAGTGGATTTCAATTGGTTCAGAGATGCTCGGCTGGCTACTTTCGGGGAGAAGGTTTATTATTTGTTATCACTCGAGCGCAAAAAGTAAGATTAAACAAAAGGAAATCGCTTAAAAGATAAAATAACTCGAAAGGAAAAACAAGTTGATAAGATGCAGGTCTTTCTTTTATATTTAACTTGTCTGCCTTTCAATTTATACATGAAAGAACATGTAGATTAACGTTTTCAATTCAATTCAATTGCATTTCTTTTGTCCGAAGTTTATGCAAAATGAAAGCCTTATAAGGCATGCCATTCGTATACCGGGTGTGTTTAAACATAGCTCTTTCAGTGAGATAGGAGACATTACTCTCAGGGTTATTATTCATAGAAGTTGAACCCATAATTAAATAGATAAGCAAAGCGAACCCAAGCCCATTTGTAACCCGAATTCCCTTCTATAAACGAAACCGCCATTGAATTTTACGAGTTTTATGGAACCCGACTCTTATAGATTGCCCACAATTACGTATCGATTTCCCGCCCCACAATAATTGCACGCAAAAAATAGAGCTTATGAATTATTCCTGACGTCGCCTGCTCTGTTTTACTATAATTACAGAAAATTGATTATCGTTCATTTTTGCAATTACAGAAAAGCGTGGAGAACGACGAGGGACAAAAGAATAATTTGGTATCCGTGCGCGCCTCCGACTTTGAGGTGTTCCAGGCTTTGGCCAAGGACAGCGAGAACGTCACCAACTACGCGGAGAAGGAGTACTCACAGGAAGTGCCGCAAGTTAAGCCCTGGGAGAAGGTATCCGGACCACCAGTGCTGCCACCGCACCTGCTTCAGGTCATCCTCAACAAGGACACACCTCTTTCGGTTAGTTTTTTGTTAATATTTCTACTTAAAGTCAACTTTAATTCCAATTCGTTTGTAGTGCGAACCCACATTGCTGCCGGAACCCAACCATGTGATGCTGAACCACCTGTACGCGCTGTCCATCAAGGATGGCGTCATGGTGCTGAGTGCCACGCATCGGTATCGCAAGAAGTATGTGACCACGCTGCTGTACAAGCCCATTTAGGCTGGCTGTTGGTATTTTAGCTGTAGGAACATGGTTATATCTTGGGGGTTATCGTAGTCCCGGAGCCTTCAAATCGATTTAGGGGCGTGTGCCAATGTGCCCCTTAAATCGTCTCGCTTGTCAAATCTACTATTTGTAATGAAGTGGAAAGTGGAAAGTGTGTTTTATTATTCTCTCTTTATTAAGCGTTGTATTTTTATTAGTTATAAATATACGGAACTTGTAAAAATATAAGATTATTGCATTGTGTCATATATAGATTGTAATATGTATTTGAATTTACCACTACGAATCGTAAAGCTGTCTCGCTATGTCAACTTGATATGTCGCTAAGTCACGTACTAAGATTATTTAAGCTTCTAAGCCCTGTTTTGCTTCCCTAGAGAGTACAACACTTTGGATTTTGATCAGCGTTTCATTATATCACATGTGTTTCGCGGAATTCTATCGGAATACATACGCGGATAACTATGTATTTTTGGTCTAGACTAAAAGAAAATCCTTTTTGGAACATAGTTGTTGTAGTAGCTGCTTCCATTACATTAGCTTCACCTTGTGGTCCAGCGTGCCAGCAGCTTCCAACTTCTTACTCAGCAGCAAAGGCGGCGACGACGACGACGACGACGAAGAGGAGGCGCCAAGAGCCACCGTCTGCTTGGCCAAGAAGCGTTCATGCATCTTGTTGGCCGTGTGCTGGAACTCGCCATCCTCGTCGAACAGAGCCTTGGTGAAGTACTCCGTGAATAGGCGTCCCATGTACTGGTCCTTGGTGGAGGGCCACCAACCCTCCAGGAAACCAATGTGGCCGCCCCGGGCCGTGATCACAATAGCCACATGGGTGCATTGATTGGCCGCCTTGATGGGAATGGCGTCCAGCGGCTGGAACGGATCATCCGCAGCACTCAGGCAGAGCAATGGCACCGAGATGTGGTCCAGCTTGTTGTGCAGCGTGGCGTCCGAGTAATAGTCATTGACGTGGGCATAGCCGAACTGCTTGGCAGTGAACAGCTCATCGAACTCCTTGATGGTCTTGCAGCGCAATATGCGTTGGATATCAATATCAGAGTCCTGGTAGATCTCCCGGTATATGTCCAAATGGTTCCGCAAGGTGCGGCACAGACTGCCGGCCAGATGGCGTCCCAGCAGGCTGTTGATCACTGGCTTTTCGATGCTGGCACTACCCTTGTGCACGTCCCACGGCACCGAGATAATCTTCGCCGCCGAAAGTATGTTCCTGGCCTCTTCGCTCTTGCGGGCCAAGTAGTTTCCGAGGATTAGGCCGCCCATGGAGATGCCTGTGGCTCCCAGTTTACAATGTGCCGGCAGGGTGCGACGTACATGCTGGATCACCTCGCACAAATCCTCGCAGTTGGCGGCACAGTAGAGGCGCGGTGTCTTCAGCTCGATGCCGCCAAGTCCGCGGTTATTGAACACAACCACCCGCATGCCCGCTTGCTGGGCGGCAAAGACCAGGCACTTGATGTACTCCGCCTGAGACTCGCCGGTCAGTCCCGGCAGAATAAGAATACAGGGCGCGCGCTCGTCACAGCCCTCCTCCATCCAGTCCAGCGCCACCTCGCCTCCATCCTTCAAGGGGAGAATCTCGCGGCGGTAATTGACGCGCGGCAGACTCTTGGAGCGCAGCAGGCTCGCAAGGACGGTCTGGGCACGGCTCTCCACACACCAGAAGGTGGGCCAGTACTTGTTCTCCAGCGTTGGCACCTGACGGATCAGATACTGCTTGAACGGCCCGTCCGAACAAGCGATAATCGGACGCTGTTGTAATGGAGAACGCAATTAAGGCATTAGTCACGCGCCAACGGTGATGCAATCGCTCGCCTTTACACTCTCACCTTGACCACCTGGATTAGATAATAGACGACATAGGCCACCACCGCCATGCCTAGGACATGGAGGCGCGGCAAATTGGACAGGTAGGCGTACATTGAGTAGAACATGGCGTCGTGCTCCGAGTGTAAAGATCGCACTGCTAATTTTGAATGACTCTCTGCCCGGGTCCGGGAAAGCGAGCTGAAAGAGCCAGCAAGACGGCAACAAATGAAATGATTTACGGGCGACTGGTTTGTTAGCTTGTTATAGCTGGCAGGCAGTATGAATGAAATCGCCGGCGGGCGGGGCTATTTTGGGTTAATAAGTGCGAGTACAAGGTGGCTATCTAATCGCGGCGCGCTAATGTATGCACATGGACTCTGATTGAACGAGTGGTCGTCGCAGACAGCGCCCGAGTGGGTGCAGGCGTGATCGGTTACGGTTACGGTTACGGTTACGGCGGGTACAGAACAGTTAGACGGGACGACGCTTATCGCTCACTCACAGAAGATCTTCTCGGTGGGCAGGTTGCGGCAGCATTGGGAGCGGCTGCTTACATACAACGCCTCTTCCGGCGGAGAGGCAGCGAACATCCTGACCCATTGCCGGGACCGGGCTGAGGAAGAGCTCGGACAGGCAGCGGTAAATGGCCGTCTTGTAGACGGGACCGCGGACAAGGGCACCGCACAGCATGGCGGGAATTCTAAACTAAAACGACGACTAGTCTAGTCTGTGTCACTAATCACAAGTGATTGAGATCGCGGTGCGGCGGATGACGGTGGTGTGCGGGCTAAGTGTGCTACAATCAATGGGTTTCATCCGGGGGCTCTGCCAATTTTGCTGCCTGGCATAACGTTCCACAAATTTAGTAGCTTACCTTAAAAAGAGGGTGAAAATAAAAGAGTAAATAATAATAATTTTGAAAGACAAAGCCTGTGACCTGACCGGGCTTCTAAGTGACACAAATCGAAACTGAGCCTGCTGCCCATACAGATGCTATCTATATAGGCTTCGAGTTGACCCCGGGTCGAGGATTCCTCACCCTCCTCCTGGCCATCGGCGTCATCGCGTGTAGCAGAGGGCAGCAACAAAATCAATGGGAGTGCGAGTGGGTGGCGAGTGGTGGCTATTGATTTGCTTCGGCGGGTAATGCAGGTAATTATCGTGCCAACTATGACGGAATCGAACTACTATATATGCCTGCTCCGCTTACTTTCTGTAATTCGTAGGCCAAGTACAGGAACTTTTCGGTTTCAAGCAGTTTTTTGATTTCGTTACACGCACTTATGTAATCTTATAAAAAATATTATGCATTTTTTTGGCGGCCACGGGGAAGGGAACCTTGAACGAAGCGTCTTTGATGCAATTAAACACTGAGGAAGCTGTTGGGGGAGCACACTACCAAAATAAATAAACACAAGGAACCGTGGGACGCCAAATCAAAATTATCGAGTGCAGCGGTAGTGTGACCAGGTGAAAATCCAGCAGCAACGGTGGAAGGTGCACATTTCGACCAAATGAAATGGGTCCAAATTTCGAAAATAAGGCCAAGTTCAAAATAAAAACAATTTTGTGGTACTGTACAGCTAGTTTTCCAATTATTAAACATTGTTTTAGTTAGTAAATAAAAAATGTTTTCGTTGTAGTTACTTTTGTGGTTTGAATCCCTGCTAAGACCAGCGCACAGTGGCGCCATTTCTCATTTGAGCTTGCAAAAATCATAACATTTTAACCAAATAATGTAATAATTTAATTTATAAATGTATCTAAAATTTAAAATAAGAATCAAGCCCATTGATTGTGTAATATTACCTGAAAGTTAACCAATTTATCATGTGGCATGTGATGAATTTGCGATGGCTTTTTTGATTTTTGCAACCTCAGTTGTTCGAGAGGCGCCACTGTGCAGCGCCCATCTGTTTTCGTTCTTCGCCAAATTCCAATCACCGCAAGGTATTACTCCATCAGCTCGGTACGGTCACACTGCTGGCGAATTTGTTGTAAAAGTGTTTTTGTTCTATTTGCTTGCATAAAACTGCGGGTGCCAAGTGAATTATCCATAATTGCGGCCAAAAAATGCCCGAAAATCAGTGATCAGTGGCCCCAATCCAAGTCCCGGGACAGGCAAGTGCGCAAACACAGCGGTCGGCGAAAATGAATCAGTGACGTCGCGAATCCGAAACGACAAAGAAGAGAAAGAGGAGGAAAGTGGTGGCCCCGTATTGCGTATCATCCCGTGTCCGTGTCTCCCCCATTCCAATTCCTCTGTGCATAATCAGTATTATCCGTGCGTCGGACAGCCCGAGTCCGGATTAAACACACACAGAAGTCAAACATACAAAAAAATATACTGACCGAAACATGTGCTAGGCCCCGAAATGGGATCGCGTATCAAGTAAGTATTCCGTCCGAGATTGCGGCTGCAGTGGGCGTTCCGCTCCGCTGGTCGCCGGCGCAGTGAAGTGCCCCCATTGCTCCCACGAGACGTCACAACATCTCTCCTCACTCTCAACTCGCAGAAATGACGTGAAGAAGCTCTTCGAGTTCTGGTGCGAGGTCACACCGACTCCTTGGCTGGAAAGGGGCAACAGTCCGAGGAGTGGCAGCCCCGCCACACCCGCCGGCGTGATCGTGGAGAGTTTCCCCGAGGGATACCGTGACAAGGAGGTGCTAGCCGGCATTCCAGCCTTTGCCTTTCCCTGCGAACTAGCGAGGTGCGTATTGCAGTGCTTGTTTCCGGTCACTGGGCATTAGTCAGAGGGGCGTCTTATAAAAAATAATATGCAATGGTAGCAGACGCTGGCCGACTTTATACAAGACCTGCGATCGGGGACGGGCATAGACAGGCGAAGGCAGCGGAGGGTTCCGCCGATGAGTCACCGCACCACAGTCGACCCAACCACTTCCACCCAGCCAGGCAGCCAGCCAGCCAGCCAAACCAAGCAGCAACAGCAACAGAGATAGCTTGTCCATGAAACGAATAACCTGTTGTGCTGTTTCGGTGTTTGTTTACACAGCGCGAGTTCGCGTAATGAACTGCTCTTGCCCGTTCGGGGTATTATTCAATGGGCATTGTTCGACGCAACTCGCTTAGCATTTCCTGGAGTGCCGTGGAACTGTATCAATTGGCTTCTTGGCAGCTGCTGCCACCGCCACCTGGTTAGTCATACGCACCCAGAACGAGAGTCATGGGCTTATGGAGAGCCCATCCTCCTGTACTTATCTCTGCAGCTGTTGGTGTTACACCGCTAACTCATCGCGCGATAAACCGATCGAAGGGGAGGGAAAAAACATGAGAGCAATTAATTGTTTAGTATTTCGGAATTCCAAAAGTTTGCTGAAGCGATTAATTTAGCCAGCGATGACCCCATATCATATATAATATAGCTTATCGGTATTTGCTTGAAAACTGCGCCGTGGTGTACCGTTTTTCATATTTAAGCGGAGATTTCCTTAGTAACGAAATAACTGAGGTCAAAATAATAGAAGCGGGGGATATATATTATTTACTTTTAGAAGGATTTTACTTTAGAATCATTTTCCTATCCAAAAACCGTGTAAAACCTTAGAAACTTATTTATTTACAACCAATCTCTTAAGGTCATTGTGATTTATGTTTCTATAAAACCACAATAAAGTTCAATCTGTGACAATCTAAATAGCTAAACAAATATTTGTTAAAGCTCAACGATAATAGAAATATTTGCCATGTTGATAAAGTAATAACTTCAGGCAACCAGTGGCTATTATCTTGACCGCCACTGCATGTGAGGAGCCCGCGATAAAGAAAGTCAAGTCCAAGTCAACGTACCAGCAAACGTCCAAGATAGCCAATATATAGCCCCATTTCCTTGAGCACCCGCATGGACAGACGACTGACGACTGCCTGCCACCGCCTGACTTTGCATATTAAATTGAGTAATGGACACGATCCAAAAGAAACACTTAGATCTAACGACTTTATGTAACCCACCACCACCCCAGACCCGCAAAGAGAGAAAAAGATCGGGCAAAGCCGAGGCTAAAGCCGAGCAATATGCTAAATCGGCGGACAAAGGGAAACGTGCCCGGGTAATGAGACTGCGCCGTCATTGTCGTTCGTGGATAATGTTGTTGCAAAATTGCGATTTATTTAAATTGTTAAATACGATTTCAACACAATATAATTAATGCGGACATCGCTTCGCATAAAAGACGAAAATCGTAAGCGGAAAAATGAAGAAAAACAAACGGAAAGAAAGCGAAAAAGACGACATATGTATGTTAGGGCTCATTAAAAATAAGAGACACGATCGTTATTTTGTTTTGAAATTAAATTCCGTACTTCCAGCCTCAAATTATTAACAAATAAAGTTGAATCACTGGAGATATGGGCTATCAATGGGCTATTCTACACCTCAACAATGACTGGGCCCGCCTAAAATAATATTTTGTAATCGAAATCTCAAAACAAGTTGTTTACTATTGCCTGGGAAATTTCGCTTAGAGGCAAAGGTAGAGTATTCAACACGGTACCACCTGAAAAATGATCGCAGAAAAATGAGCGGAAAGAATAACAAAATCCAAGTGATTTGTATGCGTTTATAATTAACTCTGAATTCATTATGTATTGCTTGTTTCGTCACTTTACGACTCGGAAGCTCGTAAGTCGTGTATATATTTGGGTTAAGAGGTGAAAACTAAGGCGAATAATCTCGAGAGTATTACTCATAGAGGATGGAGCTTGGGGAAATTAGTTGGTTTTGTTTTAACATTCTGAAAAAAAACCCTAAGAACTTTAATTCTTTAGGAACTCTACGTTTTCTTTTGAATTTCCTTTAAGCTATAGCTATATATTGATTATAACCCTAAGAACTATAATTCTACCTTTTCCTTTGTAATTTTGAATAAGCTATAGTTTTCATATATTGATTATATATCCGTCCAATGTACTTACACGTAAATATAGCTTTGTGTATCCGCTGCCAAAGCCAAAACCTCCACAATTCCATCATGCATAACATTGGGCAACATTTGTATGATGAGCAAGGCCATGTCCAATGCGCAGGCGGAGGCGAATTGTTACTTTCAATGAACTCTCCAAGCAGCACAACGTCTTCTTTGTTTTAATATTTGTATTTTCCCAATATATACTTAATATTAATCTTAATTTTTTTGTGGTTTCCATTAAACACAGCACATCGGTGCAGACGTATTCGTTTGTCCACACCACCGGCGATTCGAAATGGCGCTTCGGCTTCTGCCGGCAAGATCCCAAGGCGAAAACGGCCATGGTGCTGATCACTTACCTGCCGTGGCACGACACCTTTCTCAAGCTGATGCCCATACTTGCCGAGCTGAAACGGACAGATGCCAGCGGATTCAGGGACTTCCTTTCGGAGGCCTACAACCAGGGTATTCCCGATTCTGGCGGCAGCCTGAGTGTTTTCTACAACAGCGGCCAGAGTGTGAGTACAGAATATTTTTGTATTTCTTTAATAAAATATAATATTAATTGGATTTATGCCATGCCAAACAGCACTTTGTATTCGAACGACCGCTACAGTTCCAGTTGCCCAGTATTCCACAAAATGTAAGCTTCAAGATCCTGCAAGAAATAGGAAAGGAATTTCTCTACAAACATCTCTCTACCCGCAGCACAACCTAGCCTTGTACTACAGCTTCGCGGAGCCCAAGGAGATGATAGCAGTATTCGCAGCCATGCTGGCGGAGCGTCGTATCATCTTTACCTCGCGCAACCTGGACCGGCTATCGTCGTGCATCCAGGCGGCGAACGCATTCCTATATCCCATGGTCTGGCAGCACATATTCATACCGGTGCTTCCGCTGGAGTTTAAAGACTATCTGGGTGCCCCCATGCCATATTTGATTGGTGTTCCAGAACCTGTGCTCGAAACTGTAAGAAACTAGGAACTCCCTACAGCTCTGTGGACTTTCAATGAACTTTTTTTATATTATAGGTGACCAACGATGAGCTTGGCGAAGTTGTTATCTTGGACTGTGATACGAAAATATTCAAGAGCCCCTTCAACGATGTCCACAATCTGCCGGCGGAGATTGTCTCGCAGCTGAAAAAGCATTTGAATCACACGCAGGATCACATAGGCGACCGCATCTCGAAGATCTTCCTCAACGCTCTGGTCCAGCTGATCGGTGGCTATCGGGACGCGGTTGAGTACCACGAGAATAGCAAAACTTTTAATAACGAAAAATTCATCGAATCTCGACCGGCGCACCTGCGCCCCTTTCTTGCCAAAATGATGGAGCTGCAGATATTTGCGCAGTTCATTGACGATCGCCTGAAGATGCTCAACAGCGGGCTCGGTTTCTCCGACGAGTTCGAGCTGGAGACTGTACGCTATGCGGAGAAGAAGAAGCGACGCAATAACATCATCAAGAACTTTAAGGACAAGGTGAGCTGAGCCAAGGAGCTGCAAAGTCACTGCCACGGGCCCATCATCAACGCTGACTGTTTGCCTAACCTCATGGTGCAAAAACCGCCCCATACCAACACCAACCACATCACCCTCACTCCCCTTGGTTGAATACTGGCTCGGAGAGGGCACTATTGGGAGCAGGGAACAGCTTGCACTACTCTCTCTCTCTCTCTCCGCTGACCATCTAACCCCCTATTCTCTTAAGTTACTCTTACCACCTGTGCCCACCTTATGATATTCTTTATCTGATTTGATTTGATCTATTCCACAGTACCACTACAGTTTGTCGCGGTTGTTTACCAAGAATTATATTTAGACTGCCAACCAAGCCAAAACTATCCACCAAAAACAAAAAAAAAAGCCAATATAAAACCGAGTAGAATGTAACTCTTCCCACACACCTTATTTGCCATGTTAGTTACCATGATTTCCTTAATTTTTTTAAGCAAAAACCAAAATACTTAACGTCCTAACAAACAGCAAAAAAAACTGCACTATATGATTCATGTTGGCAAGAACTAAACAAATATTAAAACCGTCTAAATGTTTGTTTTCGACGCATTCTCAATTAATATTTGAAAATGTGAAGTAGCTCAATGTTTTAGTTGTTGAATCTTATCTCTCTTTTTTTGTTGTTATTGTTTTTTGTCATAATTTTTGTTTTTATAAAAAAAAAACTCAACAAATACTTTCAAGTCAAACCCTTAGAAATTTACAACTTCAAACTGACGCGACTTTTATTAACCCTGAAGCTTTGGTTAAGGACTTAAATGGAGGCTTTTATACTAATATTTTGGAAGGTTTTCTTGACACTTTCTTTATTTTCAAATAACTATTTTTATAAACAAGGAGTTGGTAAAAAGCTATGCTTGTGAATAACAATTGGGCAGAGAGAAAAGTTTAAAGAACATTCAACAAAAGACCAAAGAGTTGAGAGTTATTTTGGAACCTTTAAAAACTATCAACTACTAAAATCTAATTATGGTTTAAGGGTATCCTAAAGCTACTCCTGTTTCCTCTTATATTTTTCAAGTAAACACACAAACATTGCAGACTTTTCGAACTTTATATTAATGATTCGTATGCGTACATCAGAAGACAAAATGAATTGAATACATCGCTTTTTGACTAATCTATTAACCAACTAACATTTGCAAATACGAATTGATGGCCTTAGGCTGTGTTTTTCGGAACGCACTCTTTGATCGCAGATTGTTATCATCGCCGCCATGTCAAGCCCCATTGCCCCAGTGATCCCCCAGTACTTCCCCATTATCCATTATCCCAAATATATATTAGCTATATCAGCATTGTCATCGTAGCCATTAAGCGTAGTTAGCCATAGCTTAAATAACCCTCTGGTCGTTCTGTGCATCCCATTCTCACACGGTTTCTCGCCCGTATCTTTGTGCGTCTCTCTTTCATATATATAAATGCCGCTTGGATCGCTCATCCCACACACACACGCGCTGCTCCTTCTCTGTGCTTTCTGCTCTCGCTCGACGGTTGTGACCAAAAATCGTTTTCTGATCCAAAAACATGCGTCTAACCATTGCAGACTAATCCGGCTGTAAAGTCTGCCGTCAAATCGGTGAGTGGTCCGAAACCCCCAAAAACTGTGTTGTTTTCCCACCTGCGCTTCCTGTGGATTTTGAGCTAAGGAATGTTCTAATAATAATTTCTAATATTTTATATATTTCCCATCCCTGTAAACAGGTTAAGGAGGGCTCGAAGGGCATGAAAACCGCCTACAAGGGCCTGAAGACCAAGTTCCGTGAGAACGGCAATCAGTTCGGCGGCACGCACTTCCACTTTGGCCTGGGTTCGCCGAATCACTCGGATCGCCCTGACGGCGCCAGCAGCGGTTACGCACGCAACGGTAAAGCCATTGGAGCGGCACACCACTCGGCGCCGAGTTCACCAGTGACCAGCAAGCGGCTCGATGGGATCAGCTCTAGCATCAGCTCCGCCACCGGAGGCAGCAGCAGTGGCGGCTCCAATGGCAGGGAGCCAAGGGAGTTCCAGCGACGCGGCCCCATACCGTTGGCCATGTCTAGCTCGAGCAGCCACATTCAGCCGAACGGCCATGCGTACGGCTCGAGTGCTGGTCCTCATTACGGTCATCACCTCGCTGCGTCTCCTGCTGTTAGCTCGGCGAGCTCGGTCGGCTCATCGTCGGAGATGAATCTGTCGCAGGAGCTGCAGAACCATCCGCTGTTCAAGACCCCGGCCGTGGACCGCAGTGTAAGTAGTCTGGTGCGTGCATACGAGCTCCGGCTGCAGCAGCTCAGCCGTTCACCTGCTTGCCGCAAAGCTAATTCCACCCCTCATCTCGATGTGCTGTGAATTTATGTTGTTCTCTTCATGCTCTTCTTGTTTTTGTTTCCGTGTCTGTGTCGTGTCTGTGTCCCCAACTACATGTGTGTCGCCATCGATCGAACGTCTGCCTCATGTCATGCCCACAAAAACACACCAATCCACGCCACACCACTTCACACACACACAAAATCATACGAACTACATTTGCACCTACCATCCACCGAACCACCTTCATTCCCGACATCCACAACCACTGCCATCGGCCCGAGCAGCTTAAGCCAAACGCAGAGCACAAGCGAGGAGGAGCACCGCCGGCTCGGCCGCCGCCTCCGCAGACCACACAGCCCGCCTCCTACTACAACCATCCATATGCGGCGCATCCACATGTGGAGACCAAGCCGCCGCGACACACCTCCACTCCGACCAGGCCGCGACAGCCACTGCCCAATGCCGACTCCAGCAGCTTTGACAGTCCGCCGGACGTGCAATCACCACCGATTCCGCCCCGAAGGCAAGGCAGCTCGAATACCCTTGTGGCCGCCACGGCCGCTGCCGTCTGTGCGGAGATTAGTAAGCTGGAACGCAACTGCTGGCGAGATGAGCCTGCCAACGGGAACAACGGGTCCATACGCAACTCCAACGCATCTTCGTCGTCAGTGACTTCGTCATCGTGCTCATCGGGCGCATCTTTCGTGACGGCTGCCTCGACATTTTCGCACTTGAACGTCTCCGATCCGCCCGTTCCGACGCCCCGGGCCAAGAGAGAGGTACACCAGCAGCGACGTAATTTAATTAAATCCATCCCGGTTGTGGTCCCCAACTCGAACGCGCACACTAACCCACATCAAGGGTCCTCATGTAGTCTTCCCCTTAAGATCCCATATGCATTATCCGATCCGATTTAATGTCATTCAGCAGCTGATGATTCCTTGATCCCTTGAACTAAGTAGCCAAAAATTGAGTATGCCTGTTACCCATTTAAAGAATACTTTTCCACAAAAAGAGGATACATTTCTTCCATGTTTTCAATAACTATGTATATTTTTGCTTATAGAATAGGTCCTTTGTGGCTATTTAAGGTCTATTAGCTCTTTTTAATAAGAACAGTATGTGTTGCCATGCTCTAAAGCTTGAAAATCCTTTCTGAACTAAGTTTTATACAAAGGGGTTAAACTTTTAATAACTAATTAACATTTACGGCTTGTCAAGAGCTTATAGGAAAGTATATTTTAGCCACTAACATCTATTAAACATCTATTAGGGAAAGTCTGCTAACCATCTACTCTAGAATCCTACAAAGTATTTATTTTTGTTCATTTCATTTCACTCTCTATCACTTGATCAACTTGCACCCATTACCAGTAGCTCGCACCTGTAGTTAGATGCTTGTTGTAAACGCTTTAAAGTTAGTTTAAGTTCATGTACATTTCGCACAAGTTGCTTTAAGCATCACTGTAGAATCCAGCAACATTACGCCCAAAGCTTTCTAACCACCCAACCACCTCTGTGCCTCCCCCACAACCTTAGCAGCACCAACAGCAGCTGGAGGAGGAGCAATCGAAACTGGAAGACAGCATGAACGATCTGATATCGCTGGACGATAGCAACAACACCAGCTTCGACCTGGAGGATTTTGATCCGCTGAACCAGAATGCCCGCCCGCTGCCACCGCTAAGCAAGGCGTTTAGCAAGAAGTCCAGCACATTGCCAGCGGGCGTCAACAGCTCTGTGGTTGCCGCCGGAAGCATTAGCAATCCACTGTACCCGTACTTTGCACCGAAGCACATGGCTACCGTGGCTGCAGTGACGGGCAGGTCTCCACCAGTTATGCACGTGCCACAGATTCAGCGCAATACCATTGCGGTCAAGCCGGACGATGACTTTGAGCTGCTACGGAAGTACGGACTGGACCAGTTCAGCCTCAACGGCACAGCGGCGGAGAAGCAGCAGCAGCAGCCGCCGCAGCAGCAGCAGCAGCAGTTAACCACTGGCAAGGGCATGAACAACTGGACAACATTCGATTAGAGAGAAGGAGCAGGAGGAAAGGACACAACCAGCTGGAAGGAAATATGATACCAAAATAAGTGTGATTGATAAATTGTGTTGTAAATAGCTAGAAGATAGAGACAGCAGCAGATGCAGATAGAACGTACGAGAGAGCGTTGACAGTAAATTAACATATAGCCCCTATTTCTTCGAAACACTATATGTCTACCATTTAGTCAGTTAGGTTTATATCAGTGGAAGGATCAAATTAAAGCGCTTGTTTGTGTATATAACAGTTTAGTGTGCAAGTTGTACGAATTTGCTAGCATCCGGAACGGAACTCTCACTAACCTACTACATATATTGTACACTGGACTTCCAAATCAAAAAGACACTCGAGAATATATAATATATAAAGTAGCAAGAATTTAAGCCAATTAGCCTAACAAATTACCAATAAAAAGAGCAGAAAACAGATACGATTTTTACAACTTTTACAAAATTGATGGGGTATTTACTGAAATTTGATTTTATTCGAGATTCACAAGCTAGAAGGAGGTCGGATCCATCTAGATATCCTCTTACTTGGCCCTGTTTTCGGCCATGCAGTTCTGGATGCGAGTCTGCAATGCCCTGGCACCTTTCAGGTTTATCTCCTCGTTCTCCGGCAACAGTTTCTCCATGCGTTCCAGCCAGGCTCTGATCTGTGGGTACTTCTCCCGCTCCACCGGAATGAGCAAGTCCAACGTAACGAGAGACGTGTGAATGGAGACATCGGCTACGCTCAGTTCGTTGCCCACCACAAAAGCACCGTTCTCAAGGAAGTGTTCCAGGTCGGCGTAGGCATTATGGCAGAGGGTCAATGATCGCTGATTGAACTCACCCTCGCCGCCGTAGATATTACGCGCCACAATGTCTTTTATCACCTGGAAGAGCACGCCGTTCTCGTAATGCATGCGATGATCGATGTGGGCTCTCCTCTTGAGATCCTTCGGATACAGCGCATCATTCTGGGCGTACTTGGCCACCAAGAAGCAGACAATGGCATGACTGTCCACATAAACCTCGCCATCGGTGTCCACAAACACGGGAATCTGATGCTGGGGATTGAGCTGTAACACAAAAACAGGATTAAAACAGAGATCGAAATGCGTCAGAGAGCTGCATGGCCACAAACCTTGATGAACTCCTCGCTCAAGTGCTCCTTCTGGGCAAAGTCAACGGGCCTGTGGATTAAAACATAACATAAACAGCGCAGCATCCCCTTCTTCTGACTTACTTGAGCTCCAGATCCAGGCCAATTAGCTTGGCGGTAAGGATGCAGGCTCTAGCCGGAGGGCTGAACAGGGCGTAGTACAAAGTTGGCTTCGACGACGACATTCTTCGAAAGAATTCAAGAAACGAATGGCGATCAAGGTCAACCAGCAGCCAATGGCATGGGCGGGGCAAGGGGAATTGGACAAATGTGTATTGTACCTCAAAGAAGCACACCTCCCTATTAAGTAACTAACGAAATAAAAAAGAGATAATAGACAAATACGACGGGATTATAAGCAAATCCTAAAAATCGTTACTTTTCCAATGCAGAAAGACCCCGCAGGAATACTTTCGAATGACGCCCCTGGCCAAAAAGTAAAAGTACGAGAGCGTGGGGCTGCCAACTTGGGGCAATCTTCCCACCAACTGACAGTCGCCATTGGGCGGGACTTTTCAAAAAGACGAATGTGACGGATTCAGCTTTGCAACTTTATTCGGTGCAGGTGCTTACGTCTAGAGCGTGTTTAATCGATACTTTTTAGCTTAACGAATACTACTTGAACATGTAACAGACTTAGGTTGCTACAAGTTACTCAACGAATTATGTTGCAAACTAAATTACAAGTCTAATTCTTTGGGTGGGATCGCCGACAGCGATAGCGACAGTGGAGTGGAGGAGACTCTAACGAGAGCAGCGACTGGCGACTGGGGCGTCGGCGGAGGCCGGCTAGGGTGAATCTAGAAGATCAATTACGGAATCCTCTTTGCTCTTAGCCGCAACAACACCGTCCTTTTCGTCTGCAAGTAAAGAAAAGGGTTCGGTTGGGCTCAATTAAAAACAGGATGCCAAAAATCAAAAGTAGTTAATTAACTTAACAACTGAAATAAGTAACCCCCAATGAAAACACAGCAGGCCCTTCTTGGTTGAAAATTGTTTAATAATAATAATTATTATATTAATATATAGTTAGAGTACACACACATCTCCATCCTCCTTGTACATTGATTTCATTTTTGTTCGTCCGATCGAGGGGAATACGTAGGTTTTGGCATTAAACAAAATCAGGAAAATCATCTCTAGTTCTCTATTTCAAAGCGGTCTTAAAACTTAGATTATAAATCCGTGGTACGGTTTGAGCTTAAATAAAAGAGCTTCCCTTGCTTGATATCTTGGTATTATTATATACTAAGTCCATTCTTAGTTCCCATTTGATTTTTATTCAGTAAAAACTTGGGGTTTGTTTTTCTGCCAATACACACGGAATTTTAATGGAATATTTTAACAACATCAAACTACATACTCCAGTCTGGGATCCGCATTCCATGTCCGTAGGTAAATAATAATAAAAATAACTTAATTAAATTAAATGTCGGTGCGTGGTGAATTCCTCTCTCGCCTCGCTTCGTGTTTAGGAATACGAATCACACCCAGTTTGCATTGGCAGGACTTAAGGCTAACATCCGATTTACGCTTAATAAATAATGTTAGTGCGTAGGGCTATTAATTTCTTGCTTCGTGCAACTGCCCGCTGCGATTGCGAAAGAGAAATAAATTAATTGCATTTCCTATTGTTAATTGCTAATGAATGCTGCTGCTAATTGGTACAATTCCTAAAATTACTTTAGTTATTTTGCTTCTCTGTGGGTTTTTGTTGTGTGTGTCTGTGTCTGTGCTTGTGGCTTGTGGAGAAACCCCTGGGGAAATCGTACAATAAATACTCGAGACGACACAGAAGTGACAAACACAAGACATAAACAAAATAATAGTGGGTAAGGCAACTGAGAGGGTGCGGCAGTAGCAATGATCTGGCCGATCTGCATCTGTCGCGGGGGGAACTGGACACGACAGTAGAAGTCACTGGAGGGAGGGACCTGGACCCACTCCTATAAAGCCTGTCTGTTCTGCCTGCGTCCTGCAACAACACACAAGAATTACGTAGCATCAGTTGGTTGTTTGCGATTGATCGCGATTGAAAGCATGTGAAAGCGATGGAAGCGAATAGCAAATAGCCTCTGAGGTAAGATCTGGTCATGGGTCGCCGGGCGAGGAGAGGACCGAACGATAACAAAAGCAGGGTAAACCAAATCAACGACTTGATGGCAATGAGAATGAGATGTGCGATAGATGCGTAGTAGGATGTGGGTGATGGTCCTGCCTAGGGACCAGCATTCTGACTCTGGCCGGAGGAGGATGCCGAGGCCGTGGCAGCTGCAGCAGCCGCAACCGCAGCCAGATCCAACAGTTGGAAATGCTTTTGATCCGCCACCGCAGCAGCCAAAGATTCCAGGAGGGAGGCATGAACGGCTGCTGCCGTTCCCGGCTGTTCAAGCTGTTCGAGCTGTTGCTGCTGCAGCTGCTGCAGTTGCAGTTGCTGGTCTAAGACTTGCTGCATCTCTGACGGCGATTGGTGTCGGGCCTGCTGCAGATCTGGGGACTCTAGTAGGAGTTTCATCCGCGCCAGGGCAGCATTTAGTTAAAAAGGACACACAAAAAGATCGGGGGAAGAAGAGAAGAAGAAGGGAGAAAGAGAAGAGAAAAGACAAAGAAATGCACAAAAGTTACTTCAGTTAGTTCAGTAATAATAATCATCCAAAAGAAAGAAAAAATATGCCTCCACTAATGAGCTACTTTGATTTATTAACATTTTCACATAAATACGGGTACATGGCATAGCATATTTTGGAATAATCCTTGACAATCATAAAAAAAATATCAAAGAAACAAGACAACATATGACAAAAAATTCGTGGTTGTTGGAATCAACCAAAATGAGTCAGCTGCTGCTGCTCATCCCACCTTGGTGTGTCTGCAGCTGTCTGCCTTGGGTTTTCTGCAAGAATGTACGAATGGAGATAAAAGTATGAGGCACCTGCCCTTTCCTGATCCTTTGATGCCGAAAACCTACCGTGGTCGAAGGCGACTTTCCAAATAATGCCTATCAACAGGTGTGTAAAGAGATTTCTGTTTTGTTGAGGCCTTAAAAACATTCACATCTACAAAATGCAAGCAAAGAAAGCGGAGACAATAATGAAATCAAGGCCCTGAAAGCGAACTCTTTTTGTCTACTTAGTCTAGAAAAGTGTTGTAATATCTCGATTATGCAGCTAATAATCTTAAAAGGGAGACTATTTTGTACTGGGTAATCGCACTAAACACCGAATGGGAAGCTGGCAGCTATGAAAATTCGAAAACACTGAATGTGTGACGAGGAAATGGTAATCAAATTTGATTTGCAGTAAGTTCCTTTTACCTTACAGACAATCTGGTGTGCTTATCTACTAGAACCTTGTTTTGAATCGCTCAAATATAAAAATAGTTTGGAATTAGAGCCATTTTGATTTGAAATAAATGTGTTTTGTAGCATAGATACCCTTGTAACCGTACCTTGGAAGGGTGGATTCACTTTCTTTCTGTTTAAAATGCTTGATGCATGAGCATGGGGGGTAGTGTGCGCGTGTGAGTGCGTGGGATGTGTGTATGGTTTCTTAATCTACGTTAACCTAAGGTCTACAATCAGCACTTTGTAATAAATATATATATATATATATAGATATATATATAAAGGATTCTTGGCTATACATGTTTATGATTGGTTTACTTATTGCAAAAATGGATCCAACGTACCAGATTGCTGGGGCTGCTGTGCCGGCGTATAAGCACGTTGGCCGCCACCGCTGCCGTTCGACGTGGAACTGGCTACGGCTTGCTTTGCAGGTGGACGACGCTTAGCCAGCGGCATGTCATCGTCGGAATCGCTCAACGTCAGATCAACCTGTTGCATTGATAATCAAACAAGTAATAAGTAAATGTAGGCAAGCTTAATTTTGGGGCAAAGAACTCACAGTTTCACTGTTCGACGTGGACGTTGGCTGTTCGTCCGGTGCCGGGGACAAGTCGCTCTTCACTGGCTTGGCATCGTCCGTTATGAGTTCTGAAAAGGAAAGCGCAAACTAATTAATAAACAAATACACATAAATGACAGTTGAATGCTCTCACCTATATCGTCTGATATGACCTCAACTTTCTGTACAGGCTTTGATGGAGTATCTAGGATTTGCGCCTCGCTACGCAATCCTGGTGTGCTCCAGGAACCATCCTGGTGCAGCTGGATCTCTGTGTCATCGCTCTTGAGCAGTGTCGAGTTCAGCACCTCCTGGAAATAACTGTAAGGGAAATATAAATGCTTAGTTGCTGTGCGAGCGATGCGTTCTCTCTCTCTTACCCATCTATGACCAAGTTGTCGTAAATGGCCGGCTTATCGCAGACGGGACAGTTCCAGGTGGGCTTCCGCTCATTCATTTGCAGGTATAAACTTGCATCGAAGCACTGCAGATGCGAACATGTGGAGGCCCGGCACGGCAGCAGCATCTTCATCTTACCCAGCGGGCAATTGAGGGACACCTTAAGCATGGTTGTGGCTATCTCGCAGTCTGCATCCTCCGTTAGCTTCTCCTTGACTGTAGTTATTGCGGGAGGATCATTAATCATTAATTAATCATTAAATTCGGAATAAAGAAACCTACTCAAGGCTCGTGTGTAGTCCACCGGCTTGACACCCTTTGTTTTCATGCGCTGCAGGAGCTGTGCTGAGGTGAGCTTCTTCACCAGGTAGACGGCTAGACAGTAGCTGCGCGTGTAGTCCGGGCACCACTGCACCATGATGGTGTTTGTGACGGTCGGCGACAGTTTTACATTGGAGGTGACGTTGACGGGACGAGGCGGTCGCTTCGGCTCTACATTTGGTCGGTTTGTAGGAATGACATTCTGGGGAAACACGAGATAGAAGTTAATTTATGTAGCTGTGGGCTGTGGAGGTGAGGATACTTACAGGCAGCTGGCACAGCTTATTGTTGACCTTCACATTTACATTGGGAGGAAAACAGTCTTCCTGATCGCAGGAGGTCTCAACCAAGCAAAAGCGCAGTTGCACTTGGATAGCATGCTCTACCTTTGAGCTGTTGCGAATATCCCGATTGGAAGCTATTTCGGTTGCCTGCTGGGGTGTAAGGGTAAAGTAGAATGGCACCTCTTGGACACGTTGCGTGTTGCGAGGCACCAGCGTAGATGGCTTGATCAGTGTGCCGAGAACATCGTAGAAGGCGAGCTTTTTCAGCCGCACGTCCGGATGGATGGGCAGCGTGTTGTTAATGCTGTGCGTGGGTAGGAAAGGCGCACCGCCGACCACGGGCATCTGGGCGCCAGGTACCTGGCCGCCGGGCCCGCCGCCAAGCAGCGCCATCTGATTCTGCTGCACGGCGGGCGGCAGCTGGATGTTTGAATACATCCTCGTTGGATCTATGTACTGCAGGGTGGCGGATTGCTCTTGCACGGACTGGGCGTAAACTTCCTGGACCTTCGGGGCGAGCAGTTCCAAGTTGGTGCGCAGAAAGGCCAGAATTCGGCTCTGCAGATCGGTTTTTCGTCCAGCGAAGGAGATGTTCAGAAACGACAAGATTTTTTGCAGCTCTACCACACGTAGCATCTGCACCATTTGCTCACATTCCTGCAGAAAAAATGGCGGAGAAAACAAACGCAAAATCAGTTAGTTTTCAGTGTCGGAATAGCGGGACTTCACACCAAGCGCCCACTCACACACACGCACACACACACACACGTAAGAGCGCGTTTACTTAAATGTGTGCGAAAACACCGTGCCAGTACGCGTTTTCGCATATGTACGCGACGCGTTTGTATGTATGTACATTGCACACTCGTCGAAAGGGCGTCCGGCGTTCTAGATGCCCATCCTGCAGGATCGAACTTCCAGCTAACGATCGCTGTGATCATTAAGTTTCCTCTTCGCAAATTAACCTTCAGTCAATTAGTACTTCAGATGGGTTTGAATCTGTCGCATGCCACCAAATCATTACCTAGCTGGGCAAACATGGCGTTAAGGAAAGTGCCTCATTTTCGGTTACGGATCTGCTTTTGATGGCTAATGACGACGGCTAACGGGAAAGGTGAAGCAGGACGTCAAGTTTGCGCGAGAAGGCAGTTTTTTTCCGACAGACCCGTAGAACAAACGAACGCACAAATGCCTTTTTTTTGTCCCACAAATTTTGTTTTGTCCGCACGGTCTGAAGAAATATGGCGGATGGCAGTGTTGCAAGGCGATTCAATTTTCTCACGGTTGCCCTCACCCCAGCGGGCAGGGCACACTACATATCTGCGGTCACTCTGCTTATCAATTCAACCAATTTTGAAGGAAAATTGTTTTATATGTAAAACTACTGAATTAAAGGGAGAGGGGAAAACGCACCTTGTATTTGCCCGCATCAAAGGTGTTCACTGCCGTCGGCACCAACGATGCTGATTGCTGTCCAGGCCCCGTGGGAGTAGCGGCATTTTCCGCCTGCGTGCGAGCCGTCTGCGAGCGGGTCTTTCGCATTACTGTTCTTTTCTAACCTTACGGCGTTGCGCAGTCAGCAGAGCATTTGCGGACTCCAGAGCACATAAAAAGAATAAACTTTTGCGCGTTTTGAACCGATCGCGAGCACAACAAAAAATATTTATCGCGGCGTCTCCGCAAGCAGTCACAGTGTACCCAGGGTAGTGCTGGAAAACGTTGGAGTTGCCAAACAATCGATGACCAGGGCTGCCAAACGAATGACAGCACAACACCCTAACGCCTGCTTTTGTTTATAAATTATACGTTACATTTACATTATCAGAATCCTAATTCGCTAGGCATTTATTTAATTGTACAAATATGGGTCTAACTATGCGCGTGTGTGGTATAAAAGAGGGCCCAGCGCTTGGCGTTGGCCTAGAAGAAGTCCATTTCCCCGCAATTTACATCCAGAAAGTCATCGTCGTAGCTAATTAGCTCCTTTAGTCCCTCGGCTCCTTGAGCCGCTGCCGCAGCCTTCGATGTGGATGGTAAATCCGAGTTGTCCACGAGGTTAATGTTGATCTCGTGTGTCTTATACTCGGGGCTGTCCTGCTCTTGGCCAGCTCCGACAGGCGAAGGCGGTGGATTCGACACTATTAAGAGAGATGAGCGATTAGTTACAGAAAAATTTCCACCTCTCACTATCTTACAATTGCCGGGCTGACTCTCGGCGCTGAGCTCGTCGCCCTGCATATAATGTTCCTTCCGTTGGCTCAGCGTAGGCAACTCGGTGCTCTGCTTGCTCAGGCACTTTTTCAGCTCCTCAACTTTACGGTCGCGCATCAGGGTTTCAATCTGCTTTCGCGACTTGTTCAGGCTTTGACGGTCTTCGTTGAAAATTGACTTTTGCTGCTCCTGTGAGATACTGTTGTGGTGCTTCAGCAGGAACAAAAATACACCGCCCGGTGTACGTCTCCGCTTTCCATTCTGCGAATGAGAGAGTACAGAATTATAAAAAGGAGCTTCTTATGTGCCTGACTACTCACTTTGATCATCATGCCGCCATCGGCTTCGATACGCTGAGTCTCCTTATATAGTTCCAGGGGCAAATCCACGCCAAGCACTTCCACCACCCGAACTTGGAACAAAATAAAGTGGCTTTTTGATAATATAAGAAGCAGCTTGAACTTAAATGCAACTCACCCAGCAATTCATCTTTTTCCTCGTATAGTTTGCTAGCCATCTCAGTGGCCACATCTGAGGGATCACGTCCGGCCACATCTTTTAGGTCTAAAATGTGCCTGGGCTCGCAGGAGTCCGAAGAGCCACTGGCCGACGATGTGCCGCGACGGGATCTGTGGCCCAGGCGGCTTTTAACCGACCCGCGCTGTGGATACTCTTGTGTGGGGCGGCTGGAGGGACGTCCACGCTTGTGAGCCGGATGCGATGACTCCCCACCGTCGTCTGATGAGTTAGACAGCCGGCGCTTCAGAGTGTTCTCCCCGTTGAGCCGGAACCGGAGGGAGAAATCGTAGTTCTCCACATTCCGATCCCTGCCGCTCCTTGTGACGTCGCAGCCACGCATATTCTCGCTAAGGGCATCCTCCTGCAATGCTGCCGTCCAGACGTTGTACTTCTTGAAGCGGGTACGATTGGGCTGCATCTCGGTGTCCGTGGGCGGCACTCGCCGCATAACCGTCCGCTGGATACGCTTTTTCCGCTTTTTGTGGCTGCCGCCGCCGGTGGAGTCGGTGCGTATCTTCTTGATGCATCCATCCTCGGAGGACTCGGCCGAGGAGGAGTCACTGTTGGTCTGGGACTCGTCCTCCAGCGCAGTCTGGATCTGATGGCAGGTGGTGAGGGGACTGGCAACTTTTTCGGCACCTGCGGGACGCTGCAACGGCGTATAAACGCCATCGTCATCGCTGTCCGAGAGCTGAAATTGGCACCGAAAAGGTGGATTACCATTAGATCAATAGGAACCAATTGGTTACCTCGCCGTCCTCCAGGTCAACATCATTGGAGTGCAGTTCCATCATTTTGTCGTCAGGCGAGAGAAAATTAACTCTTCGTTGGTAGTTGAGTTGCCGTGGGTGCTGGAAAATGGCCAAAGCGCCAACAGCTGTTTGTGCAACACAACACTACGCGGAATGTTACCTTGCCTTTGAATTTCTTCCGGATTTTAAAAATCGAAAATGGCTGAAAATGAAACAATTGCTTTTGCTTTTAAAATCTTTCTAGTTCCGTTAACTGAAGTAAAAATAATACCTCTTCAGGTATTTCCTATTAATTTATTGTAAGAGTTTATTTGGTATTTTTACTACATCCACCATTGGTCACACACCACACGTGCACTTTATTTCCCTCGAACGTGGTTGGAATAGATCGCAGTTGATTTTATTTAAATTTCACGGCTCACCATGGTGCGGCCCAACAACAACCAGCTGCCGGAGAACCTGCCGCAGCTGCAGAACCTGATCAAGCGGGATCCGGAGTCGTACAGCGATGAGTTCCACATCCAGTACCAGCACTTCCTCAGCCTGCTGGAGGTTTTCGCCCTCAATCCCAGCGAGGAGAACAAATCCCTGGACGACATCGTCATGTTCGTTGCCCAGGTGGCACAGTGCTATCCGGTTGTGTGTGAGCAGTTTCCCAAGCGCCTGTCAGATCTGCTGAAGAACTACGCCACAGTGCTGGATCCGGCCATGAGGAATTGCTTTGTCAAGGCTCTGATCTTGTTGAGGAATAAGAACTTGGTGCCGGCACTGGACATTCTGGAGCTCTTCTTTCAGCTGCTGCGGTGTCCGGACAAGAATCTGCGAACCTTCCTGCAGACGCACATCGTGACGGATATAAAGAACATGAACGCCAAGCACAAGGATATGAAGCTGAATTCGGTAAAACCTAATGCAAGAATCTTAGAGACCTTAGATTAATTAGTTAACCTTTTTATGGCCTTACAGAGCCTGCAAGCCTTTATGTACTCCATGCTCAAGGACGCCAATCCCAAGGCAGCTAAGATGTCCGCCGATATCATGATTGAGCTGTACAAAAAGAACATCTGGAATGATGCTAAGACAGTGAACGTTATTGCCACCGTTGGCTGCTTCTCCAAGGTGACCAAGGTCCTGGTCACTTCCCTAAAGTTCTTCCTAGGCCACGACGAGGAGGATGAGGACTCGGATTCGGACAGCGACAATGAGATAGACCTGAAGGGAGCTCTAATGGCCAATCGGGTCAACAAGAAGACCAAGAAGCGTCAGAAGCAGCTCGCGCAAATCAAGAAGCAGGCTGTAAAGGCGCAAAAGAAGAAAAAGAATGCACCAGCATTTAATTTCTCGGGCATTCACCTTGTCCACAATCCTCAGGGCATGGCCGAGGGCCTCTTTAAGCAGCTGCAGGCCAGCAACGAGCGGTTCGAGGTCAAGCTGATGCACCTGGACGTTATTTCCCGCCTAATTGGCATTCACGATCTGTTTTTATTTGGTTTCTACCCGTACATAACGCGCTTTCTGCAGCCCCACCAGAGGCAGGTGACCCGCGTGCTCCAGTTCGCCGCTCAGGCGTCCCATGAGCTGGTGCCCGGTGACATCATTGAGCCCATTCTGAAGACAATCGCCAATAACTTTATCACTGAGCGCAACTCCAGCGATGTGATGGCCATCGGCCTGAATGCCACCCGTGAGATTTGCATGCGCTGTCCGCTGGCCATGGGCGAGGATCTGCTCCAGGACCTGGCCATGTATAAAACGTACAAGGAAAAGTCCGTAATGATGGCCGCCCGTTCGCTGATCACACTCTACCGCGAACAGCTGCCAAAGTTGCTGCACAAGAAGGACCGCGGCAGGCAGACAGAGGCCCAGGCCGAACGTAAGGTTCGTGCCTACGGAGATCGCGAAGTTCATGACACAGTGCTCGGTGCCGAGGCTCTGCTCAAGGACTCAAAGACCATTGACATTGACAGCGACGAAGACACAGATTCTAACGACGGGGAGTGGGTCAATGTCACTCACAGCGATGGCGAGGGAGGCGGTGGAAATGAGGATGACGAAGAGGAAGAGGAAGACGACGATGATGAAGACGAGGACGAGGACAACAGTGAGGACGAAGAAGAAGATGGAGAAAACTCAGATGAGGGCGTGGAGAGCGGAGAGGAGTCCGTTAAATCGAAGAAGGAGAAGAAGGACATGAAGATCCTCAACCAAAAGGAGGCTGCCCAAGAACTGGCACTTACCCGCATCTTCACGGACGAGGATTTCAAGCGCATTAATGCGGCCAATCTAAAGAAGACAGTGACTAGTGCCCGCAAGCGACCGCTGGAGCAGGATCGCGCCGAATTCGTCAAGCTGAACAACATCGAGATGATCTACAAGAAGCGAAAGCACGACAAGGAGTCGCGCCTGGAGACTGTGCAGGCGGGCCGACAGGACCGCGAGCGCTTCGGCTGGAAGGATGGTCGCGTGAACGAGCACTGCTCGAAGACGAATCGCGAGAAGCGCAAAACCAAGAACTTTGGCATGCTGCGGCACAAGGCACGCTCGAAGGTTAAGAAGAGCTTCAAGGACAAGCAGCAGGCCCTTAGGAAGCATCTCCTGCACCAGAAGAAGATGAAGTAGTAGCCTCATGTGTACATTACATACAAATATGTAAATGTGGTTTAAATATAAGAACTATTTTATACAATTTGTAAGCAATTAATTGATTTTAAAAGAAAAAGAGATAATTCCTAAGTTCTTAGTATCTTTTATTTCATTTCATATAGACTTTGTACGGTTGCCTATGCATTAAACTAATTAAAAATGTATTCGGTTGGCCGGGCGGGAGTCGTCTATCTGCGGCGCTTCTCGGATTTCTTCACCCGTTTGGGTCCCTTCACAAAGCACCAGTCCACCTGAATGGTCTGTCCCATAATTTCTGCCCCGTTCAACGCCTCCTTGGCGGCGAGCGCCTGCTTGTGGGTCTCGTACTCCACAAGGGCATAGCCCTTGGAGAAGCCCGTTCGCCGATCCAGGTTGAGGTGAATATTCTTAATCTCGCCGTAGTCGCAGAACTTCTCCTGGATCTCGTCCTCCTGAGCCTCCTCATGTATGGAGGTCACAAACAGAATCCAGCCCTCCACAGAGCGCTGTGGGCCTGGCTCCAGCTCATCGTCGTCCTCGTTCCGCACACGCTCGTAGCTGTGGATAGCTTCACGGGTGTTGCTGTCGCTGCCAAAACCGCGTCCCTTGCGATGCTTCGCCTTCTCCTTCAGGCGTACTATGCCCTCTGTGTACGGTGTAGGGTGCACGGAGCAGGGTTGCGGCGTGGGAGAGAAAAGAAAGCATGAGACCGGTTGAGAGGCAAAAATCACTGTGTGTTCACTTACGGTCGCCATCCTCGTCTACCTCGAACTCCTCGGCGTTGTCTATGTCCAACACATCGGCCATTTTTTGGTTTAATAATAAAAATTAGGCAGCAAAATCAAATGTTTTTCTCTCTTAGTTCTGCGTCTGGTCGCGAAAACCCTGCCAGGGATGAGATAAAGCCAGTGTTGGCTAATGCAATTACCTTTCACGAAATCTTGAGTTTATAAAAGAATTTAAAATTTTAATTAAGGATTTGTAATAAATATATAAAAATAATGATAAAATAAGAAATAGTGTTAAATATATTTACAGTGTTTTCTAGAACCAATTTGATGAAATACAATGAAAACGAAAATTTAATTGGCATAAATAAGGTTTTAAAGGTAATTTATATATAAATTATCTTAACTCTGAAAGCTGTTGGGTTAGTTATTATTAGTTTCAGTTATTATTAGATTTTGCATTAGGAATTCAACATTTTTCTAAATTTTTCACAATTTTTCATATGAACCCCGTTTTGGGAATTGGAAATACTTTAAAAAATGTTTGTTCCAAAATTGTTTTATTATCAGAAGAACTGTTATAATGAATATACATCATTTTGGGCAAGCTCAATCTTTTTTCTATTGTTACTCACCCAAGATTATTAGTTTTATAAATATTCATACTAAATTTAAAATTTAAAAATTCTAACACTAACAATTCAAAGTTTAAAATATGAGTACAACTAAGTCAAAAACAATTAATTAAAAATTAAATGTAATTAAATTTAAGTATTAATTTTGAAAATATTTTAATGATTTTGATATTTTTCTACCTTTATTTTATTGCTCTTGATAGTGACTATCGCGACCACTATTACGTTTGTCATATCTAACACGCTGCTGCTTTCCGGGGCGGACTTGTTAAAATTTTGCCGTACGAGAAAAGGGGCGTGGCAGCTGTAGCTTGTGTATATGTGGCCGCCTCAGAACGTTATCAATTCGTAAATTGCCCCCAGCAGTCGATTGTCAATTGCCGCTCTAACATCAGCTCAATTTAGTGTTCAGTTTTTTCCTAGTTGCCGCCCTGCTCTGACATCAGTGTCAGAATTCAGCAGCTGCTGCCTACCTTCACTTTTCAGCTTTTTCCTGTTCGGCTTTCATATATCTTCTAAATTCGAAAAAGAAAATACATTTTCCGCAGTTCGCGATCTTTCCTTTATAAACACTAAGCCACCATGTGTCAACCAATGGGCCAGTTGATGTGCGAGATCAAGAACATGCCACTCTCGGGCGAACGGGATTTGGATGACCAGATCCGCAAATGGCTACGATGGGACAAGTGCCAAAGTACTATTTGCCAGATCATGGACGCCGTCCGTGCCAAGGACTGGGATACGTAAGCTAGCTAATCTCAAACCTCACCTCAAATCAATCCTCATACAGCTTCCTTAATATTTTCCGTGCACAGGCTGCGCAAGAGACTGTGCAATCGTATCAAGTTTGGAACAGCGGGCCTGCGAGCTACAATGCGTGCGGGCTTCGATTCGATGAACGAGCTAGTTGTCATCCAGTAAGTGTTTCAATAATGTGGGGATCCTCTCGGGGCATGGCTCTTAACCGAACGAACCTCTTTTATTATTTTACAGGACGGCTCAAGGACTCTGTGAGTATATAAAGACGCAGTTTCCTAATCAAGAGGAATGGGCCGAGCGGGGCGTTGTATTCGGTTATGACGGCCGATACAACAGCGCCCGCTTTGCCGAACTCTCTGCCATTGTATTTCTGAACAATGACTTCAAGGTGTGGCAGTTTAGGCGATACACACCCACACCCTTGGTCTCGTTCGCCATCATACGGCTGCAATGCCTGGCCGGTGTCATGGTGACCGCCTCTCATAACCCCAAGGAGGACAATGGCTACAAGGTTTTCTGGAGTAATGGAGCCCAGATTATACCGCCTCACGACGAGGGCATCGAAGAGTCGATCCTAAACAATCTCGATCCAAGAGGCGCCTCTACGGACGACTCTGCGATGTGCTCGAACAGTATGTTGGACGATCCATACGATATTGTCGTGCAGCCTTATTTCGACACACTGAAGAAGTGCATGAATTGCTCTTTGTTTGAATGCAACGACAAGTGTACGATCTCCTTCACATACACGGCCATGCACGGAGTGGGCCATGAATACGCCAAGGCGGCCTTTGCAAGGCTCAACCTTAAGCCGTTTTCTTCGGTGACCGAGCAACAGGAGCCCGACCCAGAGTTTCCCACCGTGCCCTTCCCAAATCCAGAGGAAACCTGTGCGCTAGAGTTAGCCATGAGGACGGCCAAGTCTAACAATAGCCAACTTATTCTGGCCAACGATCCGGATGCTGATCGTCTGGCAGTGGCCGAGAAGGCCGATGATGGCACCTACAAGCCCTTCACCGGCAACGAAGTTGGCGCCCTGCTCGGATGGTGGGCAATGGAGCACTACAAACAAACAAATCCCGGCGCTGAGTTGAACAACTGCGTTATGATATCCAGTACCGTCAGCTCAAAGATTCTGCGGGCCATGGCGGAACGAGAGGGCTTCGAGTTCTACGAGACGCCGACGGGCTTCAAGTGGATGGGAAATAAGGCCCTTGAGTTGCAGGCGGCGGGCAAGACGGTGCTGTTTGCCTTCGAGGAGGCTATTGGCTACATGTTCGGCACAGCCGTGCCTGACAAAGACGGAATCAGCGCTGCCGCTCAATTTGCCACTTTGGCGTGCTATTTGCGCTGCAAACAGTGCATGACTCTTCAGGAGAAGCTGCGAGACATTTACGAGACCTACGGCTTCCACACGACCCTCTCGGGCTATATCATCTGCCGTTGCCCGCCGGTGATCGCGCAGATTTTTGAGCGCCTGCGCACTTGGGACGAGGGCAAGGCAGATACCTATCCGACCACAGCCGGCGACTACGAGATCGAAAACGTTCGCGATCTCACCACGGGCTACGACAGCAGCACCTCCGACAAGAAGGCCGCAATGCCAATTATGGCCGACTCCGAGATGATTACGTTTACCTTCAAGAACGGCGCGGTGGTCACTCTCCGCACCAGTGGCACCGAGCCAAAGTTGAAGTACTATTCTGAGATGTGCGGCAAGCCGACAGAGAAGAACTGGGTCAAGCTGACCAACACCCTAAAACAACTTACGGATACCTGTGTCGAAGACTTCTACCAGCCGAAGAAGAACAACCTCAAGTACACTAAGGATTAACTTGGATTGGGTGTGGAGCGGTGATGAAGCTATCTCAAAATTTGACGATGCATTAATATTCTGGCTAAAAATTTTTAGTTCTATATCAACAGCACTGACACACAAGCCAAAAAGAACAGGCAACAGCTGCGAGCGCAAGCTGTTGAATGTTAGTTGTAGATTCATTAATTTGATATGTTAACATTATATTCTACAATATAGACAAATATTTACAAACTGTAAATAAAATAAAAGGCCAGCACTTGCACCAATCCATATTCGTTACAGGTTGCCTTGTCTGGTTGGTTAATTCTTTATCTGGTGATGAAATGGGAGACGGAACGACGGGACCACACTTGAATTAATTGTGCTTGTTAGGTGTTATCGCGGAAACTTGAGTGTCAGCGATATTGATGAATCCAAATCCACTCGGCTGATGGATTGATTGATGAGCGATTAAATCAAATCCTCATTTATTGTTCTTCTTGTGCAATATATATGGTAAATGGTAAATCAGCCGATTCCCGGGGGCTATCACTATCAGGAACTGGTTAATCAAGCGCTGATAAGGTCAGCTTCAGGCGTTGCCTCAATCAACGTCGGGTTTATGAATTAATTACGGGCGGGCTGGCATCGTAGAACGAAAGAAAACAGGCATCGTTGTATGAGTCTGTTAGGTGAGCTCATTTTATTTTAGGGAAAAAACAGTCGTCGTCGTATAAAGCTGTTAAAAAAGTGGGCTCAATTTATTTTACGGCATAAGCATTAATTACAGTTACAACAGTTACAGTTTGAAAGTTAATACAATAAATATGATGCGTTCTCTCCAATTGCTTCAAGTAATTGCTACAGGATTGTAATTCGTAATTCGTATTAGGTATAAAAAGATTGTGTGCTTTGACGTAAAGCATTTAGCTAGAAACGAAAATAAACTCAAACCTCAAGCAAAAGTTCGCTAAGTAAGTAGTTTTGTAAATATGTAGCTAAAGATAGGGATTGTTCACTGGAACGTACATATTATGTTCGAATACGAATTCGGAGGTTCTTATCACTAGAATTTTGTTTCTAAAAATAAACGAGCTTCTGTTTATATATATATATGTATTGTTATATACTATGGTTGCTATGCTCAGGTGAGTACATCTACACCTGCTAGTGGCTGTTGGCAATTCGTGTCTGTGGTGTATAAAATGCATATTTTTCAGGCAGTCTTTGCTTAAAGTATGTATTTGTCATCAGTTGCATTCGAGTTGTAGTTTTCTGGCAGACGTGAGTTCGTTTCGGCAAAGACATTTTATATATAAGATTCGTAATGCCATACGTTTTTTTTCGCACACGATTTTGGCTTTTGAACTGGCTCTAGGCTCTCTCAAATCCCAAAAACGATTGTATGCTCGTTACGCATCTTACTACTATAAAATGTCTTTGGTTTCGGGTTCAAAATTCTGCTGCTGTGCGTCTGTAAAATCCTATCGAGTCGCGCCAAGAGTGGAAGATGCCTCCTCCACTTTTGCCGCAAGTCCGAGTCCTATCCAAAAATTCCATCTGGAATATATATTATTCCCTCACCGTGGATAGGGCTTAAACGTGACGAATATTCGCGGTAAAATTTGGAATTTTTCGAAACGATTAAGCTCAACTTTACCCTATATATAATATATAATATATATATATTTCCTAAAATAAAAACTTGTATAAAAGAGCTGCATTGAAGAGTTTGATATCTGTGTGATCGTCATTCTTATAATTAATACTTTGGGAACTTGTAAGTCATGTTTGCTTATCAAAGGGACGTGTGATATGTGTTCGAGTCGAGGCCTAGGATGATACACTGGGCTTTTGAGCATTGATATACTGGCAATAAGTTCAAGTTTATAGCTGATAAGTACTGATAATCTTTATGTTCGCGCGGAAACACGCAAAGGGGCCTCTCTTATGATTTTGTTTATTTCACATAATTGTTTAAATTTCAAGGTTATAAATTGTTTTTGATTTCTCAGCTTCTCGCATTACAAAATTGATTTTGATTGTAAAATTTAATGGATTTTGATTTATAAGAACCCTGAAAATATGAAAAAATAAACCCAAATTAGGCTGGATATCTGTTTGAAAACAAACAAATATTAATTAAGGGATGGGAATGGAAATGTGGTAAGAAGAAAACACTGGGGCATCAGACAAACACATGCAAATAGGACGACTGCGTCTGATTGCTGTGCGTGGGCGTTATTATCGGCGGACCGTTGTGCTGCTGCGACTGGTGGTGGTGTCATACAGACGTCTCCGAGTTCAGCTTGAGTACAAACTTGTTGCTCTTGGGATCCACCACCTCCTCGGCAAGGTTGAAGTGCGGCAGCTTATGGACGGTGACCATAAGGGAGACATCGTTCTGGATCAACTGGAACGTGCACTCGTTGCTAATGGGCCGCGAGACAATCTCGTCGCAGATTAGCGACCATGACTGCACCCAGCGGCGCTCCTTTTCGCTCTGCATCACCGGCGACTCGGTCAGATATGGTTCCAGGAAGGCACGCGGCGACAAATCGTGCTTCAGGCAGTGGGCCAAGTGCTTCAGGATGCTCTCAAATGTGTGCCGTGGCTGCTGTCGGGTCACCCTCAAGTATTTCTGCAGGGCCCTGGCCATTGAAGGAAATACGGCCGAGGCAGCCTCCTGGGGATCGAGCGGCAATGCTGGAGCTGGTTCGTTGTGGATGCGCTTGATGTGGGTGAAAGCCTCCTCGGCGGCAGTAATGAGGCGAGCGCGTCGCTTCTTCACGCGCCTCTCATACTCGTGCTCCTCATAGAAACGTTCGTTGTGCGAAGAGTCCCGTCTGCGAGCATTGGCCGCCAGCACTGCTCGGCTCTGGCTTTGCTGCTGCGAGTTGCTCACCCCGTCCACTTCGTAGTATTTAAAGCTGTTCGATATCTTGTTGCGCTGCGACTTGGAGACGGAGATGGGAATGCGCTCCAGGTACGGGTTGAAGATCGGGAAGTCAACGTAGTAGTGCTGCAGTACCCAAACGGCCGCCCGCTGAATGCTCAGCTGACCCAGCATGTACGAGCGCGACACTCCGTCCGGGGAGCGTATGATCTTGACGTAGTATGAAGGCTGCTGATGACGCAGCTCCAGCAATACCACGGCCACATAGTGAATGAAGAGCAGCGTGTCCACAAAGTTGGTGGCATAGCCAACCAGCGACTTGTAGTCGACGCGATCGCCGCCAGTCTCCACCACGATCTTGGCAACGTTCGTGACCTGCACGATGTAGAATAGCCAATAGGCGAAAGTACAGATGGTGACCAGCAGGAGCACTAATGCACGGTACAGGAAGATACGCGGCATACTGGCCGAGGTGCGTCGCATGAACACCGCCCACAGGCCGATGGCCAGTAGGATCAATCGGGCGGCCAGAGACACCAGCTGGCCCTTGCACTGCTCGCTGCAGGCCAGCAGCTGGGTGCGCACAGTTTGCGTCAGTTCCGAGTGATCAAAGGCCGAGGGGAAGAAGCCAACGTGAGGCATCACTACCATGGCCACCGGCGAGAAGAAGGCGGCGCAGCCGAGCAGAAAGTAGAAGCTAGACTCGACATAGCGGCGGCAGGCGAAGCCAAAGCCTTTGTCGTTCTCACGGTGCCACATATTGTTGATGTCCTCCATTGAGATGCTCTGCTCGGAGGTGTTGCCCGTAACTGCAGTGGTGTTCTCACCCCAGTTTTCATCCTGCGGCAGAATTTGCACCTCAATGACCTCCTGGCCATCGCGGCTGTCATCTGTTAAAGTAATTGCAGATCAGAAAATAGAAAACAGCTTTGCAGAGTCAAAACTATGGCACTTACCCGTCATATTCACGCTGGTCTGATACGGCGCCATGTCGCCGCGCTGGAATCCCTTCCCGGACTTGGACGAGTGCGTGCTGCGGTGCGAGTGTCGCGAGCGGTCGCGTTCTCTGTGGTAGCCGTTGTTTACGCTGCCTCCTCCACCACCACCACCAGCCCCGCTTCCACCACCTCCGCCGTTGTTGTTGTGATTCCGCGAGCGTCTCGAGCGTCCACTATGTTCCGATTTGACGGATTCGTTTTCCATTGCAATTGGCAAGCGTGCGTGGGCAAATCCCCGCTTAGGTACCCCTTCTCCCTACTCCCTACTCCCCAGTCAACCACAAGTCCCAACCTGACCGTGCAGCTATTTTAGTGTCTAACTGTAATTACGGCCGCGGCAGCAGGTTTTCATATGCAGGTATGCAGGGCGGGTGCACACGCATCGGGTTCTCCACTGCTCTCACAGGGATTCGTGGCAGTAACTCTGGCTAATGGCGGCGCACATTGTCTCTATCGATCGTTAGAGCTATTATTTATTTCGGATTTTCACTATTTCACACACATTTTTCTTTTTGTTGGCTTTTCTTTCTCGTCGATTTGGCTTCTAGGGTTGTTCATAATATATCAAAATATCAATATATCGATATTTTATATCGTGATATTTCTTTAGCCAAAATATCGAAATTTTGTTTGATATTTTTATATTTTTCCTTTGGTCACTCTGAATTCAAACCGTTGATTACTTGATTTCAACACTACTTCCATTTATTGTTAAAGCGATTTTATTCAATTAAAAAATAATCAAACTCATATTATAGACCATAGCAATTAACAGGTTTAAGTACACTTTCCTAAAACAATCGGTAATTAATACCAAGGAATCGAGCTCAATGGGCTCTAGTTTGGAGCGTATGGCAATACTGGCATTTGTCGGCTAGTCTCTCACACCTTCGATAGCTCAGTTGGTAGAGCGGTGGACTGTAGTTGGCGCAACATGCAATAGAAATCCATAGGTCGCTGGTTCAAATCCGGCTCGAAGGATTTTTTTCTTTTTTTTTTACTTTTTTAAAAATACTTTTTGTAATAAATTTATTGTTATTTTATTTTTAGAAAATCAGAACATACATTCTTAGAAAACATAATACATAATACACTTTAAAACTTTTGTATCTAATATCTTGTTTTTTATTCTTCGAACATTAGAACATACATTCTTAGAACATGGAATTGCAATTAATGGGCAACAATGGAGGAGAGCAGTTGCCTGGCTTTTTGGTCTATGGGATTCAATCGGATGGCGCGCTGCGCCAACTTTAGAGAGCAGGCCTTGTCCACGGAACTAACTGCCTGGCTGGCATAGATGGTCGTCTCTGCCTCCTCACTGGCCGTTATGCTAAAGGATGACATTTTATTTTAGGAATCCGTATTTAAGAGAAAAAAATCATCTTACCTATTCTGCAGATTGGTGTGGCGCAGCTTGAGAGCCATTAGAGCAGCATTTGAGGTGGCAACTTGGTAGAACTGATCTTCGACGAAATAGTCAAGGAGAAACTTGAGAAATACCTTGCGCAAAACCGAAGAATGGGGAAACATGCGGACACGAGTCTGCAGATAACTCAATGCCTTTCGGGCTCCCTCCTGAAATAATAATTTGAATTAAAATCATACAAGAAGCATAATCGCACACCCTTACATTTATAAGAATGTAGTGAGCTGTTAAAAAGGACACATCCGCACAATACTCCTCCTTGAAAGCGTACGCACTCAGCTCTGCCATTATCGTCTTGCTCAACTCATTGTCCCGATGAAGTATGCCCAGTGCGTAGGACGAGTACAACGCCTGGATGGGCACTCCTTTCAGCAGGACACTTAAGAAAACATTAATTATTAAAATATACAACATAAATGCTCAGAAATTAAGATATTCACCATTGGTAGAGCAGGGTTTTGGTGTCTGCCTCGCCATGGAATGCGTAAATCATCGAGGCCATGGCCACCAGGATGGTGGCTGCCTTTTCATCATCTTGACCCTCCACGTTGTCTAGAACTGTGTTGTAGATCGAGTAGGACTCCTGCAGCTGGCCGGATCGGTAGTATGCCTGAGCTAGGCCCATGATCGGCTTGAATGTGGCGTGGGCCACTGTGTTCAGGGCGTTAACAGCCTGATCCGGCTGCTCGAGCTTCAGATACAGGTAACCCAGATTGGTATACAGCTTGTCCCGACCCTCTCCAGGCTCGCACAGTTTGCAGGCCCGGGTGAAGGCCTCAACTGCTTGAGCGTAAAGCTTTTGGCGAGCGCACAGAAATCCCTGAAAGGTAAGCGATGCAATGCTGGCATCCGCCTCCTCGTTTTGCACGTACCAATTGATGGCATCCAGTGCGTAAACGTCCGCGTGCATGTGCTCGATGGCGTGCCTGATATGTGGCTTGGTCCGTGACTCCGGATCCGAGAGAACCTCGCACACCCAGTGAGCGAATCCCAACGCCGCCTCCGGGTGATACTCGAATTGCTGGCAATGTCGGAACAAATCGAAAGCCTCCTCGCGATCGCCAATTGTCTCCGCCACCATGGCCTGGCCTATCCAGGCATTGGCGTATATGGGACTGGACTGTTGAGCTCTGGTAAAAGCCTCATTGGCCAGTCTTACTTCGCCCAACTTTACGTACAGCACGCCGAGATTGGTCCAGGCAGTATAACACTTCCTTTCCAGCTCTACCGCCTGAATGAAACAGTGCTGGGCCTGCGGCAAATTCTCGTGCTCCGCATGCATATTGATTACACCGAGGAGATTCCAATTCTGCCACCGATTGCCTCTCTCCTTGATGGCCATCTTGCAAACTTTCTCCGCTGTCTCCAAATGGCTCTTGGCCTCCTCGGGAATGAAGATGGCACTGTGGTAACAGGCCAGCGCCAGTTCGTACCACAAGTAGGTGTTCTGCTTCAACTTCAAGGCGCACAAATAGAAGCGCTGGGCCAGTAATAGGAGATCTGTGCGCGAAAGATAAGCTATAGATTCCTCACGCTTGGCCAGAGTGCCGGCCACATCCAAATTGGCCAACGATAAAGGCAATTGGGCAGTCTGAACGAACACGCTGGCTGAGAGACGCCACAGCCATACCATGCCCTGAGCCTCGGGCAAGAGGAAGGCGCTGAAAAATACGTTTTTATACGGATTCACTGAGGATAAGCTTCAAGACCAACCTTTGAATGTGTACCACGGCCAGCTGGAAATGCTGCTTGGCCCGGCCGTACAAGTTCTGAGTCTTCAAACTGTTGGCCATACCAATGTGAGCTTCAGCGGCACCTCGGAGACCCGGTAGATAGCTAGGATTGCTTTTCAAAAGCGTGTCGAAGTCCTCAATGGCCTCGGTATACATGCGAATGGTCTGTAGGTTTAAATTTAAATTAAGATGTATAATTCCGATATATTTTTGTCTTTATTCGCACCGTTTTGATGGAGGCTATCTGAAGCAGGGCATAGCTGTTATCGGGGGACAGCTCGAGAATCTTCTGAAACACGCGTATGGCCGAATTGTAAGAACCACGCCCAGCATAGGCATCGCCCAGTGACTCCCAGTAGACCATGCACCGAGCGTCATGCTTGATGGCAATGCGAAAGCATTGGATAGCCTGTAATACATACATAAATCCTGTATCTAAGACTGGGTCGTTGATCATTGGCGAATCACTTACATTATCCCATTTCTTCACTTGCAGGAAGTGCAGTCCTAGCTTATACTGCAGGCGAATAGATTCGTCGCTGCTTAGGTGCCGCAGCGTGTTCAGCAGCAATGTCTCGTTCAGCTCCTCCTCGCCCAGCTCCTGGTAGATAAAGCTCAAGGCATCCACTGCCTCTTCAGCCAGGCCGTTGAGGCTAATGCACTTCTCGTAGCACTTGCGAGCTCGGGCCAAGTCGCCTGTGGCCAGCGGATACAACCGGCCAAGGTAGTCGAAGCATTCAGCAAAGTAAGGACGCAGTCGAGTGGCCTTCAGTATGCTATTCAGGGCATCATTGTGGTTCTTCAGCTTCATGTGAAGCTTGCCACAGAGCAAAAGGGCGTCAAATGACTCGTGGCTGCCAATTGCCTGAATAGCTTCGGTGGGGGATCTACAAAAATGACATATTACATGACTGATTCTTACGGTTACTGGTTCTTACTTACAAAATGAATTCTGCCTGCGAGACTTCGTCCAAGGGTAACTCTTTCAGCAGCTGCTTATCACCAAGCTTAAAGTAGCAACTGGAAGATGAAATTTATCCATCATTCCTGCTCAAATTATAACCAGAAAAATCCCAAAGTCTTACCGAGCCAAAGCCTTAACATTTCTTTCAGATTTATCGACTGTTTGCAGGATCCTGACCGCTTCACTTAGTTTGGCTGAGTCCGTTTCATAAGACAGGCACTCGGCATAAGCCGCATGCTCCTGTCCAAGTTGCTGCCAAAGCTGCGCGGCCAATTTATAGGCACCCAGCTCCATGTGAATGCGGGCCAGCAACTCAAGCGTCTCCTTATAGGTGGGATGACTTTCCTGGGCCCGCAGCACCAACTGTCTGGCGGAGACGAATTGCCCTTCAGCAAAGAGATCCAAAGCCCGGATAAGAAGACCCAAATTAGAGTTGGGATTCAGTTCCAGCAACTGGTCGACGTACACCTGAATGGGATGCTTCAGTTCTGGCTGCCAGAGGTCCCTGTTGGGCTGGTCGTGGTTTTCACAGTACGTCTTGCATATCCACTCATAGCCGTACACATCCTTGGGATGCGATGCGGTCATGTTGCAGGCGTGACGGACACAGGAAGTGTAATCTTTCTCCTTGTACAACCATTTCAGATAGCGCTTATAGACGGCACTCTGTGCACTCGAATCCGAGGTAACCAGCAGGGCTTCTATCGTTGCTTTGTACTTAGTAATAATATTGATTTAAATTTAATTTTACTTTATAATATGTATGCCTTACTAGTTCCTTATCCTCTGTGCTGATTTCGAAATCATTTGCGAACCAAATGCGGCCCAGATATTCCTGAATTTTGGCATAGTTCTTGTCCTCTTTGTTCCGAGATCTCTTCTTTAGCACGGCAAAGCAAGCGGGTGCCACACTCGCATCGGAGGCCAGAGTGAAGAGCTTCTCCAGGAAGTCCAAGGATTGCTCTCTAAAATTTAAACATAAAACAGAGCTTTCCATATTCCCACTCCACCTTACGGTTGCAGATCCGCCAGCTGATCATAGATCTCCGGCAGCTCGACGCTGGGCGCGCAATTGGCCAATCCCAGGAGCGCTGCAGTTGGAGGTCCTTCTGTATACTCGATGCACTTTCTTAGGTTCTTGGCCGCCTCAGCTTTGTCCTGGTTCTGAAAGGCAGCTCCCAACAACAGGTAGCCCATGGCATTTTTCGGATCCGCTTTTAGAAGGCGCTGCAATGAACCGCTATTGAAGGGCGAAAATACCAAAACTCTGCAGCGATGAAGTCACCTGGCACTTGGGTATGGCTTCGGCATGCTTGCCCAGCTTGATAGTCTCCCGGATGTCCTTAAGCAGGGCTTTTAACTCCTTTCCGGCACTCATTGCGTGTTGTGTTTACGTTTTTGTTTTTATGAATTGTTCGCTTAAGTGTTGTCAACTGCGTGCAGAAAATCAGTGTTGGAAGGCGCCAAAAACAGCCACGTGTTTTGCAACACTGCACACTGACTAAAATTTTTATTTTGATGTGAAATAAATGTGATTTAAAATGCCCATTAACTGCAAGTCCCAATGTGGCAATCGAGCTGCCCTAAAGGTAAAAGTCTGACTTATCCCGAAGTATAACCTGTTAATGAATGTACTGTCTTTAGCGTCCCAAAACCGGCGATGCGCTGTGCAAGGAGTGCTTCTTCGCCGCCTTCGAGGCAGAAATCCATCACACGATCTCGTCCAGCAATTTATTCCGGCGGGGCGAGAAGGTTGCCGTGGCTGCTAGTGGAGGCAAGGATTCCACAGTCTTGGCGCATGTGTAGGTAGCCGGCATACCACGTCCTTTCCCCTCTAATCGTCGCAATCTCTCCGTTCCAGCTTGAAACTGCTAAATGAACGACATGATTACGGCCTGGAGCTGGTGCTGCTCTCTATAGACGAAGGCATCACTGGCTATCGGGACGACAGCCTGGAGACGGTCAAACAGAACCGTGACGACTACCAGATGCCCCTAAAGATACTCTCGTACGAGGAGCTGTATGGTTGGACGATGGACCGGATTGTGGCGCAGATCGGTCGCTCCAACAACTGCACGTTCTGTGGGGTCTTCCGGCGACAGGCACTGGATCGTGGGGCCAAGCTGCTAGGCGTGGACAGCATAGCCACTGGCCACAATGCCGACGATATCGCCGAGACTGTGCTGATGAACGTGCTGCGCGGAGACACCGCTCGCCTGAGGCGTTGCACAGACATTCGAACCGGGGGCGGCGAGGACTCCATACCCCGGGTGAAGCCACTCAAATACAGCTACGAAAAGGAGATCGTGATGTACGCTCACTACAAGAAGCTGGTGTATTTCTCTACCGAGTGCGTCTTTGCCCCCAACGCATATCGCGGCCATGCCCGAGCCTTCCTCAAGGATCTGGAAAAGGTGCGGCCTGCTGTTATAATGGACATCATTTACTCAGGCGAGCAGTTGCGTTTCAAGGACACCGTGAAAAAGCCCGTGCGCGGGATATGCACTCGTTGCAGTTTCGTCTCCTCGCAGCAGCCCTGCAAGGCGTGCGTTCTGCTCGAGGGCCTGAACCGTGGCCTGCCCAAGCTGGGAATAGGAAAGAAATCAAAGGGCGACCGAATGATTGCCAAGCAGGACCAAGAGCTGGCCCTTCGAGAGCGTGCAAATTTAGTAAAAAACGATTTTTAACATTTAAAAGAAAGTAATTTTTATTTAATGTGTTTGGAAATTTGAGATAAATTTTGGGCTCGAGACTTCCAGGTTATAATCTGCAAAAGACAGAAAAAATTATAAGTAAACTAGCCAGAATTGTTGATACATTTTTTATGATATGTTAAGACTCAGTGCCAAGTTTTTAACCAGGGCCCATAACCGGCCAAGCAAGACTCCCTATCTCCAAAAGAATATTGAAGAAGCTTGTCAGCGCTTGACTTTTATATGGTGTCTGTGAATGGTTTAAGTGATCATCATTGAGTCGACAGCAAAGGAAATAATACAAAATAGTACTAACCTCAGTTCGGTTATCCGAAACTACCGGAAAAGGCATGATAATAGGTTTCCTCCTGTACATTTAGAACCCCTAGAAAAAATAAGAGACGACCAATTAGCTAAATAAATATAAGATATTCCAACTAACTATTGAAAAAATCATCAGTAATTTATATATTTAAATATTTTGAATCACAACGGTTCATTAGAGATGTCAGAAAAAGTATAAGCATCATTAAATATTTATGTGGCTTTAAATTAAATAATAAATTACCTTTTTTTTAACAAGTTCAGTTTTCATCGAAGAATCTTATTTCCGGGTATTTTCCCAAAAGATCTGGAAATATAGAAAAAAACTAGTCAGTTTTGATCATCACAAAAATAAAATAAATATTATATTGAAAAACTTCAGTAAATAATTATAACTGTTTTGAATCACAACGGTTCATAAGAGATGTCAGAAAATAGAATAATAGATCATCATAGTATGACAAAGTTATATTAATATTTGATTTTACAAGGTTAATTACCTTCTTCAATCTATTTATGGGAATTTTAACCGCCTTGAGATGTCCATCTCCACGAACTGAAATTAAAAATAATTGGTTAGATATAGGCATTTCTGGGATTACAAATATGCGACTAATTGGCGGCACAGTCAGTTAAAACTTATATAGCATCAATATATTTTTTCAGTCGAAAGATGGTGAAAGTTTCATTCATCACAAGAGCTGCCAATTGATTTTTAGTCTGAACTAAGAATACATACCTTTATTGAATATTGTTCCAAGATGCAATGCAAGTTGATACCTTTAGCATTTAGCTTCTGAAAGTAGATTTTAAACAGTTAAATTAGGACACTTTTAAAAATATTTCAATATCAAAAAACTAATTTTTAAAATTTTTAATCAGTGAAAACTTATATAGCATCAATACATTTTTTCAGTCGAAAGATGGTGAAAGTTTCATTCATCACTTGTAAGCAGATTTAATTAGTATACAAACCTTTAGAGAAGTACGTCTTCAGGAGGCACGTGTTAGGAGAAGATCCTCCATTTTGTTTCTGTAAAAAAAATAAATGTTCATAAGTGACTCCACAAAACCATGAAAAAAACGTATTTATAGAAAATGTATATGTCGACTTTACGAAAAAATATGCACCGCAAATTCAGGTATTTTGAATTTGGGTTATGCTTGGGCAAAGTACTTTTATCTGCGAACAAGTAAAAAAGCACTAGCTAAAGTTGAGTTTCTTTACACCAGCGACTCGTGTTCGCCCGTAGGAATTAATATGGAGTTGTACATATAACTTACCATTCCACATATTGCTGGCACACAGGCACAGCACCCCTAGCCATCTGCATCACCTGTAACGTAACCAAACATATATTTTAGTCTTGGGTTTCTTATTTTTAGCAATTGTCGAAGGTGCAGGGCATCCTGCCTAAACCACGTGATAGCAATCGGTAAAGAAGATCGCCCTGCACACCACAACTTAATCTTGCAACATTGAGTTCTGCAAACAAGCCAATCGAACTCTATTCGCAGTTATAATCGCTGCAATAGCCGGCCATTTATCTTAAATGATACTATATACTTACATTCTTAAGTTTATTATTTCGGACGAAGGTGCTCGCTGCACGTTTTTTGAAAAAGTGACAGAAGTGAAGTTGGCTGTTGTAGATAGGGATGCAAGAACATCGGTCACTATCGATAGTATCGATGTTTTTAAAACGGCGATACATCGATGTATTTTTACCAACACCGATGTTTTTGCTAAGTAAAAAAGATCTGAGATTTTGTGATATTTTTATTTCTTATAAATATGTTTAAACTTTAAAGCGATGAGTTTATTACTATTTGGATCAATTTAATCGAAATTTTAAAAATTAAAAAAGAAATTCGATGTTTTCAGCGATGTATCAATTTTTTGCCTCACGAGTTGTAGATGAAAAAATATTCAAAATATCGCTATATCGAACATTCGATTTCACTGTGGTACCGATATATCGCAATAAATGTATTTGATGTAAATACTAGATTGAAATTATTCAGTCCTTAAATACTTTTTTTTAATAAAATTATGATAATACGACTATTTCTAACCCTGGACTGGCACTAGGACATGTTTTTGCAATTTAGTATTTTTCGTGAACAGCTGAACTCATTTTGGAACCAGTTCACTACCGCTATAAAAGCTCACCCTCGATGTATCGATATTATCGTGAGCCGTCAACTCACCACTAGTCAGCGCGATAATTCTAACTGTTTTTCGCTTTTCCTGTGAAAACTAAGTTAATTTCGTAGATTTTTGTCTAAACTGTATAAAAGGGGCAAAGTGCTTGGGTAAAGCGATGACATCCTTCAATGCCGTCGGAGCGATTTTGCCATTGGGTGGGTTTGTTGGTATTTAAATACGCAAAAGCCCGTCTAAATGTGCTTTCTGACCCTACAGATGAATATTGGAAAAACTGCGTTCATCCAAAGCCGCTTATACCGCCGAAATATCACAGTCGCCGTGAAGAAACAGACCCAGTCTCCACCCAGGAGGGCCAGACCAGGCAGGTAGGCTACAAGAAGGTTGGCCACCGCCAAGCCGGTAACGTGCGTTCCTACAAAGACGAACAAGACAGCGACGTCGATGAAGATGAGCCTGTTAGAACAGGGGAGTCGATGGAGGACTTACCGGCCGGTGCCGACAATGATTTTAACTCGAACGAGAGCCAAATTAACTACGAGATGAATGACTTTAACAAGAACTACTGCGACGAGTCATCGCTGTGGCAGAATGAGAGCACCGACTCCGTTCAGGGGCGTCGTCACAACCCCAACACTGCTCGTCCCAATGTTGGTCAAAACTCCAACGTGAAGTCGCGACTGGATCTAAATTTTAAAAACCGGTGGAACAAGCGAAATAGGAATCGCAAGAACAATGGGAAGTCCTTTTACCATCAAGGTGCTAATCAGAACCAGAATCGTGGCCAGAAACAGCAGCAGGCACGCTTCATGTTGCAGGATCGTATGCGCTCCGCATATAACGCCTTCAAGGACAATAATATGGATCAGTCATCCAATGCACTAATGAACCATAAGTATAATTTACAGGCTATTCCACAGAACTCACCGGATGTGGGCTACCCAAGCACCATCACCTCCATGATAGACTCTGTCACTAATCTGGCCGATGGCCGCGCCTTTAAACAATCGTACGTTAGCTATGAAACCATAGCGCCAGCGTCAAGCAATATCTATGCTGCCGAAGGAGCACAGATCAATACTCTGTCGCAGCCGGGCAACCCAATGGAATTAAACAGTTCCGCAACGGACAACTTCACCGTCCAGCAGGTGGCTCGCCATGTAATGCTGATGATGAGCACTGTGCGCAATATCGACACTCAAGAAACTCCCGAATATTTCAAGGTAAAATTATCAACTCTTTTTTCTAAGCCAATCTCTGATATTTATCCATTTATTTCAGAGTAAGAAATCATCCATAAATGCAGTAGGCGGTGGGGAGTCCCATGCATCCGACCAACCGGAGGGCTTTAACTAGACAGCTGGATAAAGCAATTTCCACTTTGATAAACCATTTAAACTAAGTTACTTTAAGCTACGAGTTCGAATTCATATTAGTTTTGGCGGAAAACACCGATTGTGGGTGAATTGTGCCCGCCGCCGCGAGGCAAGAAGAAGACCTTTGCCGAGGGCTGTGAATGGCGCAAATGAATTTCGTTGTCGACGGAGGGAGCGCTTCTCTTCCATACATATTTCGGCTGATAAGAACAGGCTGTGCCGCTTATCAGCAATGCACAACAAAAAGTACGCACGGACGGGCGAGATGTGAGAAGCGAAAACGGACGAAAATAGAAACAAACGGCGATAAATTTACAGCGAAGGCGAATTTTCATACATAAGCGAGGTGCCGATGGAGGAACACCGAAGAGGAGGAATATAGAGTAATAATCAATCAGTTAATCTGCAAAGCAGTCGGAGCGTGGACGCGAAAAAATGCTGGACGGGAACGAACGGCTAGCGGGATTGTGAGCAGTGATCGTAACTCCGGATCGTTCGGAACATTAACCTCAACTTATTAGTAGACATATACGCATATATATGTGCCTTGTCGAATGTAGAACAACGCCTAACGAAGGGCATCCAATTTGTTATTTTGTTATTAGATTTCAGACCGAAACTCAAAGTTGCGAATCATCTCATTTAGTTATTTGTAGAGCTTAGTTATTCCACCGACTCTGAATAGTAATAATATACGAAATAAAGTTCATTAATATCACTAAATGTTCCTTGTTCGTGTGCGCCATTAGTGCCCAGTATGTTGAAGTCGAAGCAGTTGCTGCAACAATTTGCCAAAGGTAAGGATCATGGGAGGTAAGGCGCAATTTCAACAATATGAACACTCATTACACACATCACCTGCCACCATCTATCTGTGTTTTTCGTTGCCGCTTTTGTTATCAGCATTCGGCATGTGCGGGAATAAACATAATACTATATCACCATCTCGTAGGCTCGCCTTGACAGGCCTTAATCGCCGCTGACGCCCGGCCAAGCCGTAGATAATCAGTAAATACCTACTTTATTCGCCAAATTCTTTGTCGCGATGAACTTTCTCTGGATACAGTGCTCCACAAATGTATTCTGTTCATATATGATTGGACATTGAACTGTGTGATGGTGCATATTATTCTCTCTTCGTTATGTTCTGTTTCCTAAAGCAGAATAACCTGAATTAACACTAAAAAAAACTAGATAAATATCCCAACTTAAATTGTATAAATTTTCCATTAAAAATTACAGAAGTCGGAACACTTTTTGTACCTTCTGTGTGGGTTATCAGCTGTTCCGGGAGATTCTAATCGATTTGTTCTTTTTTTGGATTTTTGTAGGCTTTCACTTGTTATGGGCTCCAGTCTATCAAAGGGGTTGAGTAAATTGCCTGTCACCAGGCCAAGACAAGGATCGGACTAACTAAATCCCTGCTTTCGACTTTTTCAGAGTATGCCAATTTCACGCCGACCAACTTTAAGCTGAAACGAGCGCTGGTGGTCACCAAGTTATCGCGCTATGAGTTCGAACAGCTACGCCACCCGGAGCTCTCGCAGGAGCAGCTGGAGAAGAAGCTGCGGGATCGTGGCACCGACATTGACATGATCCTGTACCTTCACAACCTACACAAGGACTTCGAGAAGAAGATTGTGCAGAGCTTCCAGGACGTGGGTTGCGAGGTGAAGCTGGCCAGCAGGTGCGTACATACCCAAAACCATTGCGACCACCTTAACAGTGATGGGAATGATAAGGTTTTTGTTTATAAATATTTACATAAATTCAGGAAATTCTTACGCCAGATGTCAAAATTTGTTTGCCAGAAGAAAAGTGCAACAGGTTTATTTACAAAGGCTGCCTGCATTTTCTTTCTATAATGTCCTATCGGATTTTGATCCTTTAATTACAAAAAATATTTTTCTATTATAATAATAAATAAATCTATGAAGAGATCATTCCTCCCATCACTGCTCTCCCCATATTTTGTGTTGTGTTCAAGTCTTGGCACCCCCTCATATACACATACTATACTTTATATGTATCTCCGATATGTGATTACTATCCACTACAATTGATCTACACAACTCCTCACACCCATGCGTGTCTCCGCCGTTGTGTTGACTTTACTAAACGAGCAGATTCGAATTTAGAAGCTCGTTAAGCAAGGATGTCATGAGATGGGCGGACCTCATCGTACCAGTGGGCGGTGATGGCACGTTCCTTCTAACCGCCGGTCGGGCCAGTCCGCTTTTCGCACTCAGCCAGCAGAAAACGCCGATCGTGGGCTTCAATTCGGATCCCCTGCACTCGGAGGGGCGGCTCATGCTGCCCAAACATTACTCGGACAATCCCGCCGATGCCGTGGCTCGCATTAAGAGCGTAAGTTTCTGTTTCTTTTAGTTATTGTGAAGATTTAATTAACATTTTGGTATCCTTGACAGGGAGACTTCAAGTGGATGCATCGCTCGAGGGTGCGTACTACGTTTCTTGGAAACAACGGCGAGATCCCCGAATCCACAGACCTCTTCCGGCATGCTGAGGTTAAGATGGAGCAGGTTATAACCAAGCCCGAACAGCTGGACAAGGACATGGGCTGCAAATACAAGGCCAAAATGAAGCGTGTTCTTCCCTATTTAGCTCTCAATGAGGTATTTCTCGTTATATACTCGAAAGAAAAGATTTCGTAATTCCAACTGTGTTGCTTCACAGGTCTTCATCGGGGAACACCTCTCTGCCCGAGTTTCCCATCTGCAGCTGGTGCTGGACCACCAGGATGTGGTGAACAAGACAAAGTGTTCGGGGCTCTGTGTCAGCACGGGCACGGGCTCAACGTCCTGGCACACGAGCATCAATCGCATTACCAGCCGATGCGTGGAGGATCTTTTGCATTCACTGCCCAACAGTAGTTTGCCGGAAGTGACGAGACTGCTGGAGAACTCGGAGGATATCGCCCAGCAGTATAATCGCAACCTGCTCTTCGCACCCGACGATCCGAGGCTTTGCTACTCGGTCCGGGAGCAAATCTGCGTGGGAGTTTGGCCCATGCCGAAGACCTTCAAGGAGCGCGACTTTGTGAAGAGTGTGTTCGTCAAGTCGCATTGCCTCGATGCCAGTGAGTACAAAGGGAAAGTCTGCTTTCTTGCGAATATTGATTTACATATTTGTCTTTTTCCAGACCTGGTCATAGATGGCAGCATTATGTATCCCTTCAACGACGGCGCCAAGGCCTTGCTGGAGGTCCATCCCGAAGATGCCTTGCTGACCCTCGCCCTAGACTGATGACCGACGTGTCTTGTGATGCGTTCCAAGTGCCTGGTTTTTCTAGCCCTAGCTACCATGTCTGAATTTTTCAAATTATTTTAGTATGCATTTTGCAACTACTTAAGCGGAAGATATGATACTGCATTGAATAGTTCATTAACAACTAACTAATGCCGTGTCATAGGCGCATTAAGCGGTGTAGGCAGAGTAAGCTCAAAAGTTATTTGTCTATAAAATAAACGTATATTTTACAATCACTTTTTTATTTTTCTCTGAACTTGTGTTTGCGTTTTCTCTTTTTTCTTTACATTTTGTGCACTTGGTTTGCCTTTGTTGAGCCGCTTCAGTGGCTTTTTTTCGGTTTCAGACTTAGGGGCTTGACTTTTTCCTTTGGCTTTCTTCTCAAAGCGAGCACTGTCCATCGACTTGAAGCGCTCATCCTGAAGGAGGGCCTTTCCCTCTTCGCTAGCTGCGGCTTCTGCTTGTTGAAGCTTCCGTTTCCTTCGTATTTCCTTCAGCTTATCCTTTTGCTTTTTACGATAGCTGCATTAATATAGAAGAAGTTAAGAGAACGCATTGAAATAAGTGCTTTAAAGGGCTTACAGTGCTTCCATTTCATCCGGATCCTTGCCCTCCATTATCCACGTCTTGCGCCTGTAGTTCTGGGCGCGTTCATCGAAGTCATTGTTGTCCAACTGCATCTCTGATTCGCGGCGGGTCACATTCACTTGCATGAAAATTCGCTCCACCATGCGCTCTAAAACGATAACACGATTTAATTTAAAATGTTAAAGCCAAATTTACTTTGAGAGCTCACGGTCGATGGGATGCTCGGTGAGCTTTGTGTTGATCTCCTCCTCGATGGCGCCTAGTAGCTCAAGGTCGCGCGGAAAGCGGAATATGGAAATGGACATGCCCTTGCGTCCAGCCCTGGCTGTCCGTCCCACGCGATGGATGTACTCCTTGGGTGTGCGTGGCAGCATGTGATTAATGACCAGCTGGACACTGGGTATGTCCAGACCTCGGGCAGCCACATCTGTGGCTATCAGTGTGCGTATATGGTTCGATTTGAAGCGACTGAGGGCAGCCACCCGCTCCTTTTGCCTCATAAAGCCGTGCAGGCACACATTGTCTATATCCATGCTCTTTAGTGTCATCGATAAAAGCTGGCAGTATCTAAAAAAAAATATTCATAAGATATTTATAGCAAAATAACCGCTTGCGTTAATAGAGGACTTACTTTTTCGTATTGGTAAAGATCATCACATTGGAGTTTTCGTTCTCCTCGCGGTATTTCCTCAGTGATTCAATCAGCACCATGTCGCGGTCATAGTCAGCACACAGCAAATAGCGCTGATCCAGGGTGTCCACCGTAGCCACATCAGAGTCCTGTGACCACTCCATACACTAAATACAGGGAATATCTGTCAACGGCGGTCCAAAACATCCTTAATAAATAACTTACATCTTTGGCGATGGGAAATATGCTTGATTCCTTCATAAAGTCCTTCATGGTGGCGGAGAAGAACAAATTCTGCCTGGTTTTGGGCAGACACCGTTCAATGATGGCTAGACTTTCGTCGAAGTCACCGTTTAGCATGCGATCGGCCTCATCCACCACCAAGTACTTAAGATTGTCGAAGGAGAAGGTGTCGCAGCCGGTCAGGTGATCTGCCAGGCGTCCCGGCATGGCCACAACGATGTGCGGCCGCTGCATAAGCTTCTGACTCTCGACCATCTGGTCGGTGCCGCCAGAAACCACGCATACACGCACCCCCATAGCCTGTCCGGCCACCAGGAACTGCTCAGATATCTGGTAGGCCAGCTCGTGTGTGGGCGTCAGCACCAGGGCAAAGTGGCTTACTGGCTCCTCGCTTAGGCGCTCCAGAATGGGTAGGGCAAAGGCAAAGGTCTTTCCCGATCCTGTCTTGGCTGCTCCGATGCAATCCTGGCCCGACAAGATCGCTGGAATGCAGTTTTGTTGGATGGCAGTTGCTCCTTTTAGGCCTTAAGATGAGTAAATTATCATTAAATTTTCGCTGTAGCAGGATTCATCACTTGTCATTACCCAGTTTGGTCAGCTGCTTCACTAACCAGGGCCTTAGGCCCAGCGTCTGGAAGGGATTCACCTCTTTTCGCTGCATTGTTTTTTAAATAAAAATACAACGAACTACAGAAAACGAAAACAACGTGCTCGATTTACATTTGGTATCTATCGATTGCATAAACAGGTTGATTAATATATCGATAGTTAACTTTTGATACTCCGTGTCAAAGTACTTGAGTTGGCAGCACTGACCCGGACGGCGCAATATTTTTATAAAAACAAGAATTCTATAAAATCCTTTAAAATGTCGGCAGATGCTTTAATCGTGTCCTTCAGCGAGTTGCAGGCCATTGACCAGGAAGATATTATTATGTTGGTGGACGTACAAACGGCCGTCAGGATCTGCAATGAATCTTTGACAAACGATTCTGCAAATCCAGCGGATCTTTTGCTTTTATGGCTAAGTAAATTGTTAAGAGCCTATGTGGATGAAGAGGTCTGCTGCGTCAATGCGATCAAGGAAATGTGGTCCTGGCTAGGAAGGGTTGGTATTTCAAAATAATCTTTTCTTAATTCATGTAATTTATCTACCATCATCAGGTTGCAGCTGATCCGCAATATGATCGCCCTGCCATTGTGACTGAGGCTCTTAACTTTGCAACAGTCTATAAGGAACACTTACTGAAGGGCGGCGAACGTCTGGTGCATAGCTCGGCCTATTTCTTCCTAACCATGATCAATAGGTTTTCCAGCAATCGGTAAGCTTCATATATAAACCAATAAATCCATAGTTTGGCTAACCTTGTATCCATCTGTAGAAGTATCTTAAAGATCTGCATCGATCTGCATTTGGTTGTACTCTCACTTCTAAGGGAAAACACAGCTGGATCTGAAACTGTCAACTTTCGCATTGTTCCCTGTAAGTTTCTTTTCTGGAATATATTTTTATGCCACTCTTTAACCTATACCTTTAACGTTTTTCAGTGATTAAGGAAATGATTGCCATTGCAGAATATTTAGGAGAAAGAATTACTCACCTGCAAGTATCAATAAGGACCAGTGAGACGGTGACCTTCATGTGCGTTCATTACTTAAAGATAATAAAAGAGCAGCCCAAGAAGGAGCAGGAGCCTATGCCAGAGTGGCTAAGGGACACACTAGTGCACCTTTGTGACTCGGTTTGCAGTCAATTAGAGACTGTTCATAAAAAAGTTCGTTATATCAACTGGTAATTACTCTTCGCAGTTGATAAATAATGATGTTTTTCAGGAAACCGTCGCTGTCCCTTTGGAGAAAATAGAAGAGTTTGTTAAGGTTACACAAACTTACCTGCTAATGATACAAGAAATTTTCCAAGTTGGGGTTACGACACAGCTTCATGAAGACGTTTCTTCTGGCCTTCTGGATATATTCTGTGAACCGTAAGTGGGTGCTAGTAAATAATCATTTAATATTCCCTAGTTATCTCCTATAGAGAAGCCTCCGATGATTTGGGAAAAGATATTCCTATACTTTTATCTACTTACGTTAAACCGTATGCCATGCAACTCTTTGAGCTTGTTTATTTATTGCCCGACTTTCAAAAGGTAACAGAAACTATTAATTGTTGTTAAATATTTATACATTTATATTTTTTGTAAAGTATTTTATTCAAAATCTGGTTTCGAGTGAGGATTCCTTCAACGTTTGCCTGGATTTTGTCAATGTGGTATGCACGAACAATACGGCTCTTTCGCCGAATACTTGCCAAATACTTCAAAAAATATTTGACTACATGTTTAGGGGTAAGATACCTTTAAGATATTTTATCTAAAGTATTTATTATGCAATTATTATTATTATGAAACTATTTTACACATAGATGCCTCTAACTTTGTGCATGAGGAGAATTACGAGCGCATAATTGAGGCTTTTGGTAGCCTCTTGTACTTGCTGGATAATGAAATTCTGCATAACTACTTTTGTGCTGGCTTATTTCAAAAGGATATAGTCACATCTCAAGCGTGTGCCGATGTCCTCATGCTGTATTTTCGGTTAGTAATTGATTTCTCGTATGCGATTATTTATGACATACTTAACACTTCTTTGCAGCCTGAAAGAAGTAAATAAGGGATGGGACAGTAAGGCCATAGAGCAAGCATCTAGTTTCTGGAATGATTGCAACAACTCCTATGCCTTGTTCTCCCACAACCCAAGCCAATGGCATGTACAGCGTTTTGTAAAGTATTTTCACATCATGGGACGCCAGAAACTTCCCACCCTAAGCATCCGAAATTACCGGCATTTGTCAGCGGTGATCAGTTCCAGTGATCAAATAGGACGGAAGCTTTTGAAGCACTTGGACGATATCACTTCTGATGTTCCAACAGAAATAAGCAATTACTACGATATCGTTAGTATTCACTCCGCTTGCTTTGAACACTTTTTTTAACCTCTGATTTATCCACAGACAGGTGTTCTGGAAATACTGGCGCAACTGGATCAGACCAACTGTTCACAGTGGTTTAAGCGGACCTCTGAAATGGCCAAGCAGCTAATGGCCAATGATAAAAGCTCGACCTTTGTCAGTGCCTACTTCAGGCTGCTGTTAGCTTCGGATCAGGCCACTCAATTGCTGGTCTTGCGGGGCCTCGCTCCAGTCATTGGCTGCACCAACTGGCAGCGACAGAAGTTCCTTGCCGTTTGCCACTCCAGCGCTGATACGCAACTAAGAGCATTCAGTGCACGTCACAACATTAGTGGAGAGGTGAAGCCCCTGTTGGAAGCCCTGCTGCGGAAACCTGAAGATCAAGACTCCTCAGTAGATGTCACCTGCCAAGAGCTAAGTAAATCGAGCTATTTTCGCGATGCTGAACACAAGTGTAATTCGGAAAGCAATCTGAAGCGTAAAAGAGAAGAATGTACGCCCAGGCAAATTCTAAAAGCCCTGTACGAGAGCTCCCTTCAATTAGGACAATGCAGCAGGGACACCTTCGATGCCGCCGACATTGAACTACACAAAAAAGTTATAGCCAAACTGAGCAGTATATTACCAAGATTTTGAGTTTATCCTCTATATACCCTCATCATCGTGTGTTGATTCAAGAACTTTACATATCTCTATAACTAAAAATTGATTATCATCATCCTGAAATGTGATATATTTGCGTTAAATTCAAACACATACATATATTGAAAAATATTTAAAGCAACTCTCCAGAATGGAAGAATAGAAAAAGATTCCGGGTTCCGAATCCGCACATAACGTTACGAATCTTATTAATCCAAAAGGCTATAAACAAACAAAAACCACAATTTCATATTTAATAAATAATAAGTTTATTATTTTCCTTAATTGCTCCTGCTATCTCGATCTTAAACTGCCTGCCTTTAACAGGGTGCCATTCCGCCGACCCAATCTCTCAAAGATTTTGTCGTAGGTCGCTCGCTCCTCTTCCTCCTGCAGCAGGATGCCTGCAAAGCTGGCCGACACGAAGCAGACAATGCTGCCAACGATAAAGGCTCTGAAAGCCACTTGCGTGATAGTGCTACGACGATGGGGGGCCATGGCACTAAGGGATCCAATGAGGATGCCCAAGGAACTAGGATTGGCGAAGCCGCAGATGGCAAATGTGGCAATTCCCGCACTGCGAGCCTGAAATTAAAGATGTATTTAAAATATATATATCGTAGACAGCCTCCAGATAACTTACAGTGATTTGATTGTCGAGAATATATTGACCCAGACGCTCGTAGGCCACAAATTCATTAATTATGGTCTTGGTGGCAACCACCTTGGCGATGATATCGCAGTCCTCGGGTGGCACTCCCATCGCCCACACGAGCGGTATGAAGAGCTTGGAGAAGATCCATTCAAAGTCGATATCATCCAGACCCACCAGATAACCAAACCAGCTAACCAGACCATTGAGGAAGGCGATGAAGGCCACAAAGGCCACTATGTTGGCAATGATGCCCAGGACAATGGGCACAGCATTGCTAGCTCCACTAGATGCGGCATCCAACAGGGAAGAGTCCTGCCTAAATAGAGAAATTTTGCAAAGAACTGTGAGTATATTAATTATAATATAGGCTCCATATAGTTACTTACGATTTCTCCAGTTCTATAGACTCCGACGTGGTCTGGCTCTCCTCTGTCTCCGGCATGTACAGCTTGGAAATGGCTAGCGTAGCGGGGGCGGCCATCACCGAGGAGGTGATCAAGTGGGCAGCCGAGGCACCGAAAGACAAATAGGCTGCCAGCACAGTTCCGGAGACCGTTGCAAAGCCGGAAACCATAATGCTGTGAATCTCGCTCTTGGTCAGCTTGTTAATGTACGGCCGAATAAGCAGTGGACTTTCGGACATTCCCAGGAATATGTTGGCGGCCGCCGTCACACTCTCGCAGACGGTGGTGCCGAGGATCTGCTGCAGGATCCATCCCAGCTTGATCACAACCCATTGCATTGCACCCATGTAGTACAGAATGGAAATGAAGAAACTGAAGAAGAATATCACCGGCAGGATGGCAAAGGCAAACACCTCCGCGCCCACTAGATATTCGCCGAAGACGAAGAGAGCTCCGTCGGTGGCGTAGCCAAGGAACGTGGCCACTTTGTTGCCCAAGCACTCGAAGATCTTGCGGCCCACCTCCCATCGGATGCAGAAGATGCCGAGCAGGAACTGGCACGTAATTCCGGTGATCACAATGCGCCACTTGATTGCGCTGCGCTTCGTGGAAAAGACGTAGCCTAACAGGATAAAGCAGCAGGGCGCACACAGCGATACCAGCTTCTGCGGCTGGTTGCGGGTCTCAAAGTACACGAAAATTGCCAAAAGGGCTAGCAGTATGGCGATGCTGACCAGTGACATGACCCTTTAAAAGAAAAATATGGAAATTATTCAAGCTGCATTTAATAAAATAATTAGAACCCACCTAGTCCTGCTGAAAGCGTGCCACTTCTTGGACATGGGCTTCAGGAATTTCTTGTGCAGCTTGATCCCCACCATGGGCTTGAATATATAGTAGTAGAACAGACCCAAGTAAATAAAGCCCAGCAGGAGTAGGAGCATTCCATATCCGGAGCAGAAATTAATGCCGCACAACGGATTAGTTTGTCCGTTCCACCAACATTCGTAAGTAGCTATTAAAGGGATATATTAATATACATTTTATTCGTAATTATCAGGTAATACTTACATATGTCATGGTAGTGGTAAGTGGCATAGGAAAAGTAGCCCACAACAACCAGGTGCAAGAGTACATAAATCGAGATCCTCACAATACGTGCCACTTTTGGATTATTTTCCAAGAAACTTTTTTCGTTGGCCGGATTTTTTTCATCTTCCAAAGGCTGTTCTTTGAACTCATCAGGTCCCAAAATCTGTAGCTCCCTCTATGGAAATGGATTAAATTTTAATGATAATTGTTTAAAAACATTAAGGACAACTTACGTGTTCCACTTCGTAGCCATTGTTCAAGATCCCCTTGGAACCGTCGTCTGACATCTAAAATAAATTATAATTTCTTATTAAGACTAAGACTAGCGAACCTTTCATTTATATTAATTTGCACAAATGTTCAATTTTATAAGAACTTTTCTTTTCTTAAATGTTTAGTGGTAGTTAATCTTGACATAAGGTTTTTATTAATTTAATTCAGTATGTTTTGGATGGTGCCCACTGTAGGTCCACCGAAAGAAACGTAATCTTAGCCTAATCTGTATCAAATGATTCAACCATCGAGTGTGCTGATAGGAGAAGTGTCCAACAGCCAAAGATAAGTCTCTTTTGGACCAACTAAATCAAGACCCAGCAACTTGGGCGACTTCCGCCCACTTGAAAGCGGCGATAAACCCACGGTAAACCCCTTCTTGTAAACTCGTGGATTGGCACTTGGCCATTGCACTTGGCATTCGAATTTTTAACTGTCAATGACACTTTCTGTTGATCAACACGTGGAAAGTTTACACACACGGGTTTCCGGCAAATAAAACAAATACTAACTAATCGGTGCTGAGAAAATTGGCTGTAAACTACGTAATATACGCGAAGGGTTATAAATAAGGCAGTTGAAGTGTTTTTTGTGATATATTTGGGCTGTAAATCCCATTCAAGCCAGTATACTTCCCCGTTGGGAGGTCTTTTATGGGTAATCGAGTGTTGATAGCATTATCTGAATGGCATTTGGCCAGAACTCGTGAACGTTAATCGACTATAAATTATAATCTCTAGGTTCTGGAAAAACCTGGTTATATATCCCGGCATATTTGTAGTTTTTGTTTTTGAGTAGTTTATCACTAGGACTTTTGTATTCACTTGAAACTGGAGTAAAAATTACAGGTTGTCAGTTTGTTTCAGTTGTGCAAATAACACTATAAATCAATTTTTCGTATGTAGAGTTGGAGTTATACTGCCTTGATTTCGTGCTTCGCCAGTTAATTCACCTTTTATGATTATTTGTTTTTGCTTTGGATTTAATGAGTGATTTATTGTTGTGTGTGCTACAAAACGGGTTTTTTTCAAAGCCGTCGTCACTCTCGCTGCGTAATCCGAATACTAAGTAGTTATTAGTGCATCTGCTTAGCGGTCTCAAAAATCTGGCTAACTGGGCACGGCTGCCATCGTTTCTGATTGAGAGTCGCGGTAAGACTAAGTTCCCAACTTCAACGGGCCGTTTTATAAAAAACACGAAACCAAATACCCTGCTTGATAAGAGGCGTATCAGGAACGAGCACTCAGCTTACCTCATGTTCAATTTTTTTTTTCTAACTATACGTTTTAACATTTTATGTGTTACTATGTTTTTGCCAATGAAGAATTTTTGTAAAATGAAGCACATACTGTTCAAATGTATCCATTTATCTATAAACTTTTTTTCACTGTTGCATTAGCTTTTGCAAAAACAAATGTATACAAAATAGCATGTGCTCTGCTTTGGAAAACTGTTCCAGATTTCAAAAGAAACGAAATGATGCATAAAGGCATTTTCGGATACATACCAAAGAATAAAAAGAAATGAGTATTTGAAAATTCTGTATTCATTTTTGATTTGAAAGCTTGCTAACATTGTATCTTCAATAAGTACTTGCACAGTCACAACTCAATTTCGTTACAATAAAAAGCAAATTTTTATAGAAGTCGCTAATTGACTTGAACCACACAGGAAAATAATCATTAAACAAATATTTAAAATTGACAACTCAATTTAAAGCGAAAAGGAAAGAAGCCTTACAATTGAGTTGTCTGTCCTTAAACTCGCGAGCCAGGAAATGTATCTAGAAAGAGTAGCCAGCCCCTAGTAATAAAATTGAGGAGAATATCAAACTCAATTTGCAAGTTAGGAGCTCAGTATTAATTATTCTTATTAATAAAAACTGGATGGAATTAATTAATATAAGTAAATCCAGATTAAAATATATGCCAGGTCGTTGTTCTTTTGTTTGCAGCTGGCTGTTTGTACATTCTGTTTCATTTTTTAAACAAAAGCTTGCCAGCAAACATTGTTCAACATCTTCGCATAATATTCTAAATATTTAATTAAAACATTAGGTTAATTTTCCTTTAAGCCCTGTCTTAAAGCAAATCAATTTAAAGCAAACTTTACAAAAATGATTACTGGTATTATTCTTGCGAAAATCGGCTCAGTGCACCTCTGAAATTCACCTGAATTCCAGCTGCAAAGGCAATTTGAATGATATGTAACTGTTTTATCAGCCGGTTATTAAAACCGAAGAGAGCGCTGCCCGCTCTCGGCATGCGTTCCATGTCGATATTTGTGCGAGATAACTTCCAGGGGGTGTCATATAACTCTTCGTAGATTGCCGACGATAAGGGTGACGTTTGAGGAGTCAGAATCTGATTGCGATTAGGGGCCTCCACTCGCGAACCCACCGCCCATTAATGGAGAGGTCTAGGCTGCCGAAGGTGGCAGGCGATTACGGAGATGTCACCACTGATTGGCCAATAAATAAGCGAGTAGCTGAAAATCGCAGGAGCAAAGTTGAACCAGGATATCTAATCAGCGTTCTTGGGAAATGAAACATATCTTATCGTCAATCTGGATTGGGGATAATACAAGTAAAAAAGTGGTAGTCGGGGATTTCTATATATTATTAATATTTTTATTCTGTATATGTTATTCATACTTGCAATCGATTTACAAATGCACTTAGTTAGGATGTGTGTTTATGGAGAGTGTGTTTATGGAGTATGAGTATCGAGTGTCGATCGATGGTTCTTAGAATGATCTTAAAAAAGAAAACATAATTCTTCGTGTTACTACAGAGGGGAATTTGAGATTTAGAGCTGCTCATAGGAAGGCACGTTTAACCTAGTGACTTATGTATATAGCAAAATTCTATGTAAAATGCTTTTAGCAACTCGGCCAAGAATCGTATAGCCTTGACTTGGCTGGCGGGTCCTTGGGCTGTCGCCCGCTTTCGAGTGGATTGTGCAGAAGTCTGGGATTGTAATGTTTCGATAAGGCATTGATTAATTTTGGTTTATTGCTCGGCCCCAACATATGGCCCTGGCAACACTGGTAAGTATTATTTAAATTCGTATATAAATGTTTTCCGGGGTTTTCTCTTTTTTTGTTTTAGGTTAAAAAAAAAACAAAACAAAACGAAAATAAAAAAAGTGTGTGCGAATTTAAACACATATAAATCACAGGCTTCTAATATAAGAAAGAGATTTTAAAAATAATTACAAATTTCGACCGAAATATTGCTTAATCTAAATCGTAAAATATATAATTTAAATAAGGTTAGACGGCAAAGGGAACCGCTGAACTAAAAACTAATTAAGTCGACTGGCCTTAAAGTTAAACAATATAAAACAAGAAATGATTAGAAAAAGTCGGATGAGAGAGAGAGAGAGTTTTGGGGCAGCAAGGGATCAGGGATCAAGGATCGATCGTCTATTCCTGCTGGTGCGGAATAATGTGGTGCTTGTGGTGATGACGCTGATGGTGATGATGCTGCTGCAGCTCGTGCGGATGATGGTGGTGACGATGGTGGCCAGTCCGACGCCGATGGTGATTTGAGATGGGCTCCATCTCCTGCTCGCTATTGCTCGCCGAGGACAGAATCTCCTCGACTTCGGCCTCTGAAGCTACTTCCGCCTCGACCTCGGCCTCGGAGCTATGGTGGCGTCTGGGTTGGCTCCTATCCTTCTCGCTAGTCTCGTCCAGCAGCTGGTTGTCAATGGTTGGTGATGTGGTTGATTCGATGCCAGTTAACGCTGCTCTGCTCGGTGGCAGCTTGGATGAGTTGCAGAGCCTCTTCAGGGAGTTGCTGCCATTGAACTTGATGTCTAACCTTGGCTTTCTGTTGGGAAATTAAAAAGAAATAATGAAATAAAATTATAAACTTGGAAAATTATATTCATTATTATATATAATATTATTATGTTAAATATTTTTTTTTTTTATCTTTAAATATTTTTTAACGAAGTGTGTTTCTTTACAAGTAATTTAAACCTTTTTTAACAAATAGGCTTAATATCACATGAACCATAAATTTGTGTAAAGTATTTAATTAATTTTAATTTACTTCCTGAGATTTATTTAATTAATGTAGTTTGGTTTTAATTTTGGTTTAGCAGAATTTATAAAGTAATGTTAACTAACAGAGCTCTGTTAAGTTTTGAAGAACGGCAAGCAGTTCAAACTAACAGTGCTCAAAGCCATGAATGTAAGCAGTTCAGATATCACGAACAGAATTTAAATTAAAATTACAACAAAAATTTTATTTTTTAACTAAAACCCTACTCACCTTGGCACTGACCGACCCTCCAAATAAGAGCTAAGCGATTCTGTTCCGTAAGTGTTCCATGGGAGAGCGGCAGCTGTAAAATACACATTAAAATTCACAATTAAAATCGAATTATGGTAGTTCCTGGGATCATGCAAATGCAACAAGGAATTGGCGCAAATGAACAAATAAAAAACATGCTTATAAAATGTCAACAATAACAACAATAGCAACAGCAACGACATCAACGCATTTTAAACGCACAAAACTAAACAACAAAGAAAGCGAGCATTACGCACAACGGTGCGTATGAGCGATATCGATTAGTAGTAATAGCAACTCTTGAGCTGAATCCTCCGACTGCGCGCTGACTGGTACCTTACCGATTCGAGGGCGATAACTTTGTATATAACCTAAATGAATCTCAATGAGATCTTAAGCTAGAGACTTTCGCTATTTCCGCTCCACATTTTCTAGGCGGCCGCCGCCTCATGAAATTCAAATATAACAAACGCAAAAGAGGTTTGTTGTTTTTCGATTCTCGAAAACGTGTCCGCCGCAAATTGAAAATTGAACTACATAACATTCGCTGACTGGGCGATGCGATCGGACGACAAGGTATTTTTTTTTTTGGGATTACGTTTTATGAAATTCGATTTCCGTTTCGGTTTCGGTCTGGACTCGAGTTCCACTTCGCCTTCGAGTCTGCCTCTAGAGCTGGCTCAGCTTAAATTACGCGGCGGCGGCGGTGTCGGGTCCGTTCCGGTTAGTTCTGGCTGCAGTCCGGCCCCCCAAATCGCCCGTCTAATGACCTTTCTTGCTATAATGTAAATAAATTCAAATCGCGGCGATCTGGGCCTGCGAAAGGGGCCTGTCGCCTGTCACCGAGATGAATGAATAGTTGTGTGTGTGTGAGGGGGAGGGATAGATAGATAGATAGATAGAGAGAAAGAGAATGATGGGCGATGACTCTGGAGGAGACTCCGATCTCCTTTCCTTTGGGGCGCAGTTAGTTAGACATGGCAAACAACACGCTTACCTGCCTGATCACAAGTGGGCGGCGCAAAGTAAAGGCCTGGCCTCAGCGGATTCTCCTCATCGTCGTGCACCTCGATCACCAGTATACCAATGAGGGCGTTCTGCTGCTGGCGGTGGTGTGACTGGCGATGCTCATCCTGGCGGTGCTGCTGCTCCCAGTAGGCGAGGGCGCACTTGACATCGATCTCCACCCAGCCAGTGGAGGTGCTGCTCATCATGACGGTGTTGCAGGTGCGCTTCTTACGCACTGAGGGGGAAAAATAAACAACGTTATATCATATTCCGTTTCCTATTCCAGGAAATAACCTACATTTCTTCTTTTGCTGGTGAACAATGGAGACGGTTACCCGGATCTGAGGACCCACGGGATCTGCGCACTGAGGCGTTGGGCTGGCTGGCTGCTCTGTGCTCACTGGCTGCATGGGACCCTGGCTCGGGAACTGGTCTCGGTTCTGGCCAGGATTGGTCTTGTAGAGGCGCAGCAGGGCACTGTTCAGGCGGTCATAGTCGTTGGTGGGTGTGAACACGCTGCTGGCGAACTGAAGGGTCAAGTTGTTGCCATTCTGCCACTCCGTGGGACTGGTGGTCTCAGCATTACAGATGGGAAAGCCGGCCTTCTCCTTGGGCAAGGCTTCGTTCGAGATGGCCTTGTGAACGCGCTTGATGATGTCGTTGAGCCTGCAAAGGATAAAGGAAAGATACTCTAGTTAAGAGATATAAAATAATAAAAAATGTATCTAGAATTTCAAAAAATATAAAAAATCCTATGAAATATAATAAAATACCTAGTCAAATATAGAAAATAGAATCTTATATACCCTCAATAATGGGAAAATCAACAAACTGGCATCATTTTGTGGCTCATCTCACAGCCATTTGTATGCCCCAAGCACTGGTACTTTGCAAATTTAGTTCAAGTGTTTATGTAAGGCTCACTTAATTGACATTTGAGCGCGGTCATCGTTACAGACGTCCACAATAGAAGAGCTCCGAAACGTGCCCGCTGCCATTTGGCGAGAATTTATAAAATTTTTATTCAATTTAGGCGGACTAGCACTAGACACTAGACGCGACTAAACTATGTATGAAGTTCTTATCGCCGCCGTTCTAGTGAAAACCTATTGTTGGGGAAACACTTCCACTTCCACCACCATCGCCCATAATGAGCCAACTATTTTCCATGGAAGCCAATCTGATGATTGCCTTATAATACCTTATGATTTGTGACGTAGCCAGGGTTCACTGCTCTGCTTGGCCATAAAACTAATTCCCGATTCGTTTCTGATTTATTTTCGAGTCTATATCAGTTGATTGGGCCACGGTTTAGGTTCATCGATAATCTCACAACTTTGGACTCGAGATTGCGGGAGTTCTTGAAATAGTGCGAAATCTCTAGGAACTTCGAGGTTGTCAAAACAAACTATGCCAAGTGGTTTGGAAATTAAGTCCCCTGACCGTAGTTTGTCATGTCATCTAATCAAGGGCCCAGATTGGTTAGGAAAGTCTATCGTAAGACCAATAATCTGACTTAACTACTACTTAGCTATTCACTACATTTCCACTGATTAAATGCCTTCACATGATTCGCTCGTCGCAAGTGCTTCCTAAACTTGATTATGAGCTAAGCGCGCATAGTGGAGCAGATGGCAGACCCGTGTCACTTAAAAACCCATTTGAGATCGAGACGGATCTGTGTCTCTGTAAGTGTGAGATAGTGCACGGTGACAAAAAATGGGAGGTTCTTCTGGGTTATATACGTTTCTTTTAAAAATGTTTTTATAGAATTTTGTAGTCTTTTTTCACATGGAGAATTTGCTTGTATTAAAAAGTTTACTAAACGTTATAAATGTATTTTTTTTAGTGAACAATCAATTAGGTTTCATGGAGCTAAATACATTTTGTAAATTTAGATACAGATCCTATCGTTTATTATTACTTTTTCTTTATTCCTCATCACTAAAATATTTAATATTTGATACTTTTGTCGAAATTTAAGTGATTTTAAATTATTTTTTCCTTAATTTGGATGAAATGAATGAATTTAGAATGGGTAAATCTTTTTAGGCAACTTGAAACATTATTTTTTAAATATGAACCGAAGAAAATAGTTATTTTTTACCTATTAGAGGAACAGACCATCAACTATAATTATCTACCTATACTTTCAGGTAGAATTTCCAGTTATTTAAAATCTAAAGATATTATTTTGCATTTCTGAAACATTTTTAGTATACTATTTTGGCCAGTCTCGACTCTTTCTCCCAGTGCACTATCATCCCAGGAGCAGGCCTGACAACAATAGTTAGTTAGCTATGATCTAATCTGACCACACTCACTCGAAGCTCGCCAGAAAATTGGACAATTGTGTGCTGTGGATGTCTGGATCGGCAATTGAGACGCGCTTGACGTTTCGCTTTCATTTCTTCTTTTTTTTTTTGCTCCACGAGATGCACAAAAAGATCAAGAGAAATAACTGATTAATTGTTTTGGCTTTTTGGCGCGGCCCGCGGCGCAGTTTGTCTAGCCGAAAAAATACAACAAAAAAAAAAAAGAAACGAAATAATTATTATAAAACCCGGTCGCTGTCTGTCTGCACTTCACCGAAACTGAACCAAGTCGAGGCGAATCGAGTTGAGTCGAAATGAGTCGCCTCTGGCTTATTATCGGTTCTTGTTTATGTTTATGTTTACGTTGCGATCGCGCCGAATCGTATCGAGTCTGTCTGGCCAAAAGGCTAAAAGGCTGTCTGGCTGGCTAACAGACTGACTGGCTGGCTAACTGGCTGGCTGTCTGACTATCTGGCTAACTGGCTGGCTGTCCCACTGTCTGGCTAGCTGGCCAAGGAATGCCAGAGTGCGGAGTCTGGCGTCTGGAGCTTGGCTGTGTGGCATGAACTTGAAAACCCGTCGAGTGGTGGAGCCGTCTGTCTGGCCAACGTCTAGACATATTGTCAGTCCGTCCAACTACGGTCTCCTCTGTCCGCTGGTTGTTTGTTTGCCCCTCTGACTGCCTGTCTGGGTATGCCTAGAGCTGTAGATGCTGCTGCACAGCGACAAAAACTAAAGGGAGCTATGAGAGATCCTTGGTGATTATAATTGAAAGTTTAATTTTACAATAATTAATTTTTAAGCAGGTTAAAAGGTTTTTATTCTATGGAAAATTTATGAATGTGAAGCTTCTCACTTGACTTTATCATCAAATTGAACTTAAAAATGGAATACTAATCCTTGTAGTTCTCATAATTTTCCTTAATTAATTATCCCCAAGATATTCCTACAATATCAAAGTCTAAGTCTTTTCTTTCAGTGCCCTATGGATGCTGCGGCTGATACTTAGCCTGCTGCAGCATAGACACCTTTTTAGCAGGCCAAGCCATGAGTCACGCATGCGCAGATGCCTTGAGGGGCGACAGGTGCCGGGGCTCTTGGGGGATGATGGCAAATTCCTCGCTGGCCTCCATTCAGACCCTGTGGGGCAGACGACATTGCCTGAATGCATCGCCTGTGTGTCTGCGTCTGCGGTCTGGCCGTCGCAGTCGCAGACGTTGCCTTTGGCCGCAGCAACAATTGCAACAGTAGCAACATCAGCAGCAACGGCTAGACAGTGTCTCGCCGGGCTGCACTTCATTATCATGCGAGAGGAACAACAAGCAACAGCCAACAAGCAGCCAAGCTCCAGTCAGTCGAACTGCGGACGCCTACAACTGTTTGCACTGCACAATATTACTCATACGTCATAGGTTGCTGGTGTCTTTTCTGCTGTTTTTTTTCTTCCTTCTTTTTATTTTTTTTTTTTTGTTTTTGTGTGCCGTCTGTGCGGAACTCTGCCAAAGCAATCAAATAAGATGAAACGATTTAGATACGAGTCGTGTATCAGCTGTTGGCCCCACGAATGCAAGCCCGTTTTGCCGTCTCGCATAGCAACGACCTACAAAAAGTTCATTACCGGAGACCAGGAGGCAGAGACGGTGACGGATAGCTAGACATGGCCCAGACTGCTCCCAGACACTCGCCAGACATCCGCGGGCACACATAGATACAAAGATACAGATTCAAATACAGAGGTCGCCACCGCCACCGTCGGAATCCAGTGAGTGCATTATTGCAGCGGCGTCGTTGTCGCGACAGTTGCACTACAGTATCTGATGGATACAACAGACACACCATTGATGGATTTGGGTCTATTTATGTCGAGCACTTTATGCTCCGATTAGGGACACCATAATGGCTATGAGTCGTTGAAGTTCATATCTGAGATCTTTTAATTGCAATGATTATTAAGGTCTTAAAACGATTTTAAGGAATCTTTAGTTTGTTATGGGTTTTAGGATATAGAAATTTGAATTAGAAAATTTTTTTGTTTATGGATTTTTATATTCTTACATTTTCTATGATTTTTTAGATATTAACTAGTTAGATTTAAAATATTTAATGAATTTAATGCAGAATTTTTAACTTTAACTTTTATAAAACTTGAAAATAAGAATGATGTTTAAATAAAAAATAAATTCCCTCAAAATATTTAAAACTAAATCAAATTCTCTTAAAGACATTCATTATAGAATTAAAAGAAAGGTTAATTTATTCTTAAAGCATTTATTAAGTATTTTATTAATGTTCAATACCCCTTAAATAGTTTCAACAAATTCTCTAAACTCTTAAAAAAAAAAAACATTAAAGGAAACCCCACTGAGAGCTATAAAATCACCGAAATTTCCTGAATATTTCAAAACAAAAGACGCAATTATGAGGCACACTTTTCATCTATAGATAAACTATATATTTATGGGCCCCACACGTTCCAGTCTGCTAAGCGAGGCCATTACATTTACGACCTTTTTGTAAGAACATCATGCATTTAACGAAGCATTCAGTCAATAAATAAACTTAAATGAAAATCGAGAGTGCACGAGGGCCGAAAACAATTCGAGAAAATATTGATTTTAACGTTTTAATTGAATATATTCGCCGAATAGATTTGCATTCGGATCGTGGATCGTGTTGAAAGTGAAGTGAAGCACACAGCATGTACAATGTACTTTTATAAATATATTCTCACTCTCTCTCTCTCTCTCGCGTATACTTTTTGCGAGGTGCTTGACCACAATTGCGAGTTGCACAAATGTTCTTAGCCTTGGGGAGAAATTGGCCAGCGGTTTTTGGACAAATCTCGCACTTAAGTAAATTTTTGGGAAATATTTTAGAATTTTCCGACAGCGTGTGTTTACAAATTAAAGCAAAGTGCATTGTTTCAGAATGATTTCTCTTTTTTCTTGTATACAAATTGTAGTCAGCAACAAATTGCTCTATTTTGTTAAGCCCACAGATTTTGTTGTTGCTTTTTTTGTGCCGGTCAGGGGGCGTCTTTTTTAAGAGTTCTATTTTTGGTGAATAGACATCTATTTCTGGGAGGACGACTGCCGGTGATTGACAGTGATTGTTTTGGACACTTTCAAGGCACTCGATCTCACTTACCTCTCGGTGGCCCGCTGCAGGTGCTGCTGGTTGGTCACCGTGCTGGTGTCGTTCCTCATGTTCGGATTGCTCCGGTTCTGGATGCTCAGGATCTGCTCCTCGGTCAGGTTAAAGCGATTCAGGATGGTGCGATTAAAGGGATTCACCACCACCGACTGCACGCCCTCTGGGAAGAAGGAAGGATCGAAGGGCGAGGCCTGCGAGTCGCCGGACAGCGATGCCAGGACCACCAGCAGGACCAGGATCCATCTTCCTGCACACTTCTCACAACACTCAGTATACATCTTTTTGCTTTTGTTCTTAATTGTTTTTTGTTTTTAATCTAAATATTTTCACTGGCTACTTTTTTAAGTTGTCTTTTGTGATTAGCAACAATTAGATCGTGTATTTGGTGCACATATTTCACTGGAACTGCATTTCAGCCACAAATCAAAGTGTGTTATTTTTTCTCAACTGAAGAATTTCAATGTCTATGTTGGATTTGAATTTTTGGTTTTTTGCGTTCTCACTGTTGGTTCAGCTTCTCGATGTGTTCGCTCTAAGAACCAAGTATGAAGTGATTTGCGCCAGTCGGTTTTTTAGTCTTAAATAAGAAAAAATTTGGTTGTGCCTGGGCATATCTACTTTGTTATGGTCGTAAACGGCTGCGTTGCTGCCGGCACTGCAAGAAAAGTTGAGTGCTTCACCATGAATCATTTTTCTTGCAGCGGTTTCGGTTAGTTTTTATTTTAATTTTAGTTTTGAGTTAGCTAAATGTTTTATTTACTTTTGAAAGTTTGCGTAGACTTTGTTTTTATATTTATTTACATTTATTTAATACTGTTTGCTGTTTGTTTTTTATGTAGTTTCTTAGATTTAATTATTTTTGGCAATATATTATTTTTGTTGTCTTTGCTTTTATAAATATTCTATCAAAGACTGATTCTATGAATTGTTTTATTCTGCAAATCATTAAATTTTATAAAAACTTCAAGTTTATGTTACTATTATTTGTTTTAACATTATTATTAACATTATTGTATTATTGTGTTTCTTGCAATTTAATTGTATTTAAGGTTCTAGCATAGAAACGTCACAAAACCATTAAGTAAATCCCTGGAAAACATCGTTAATAGTTTCTTAGATTTATTAGCTTATCAGTTTTAACGTTTTATACTATTAATAATGTTTTAGTTATCCTAAGTTTTGATTATATTTAATATATTTTCCATTAAGAATTTACTGGAAATGCATTGTTATTAATTTATAAATAATTTAATATATATTATTTTTGTGTCATCAATTATTTATTCGAAATTCCCGCCACTGCCCCTTAAAACTCATTCCTAATTCATTCCAGTGCAGCGCTGGCGAGCTTCGGCCAGGCGTTCGTGTGGCTTTCGGGTCGACTCGGCTCCGTGGTGGCCGACCAATCAACGGCGCTTGAGGATCTGCCGGCGCGCAGCTGAAGTTGGCGTAGGTAGGCATAGTGAATGTGCGTGAGATACTGTATCTGTATCTGTACCGGTGGCCAGTGGCTAGTATGGGTGTATCTTTATCAGGGCTATCGAAAAGATGCATCTGAGCCCAAACAACCAAGGGTCAATCCTTGAATTACTAACCATTACTATCAGATACAAACGTGTTCCCGTACTCCCGTATCAATACTTCAAACACCACTCGAGTTTGGGCAAACAAGCACACCATCGACTGTGTTAAGCCTTTTAACCATTTTGCACCCACCAAAATATGAGGAATGTCCGCAAAAATAGCAGTCAGTAGTCATAGTTCTTGCCATTCCTATTATTATTACTATGTGCGTGGGCGATTAGATTAACTTGAAGCGATTCCATTGCAATTAGAGTGAGTTAATCAAATTGTTTTGATACGCGACGTGCCACGCGTGTTATCGGTGCTGTTTTTGGGGGGCACAAAAAATTCTAAAAAAAATTCTAGTGTGCCTTTGCTTTTGACTTTCAGTTGTCTCCGTCGGGATTTTGTGCGTGCGGATTAATCAAAATGATGACAAGAAGATAGGCCTGAAAGTGCGTACGCAGTTCATCAATTGAAAGGAGAATGGGGCGGATATATCCTATTAGAGAAAAAGATTTGTACTACCGTGCCTGGTACGGTTTTAACCCCAGAAAGCCCATCCTTGTGGGTCGATCTACGCCATTGGCATACCCAAACAGTTCTGGCGCTATCCCCGTATTTATTATTCATTCAATTCACATACGGAAATCCAAAGAGCCAGACTTCAAGGACGTTCTTGATTTATTTATTTATTTACTCTCTTGTCGCTGCACCATCAAAACATCTAAACATCATCACCATCATCATCGTCATCATTATCATTGCCAGCAGCATCTTTCCCATCATCCATTTTTCGTCTGGGACCCGAAAATTGAATTTCAAAATGATTGTATAATTCGCAGCACTTTATAAAGTCTGGATTTCTCACTTCTCACGTATGTCATCCCGCATCCCTCTCCGTCTATCCAGCCGTCTGTCGGCTGTCCAGCTATCCGGCTGTCCATTCATCTGATATGTCTACACACCGTTTAAGCTCTGAATAGAGACTTCCAGACGGCGGCTGTTATGTAAAATTGCAATCGCATCAAATGCCCGGGACTCATAATCCCGTGCCCGTGCACAGGAGGCTAAAATGAAAATAACATACATATATTTGCATATCTATATATGTATATATGTAGGACGCAATCAGCGCCTCTTGTCGAGAAGTTTATATAATAATGTTTGTTTATTTGAGCGCTGGCATAGAATTTGTCCCACTTTGTGGACAATGTGGACGTCAGCAACAACAGAAAGAGAGTCAAAAACGAAAATAAACAGTCAGACAGTGGATGCAGACAGGGGCACTGAGAGAAAATGAATTAATTTTGAGTAGTTTTACGGTAATATATAATATTAAGCTAGTAATAATAATGTTGAAATGAAATAACATAATATAAATTTCAAGAACTTGGATCTAAATTGGTATTTGATTTATTTCTTTATCTAGAAAGAATCCAAAAATACTAAAAACTGATCCAGAAAGAAAATTGAATAAATTTATTACGTTTTTTTTCTAATTAAGAAGAACAACGAGTATTTAAAGAAACTTAAGAATGTATTGAACATTTTGTAATATGGTAGAAATAAAATATAGATATATTAATAATAATCATAAAATAATTATCATAATTATACAACTTATGACATTTATTGACATTTTTATTAATTATTTAAATTAAATTTAATTTGTTCCTCCATTTAACTATTTTTTAATTAGGTTTTATCTATTCATCAATTATAAATATGTCACTAAAACAGCTTGAAGTACATTTCACACAACTTTAGTTGAATTTACCATATTTATTCTATTCTAAAGAAAATTTTTCCCCTTTAAGATATATTTTTTGTTCACCGTGTAAATATATCTAGACAATTGGAATGCGAAATGAGTCAAGTCAAAATTAAGACAGCACTCTGTCTCAGTTTTCTGTCTTTTTATTTGATTTTTCATTAACTTCTCAAGGCTGTTTGCTCGCGTGGAGCCGCCAGACCCATAATTGGCTAAATCCTAAATACAGAATCTAAATATTTTTGGTTTTCCTCCTTTGATCTTGAGAGATGTCGTACTCGACAACATTGTCTTCTTGTCGGCATATCTCCGGATTTATTTTTGAAAGCAATTTTCTGACAAATCCGTACATACTGGTATGCCTCACGCTCGTGCCAATTTGTGCGGCTTAATTTTAAACGGTAGCCGGCAATTGCCGCCAATGAGCAACAATTCCGACCAACTGGGTGGCGGCACGTGAGGGACCAGCCAAAGACCGGTAGCACACCGGCACCACAATATCATCAGGCCATAATCATCGCCATCGCCATCGCCACCTGGCTAGAAAACATCTGGCTGTTTCCTGAGCAGATTGCCGGAGCCAATTGTTCGCAAATAGTTGTTGGCCATTAGCTATTAGGAGTGATTTCCTGGCTGGTTACAAGTGTTAACTGCCAATCTATATTTAGCCATAACATCAATCCGTAATAATGGGCGAGCGTTAAAAGTGATAAGGCCAGGTTTTAGGGCTACCTGTGCTTATCGGCTTAACCTGATTGAAACTGTCGCAATAGATCGATTATTTGGTTGGGAATATAATAACTAAAGAATGCTCTGCTCTCTAGATTTTTAATGTTACTTAAAGGCAATAAAAATAAAGTTTTATCGGTAAAAACAATTAAAAAATGATGGAGGAATGCCTACCCTATTCTGTAGTTTCTGTTTGTTAATTTTTAATAAAAATATTAACAATAATTATTATAAATTAGTTGTAAATAACATCCAGTATTGATATTTTAAAGTTAAGGATATTATCAAATTTGACGGTCATCTTTTGCATATTATTTACTTAAATTAAAACATTTCAAAAAGATTTACCCCAACCTTCGATTGTCATAAAAACATTCTAATTAAATATATAGGTTAAACTATAATTAGTGGTATATTAAAGTAAAGTGTAGTAGATGATTGATGATAACCTGCAGACTAAACATCCCGTGTCTTTCCCAATAAATACACACCCAAATAATAATAAATATCTTTGGCAATTGTTAAGGGAAACCCAAACTAATTGCTTATCGATTGCTTATTGTTATGACACTTTATAGTATGTGGAAATTATAGTATGAAACTCTTATCTAGTAAGTAAGGCGACAACATAAAGTTTATTGAGCATTCATAACACACACAACTAATGAAACTATAAATATCGAGAGTGGTGCGTGATTTGACCTTCAAAATGGTTGAGATTTCGTGAAGCGATGGAATAACTCAAATTTTGGACAGTTTAATACAATGATTATTTTGACGGTCATTAAGTATGCAAGTACCCGAGGTAAATTATTTAACCATAAACACGTAGTTAACTTAATTATCTCTCACACCCAAAAAGCTGGTCGATATACAAGATTGATCCTTGGGAGAGCCTCCATACCTCAGTTATACCATCAACAAAATACATTGGCAACAGGGTGCACCGAGAGAAAATAAAGAATGAGACATGCAAGTTGAATATTACTTTAAATTTAATGTAGACTTTGATGATTGTGAGTTAGTATTTAACTTAAATTAGTAAATATTTATTTTTATTGTTTTTTTATTAGTTCATAGCTGGTTTTTGGCAAATTTTTTGGCTCAGTTTAAGGCATAGGCAGCTGAAAATTACACTGAGCAGACAGGGAAGAGACTGCCTGCGGTTAAGTCCGGTGGGCTGGTGTTGGTGCAAACCTATTAAAAGTACTCGACGCTCATCATCAGCCAGCCTGCGAACCAGACGTGTCAAGTCAGCACCAGTTCGGCTCAGGTCCAGTCCCAGTCCCAGTCCCAGGCGGAGTACCGCTTCCAGACCCATAACCAGACGCAGCCCAGACGGGACACATGGGTGCTGGTTAGTTAGCCGGTTCCAGGTTTCAAGGCACCAAGGGTGTTACCTTGTCGGTGCTCGCACTCCAGCTAATGGCTCCTGGCTCCCGGCTACCGGCTACTGGTGCCGGGTGCCGAATGCAGTTGTCGTGATTGTTGTCTCAGATTGCATGTGGAATGCAAAGACCAGAAGCCAATTTGTTATTGCGCTGTTGTCTGCCCTCTGCCGGCTACCGGTGCTACTGTTCACTTGCAGCCGCCCCTTCTGCTGCTGATGTTGTTTTGGGAATACCCTTTCTTCATGTGATACAGAGTATTACTCATACGACTAGTGGGACAAAAGAAAATTTTTGATTTAAAAGTAAAATAGTACATTTATGTTTGTTCAAGTAATAAATAAACGAAAATTGTATTGTCTTAATATATAAAAAATTATTTTTTATTTCTTGTGTACATCATTAAACACAAAGATTAATTTATTAGCTTTAGTTGATTGGAAAATACTTGTAAATATAGAAAAAGGAGATCAGTATAGAGTATTTACCAGTCGTAGTGACTGCTTTAGCCCGAGGCTTGATTGTTATTAATTTTTTCGCATTTTCATTTTCGGTTTTTAGGACTTTCGCGTGCCGTCGTTTGGCTTCTGTTTGACGTTTTGTTTTGGGCCCAGCAGCCTCTTCCAGCCAGATCCAGATCCCAGCAGACGATGATGGAGCAGACCGAGACCGAAACGGAGAAGGAGGCGGAGACCACGACCGAGACCCCGAGAGCCAGACAGACCGTCGCAGAGACTGTGGAAGAAGATGATGCACAGAGCAAAAATAATGCATCATAAATACAAAAAAGATCATAAAGATTATTATAGTTATCTTAATGGTGTTTGAGCAACAACACAGAAGATATTAATAAAATCTTGTACTAATTATAAAACTAAGATAGTTTTAAAAAGATATATAGATTTCTCCACGTGCATCGATGCTGGTGCATTTAAGCAGGCGGCAGCAGTGTGTGTAGCCTCATCTTGTTGATTGTCAAAATTGACAATGAATGCGTTCGCCTGCGGATGGGGAATGAGAATGGAGAATCGGTTGAGGGAAACCGTGGATGCAGACGGAACAGGAGTTGGGGGGCTGACCCAGCCAGCCGGAGACAAGTGCATGTCTCGCGTCTGCAGTTTGTCTGGAGGCCATCTCGCAGGCACTCCATGCTGTTGCCACTGCCACTGTCCTTAAGTGATGCAGATGCGCTGTCGTCGTTGTTGCATCGGTCCAAATATGGACCATGGTCGGTTCTGGCTGGCATCGTGGAGAGCTGGAGCAGGTGAGGCCCAGGCCAAGCCGATACGAGACGAGACGAGACGAGACGAGGAGAGCCCATTCGAGCCGCGACGGCGGATAGTTGCTGCAGTTTCACACTTTTGTGCTGCGCTGCGGAAAGTTATTTAAATGATATGCACATGCAGTGCTCCTCCGCCGCACTGCGTCGCGTCGCGTCGCCTTGTCTGGTAGCTGTAAACTGAGACTTCGACTGATTCTCTGTCGTCTGCGATTTTGCCAGTGCCTTCGTCGGTGCCGTGCCTCCGCCAGTGCCTCTGCCGCTGCCTCTGCTTCTGCCTCTGCCTTTGCCTTTGCCAGCAATTATGAGCGTCTGGCCGTCTGGCATTTTACAATATTTTTAATTATCGCGCTTTTTTTTCTAAGCACAGATAAGCATCGGCGCGGACTGGAGCTGCCACTTTTCGAATTTCAATTTTGAGGCCCCGAAGGCAGCCTCCGAATTGTCGCCGCTGTTAATTGCCTTTGGTCAGCAGGAGCAGGAGCAGCAGCAGCAGCCATCTTGACCATGATGACTAACCTCTTGTCCTGGCTCCCGGTTGTCTCCCTGCTGTCTGTTTGTCTGGCCACCGATGACCGTAAATTGATGTAGATTCTGTCAGCAGCACTCAAGCAGCATGGTCATGTCCATGTCCATGTCCAAGTCCAATCACCAAGGCACCAACATTGGTAGTAAAAGTGAAAAATGATTTCCAGCCGATGGCTGTCAGTCATCATTTGGTTCATAGATTGGGCACCTGTCATCAGGGCTAGGGAGCCTGTCCATTCAGAGCGAGGCACTGGCATTGGGCAATTGGGCTTCCCTAAGAACAGTGATGCCAAGAAATATAGATAACTTCGGTTTGATTTTTTATATTAAAGTTATTTTTATGGTCTTAAAAGTATTGATTTGTCTTTGTATAGTTTATTTATATATTATTTATAATTTATTCTGTATATAGTTGTAAAACAAACAAGCAATTTCATCATTCTAGTTGTATGATTTAAGGTATATATACCTTTGAAAATGTTTGCTTAAATATATATTTAAAATGTATAATTTATGCGTTAAAAGTCGTAATATATCTTTATATAAATCATACCAAGATTTGCTTAATAATAAAGTCTTATTGGCCAACACACTTGACTGTCCCAAGCACCTTCAAGCACTGTCAATAGCAATCAAATAAATGAAGATGCAACCTGACCATAAACGGCATAAATGCCACTCATACTCCAATGGATTCCCCAACGACTACGTGCAGCTCCTGGCTGATTCGAGAGCATACTTTATATATATATACATATATATTTAGAGCTGAACAGTATCGGTTTTGGGTTGAACTTATTTATAGGACAGGGACGGCGCGTGCCGGCACGCCAGGATGCCAGAACTTGGGCAGAAGGCAGAATGGAGTCCACGTGGTCGACAATGAGTTCCCATTGCGGGGAAGGACATATAAATGAATGAAATGGCGTTTATGGTAATTCAGACCAACCAAGTTAGTGCTGCCAGTTTGCTAACTATGCTAATGAGAGTAACTTGTGGATGCCTTTGGCAGGACTATGACGAAAATGAGGAAGCATTCCGGTCTCTATAAGGTTGCGACACTTCAGTTCTTCCCCAGAAGCGAAAGCCTTAAAACGGATTTTCCTTTATTTTTAAACTAGTAACAAGAGCTATTTATAAAAATGTGTAGGTATTGAAAGTACATTTTTACAGGTTTTTGGTCGTAGACATAGACATAGGACTAGCATAAGAGGTAGATTGGGGTTATGATTCTATTAAAAATAAGGAATTTAATAAAGGTAACATTCATAAAATAAAGAAACGAATTTGTATTAAAAAGTTTACTATTTGTATTATTATTTAAATATTTATCTGTTGTTACTTTTACAATATCCTAAATCCAGATTAAGTAATGATGGTTAATGGACAATTTAAAGGTGTAATAATATAAGGACTTAACAAGCGATAGTGTTTAAACCAAAATTTTCCCCTTAGAATATCCTAACTCCCCTACAAACTTAAACCTTTAAGGTAATGGTTGAAGGAGTGTAGTTTGTTTCTATTATATATATTTTTAATAAATATTTAAACCAAAGTTCTCCTCTTACACAACAATCCACACATAACAAAATTATTTACTTGGGATTCTACTGTCTAATTCAGCCAAAAAGTATGCAAAAAAATAAAAGAGCAACCCATACAATATTAATTCCACATATTTCTCTGGCTAAATTGTCACAAGTTCGTTCTGAACTTATAATTTCCACGTTTCCATAGGTTTTTCCTAACACTGGACAGACTTAGAGCAACTGCATCGAAATGTGCGAACTGGTGCTGCCTTGCATTTACGAGCCCAAGATGGCTTTGGATGAGGGAAAGCGCCCGCTGTTCACACTGCTTCTTCTGAGATGCTGGCAGCGGGAATATGACCAGAGACCCTATCTCAACTTCAAGTTCAAGCAATTGGAGTTCGAGGAGCGAATGCGGCGGAAATACCACTGTATCCGGGACTTCCGGGTAATTGTCAACTATCTGCTAAGCCGTCGACTACGCACAGTGTCCATAACGGGTGTGGTGATGAGTAACTGGGATCCAAATCTGCTTAAGGACTTTGTTCGTTCTCTTTTATCCCTGTCGGCCATCCACTTGAAACTGATGCGGCTGCCCAGCGAATTCTTTGCAATGATGTGCCTCAACGCACAGAATATGGACGTGATGGAGTTATGTTTGGACGGTAAGAAGATGATCCGTGTGTAATCTCCACGCTATATACACCTTTGACTCTTCCCCCAGGGACTCCCCTCAGCGATAAGAATGTGCGACTCCTGCGGATGTTCCTGGTGACCAACAAGACGCTGCGTGAGCTCTCCGTTAACCACTGCGGCCTGACTCAATACAACTTTGCCATGATCGCGGACGGGGTGCACAAGTCGGAGAGGATTAAACGCTTTTCGGCCAGTCGACTGCTGGGCGGACATCTCAGTCTGGACACGGAGAAGATAATGTCGATAATCAGCTCCCTCTTAATGCAGAATAGCCTACAGAGCCTGTGCCTCGAACTGTGCGAGCTGACCGCCCAGGACATGATACCCATTGCCGAGCATTTGGCGCTCAAAAATGCGAAATTGCAAATCCTGCGACTGGCCAGCAACAAGATCGGTTCGGACGGAGTTTTCTTCCTGCTGCGCGGCATAATCGATGGCGGGGGGTACCTAGAGGAGCTGGACATTAGCAGCAACTCAATTGGTACCCATGGTGGCGAGTGGGTGGTCAAGTATCTTACATCGTGCCTCCTCTTGAAGAGCCTGTATCTAAACAACAATAATATTGGCGCGGAGGCCATCAATCGTATCCTGACAACTCGCCGGAAACGCTGCCATGTTGAGCGCTTAGCCCTGTACGGCAACGAATTTAATGCAGCCACTGCGAGAATTGTACGCCGCCTGCTGGACGCCCAAGTGATGCGGCAAAAGGAGTTGGATATCAGTTACATTTTCGATGAGGATCTGCAGGAATACCGCGTGATACCTTGGTAGTTAGCTGAGGATATTGATCCTTTTGGTTGTGAATAAATATTGGGTTTACGTATAAATTACAAAAGAACTAAAATACATTTTTAAATATAATTTCTTTCCAAAATAAAGCTGTTGCAGCGGCTAGAGCTTTGCCACCACGTGCTCTTACCTTGGCGCTCTCTCGCCGAAAGGATGAATGAATGAGCTCAGGGCTGCCAGATGGTTTCAGCTCTGAGAGAAAGCTTGGCTTGAGAGAGAGCTTCCAGGACCAAACAGCTGAGCCGACGGTCTGGCAACTTTCGCTTTCGTTTCCGGCTTCTTCTGCTTTGTTATTGTGTGAGCGCGCGCGAGGACGATAGTATGAGTGTGTGTGTGTGTGCATTATTGTTGGCGATTTCAAAGTCAAACAGCAACAACAACAAGCGCTTAAAGAGAGAAAGCAGAAACTGCGGAGAGAGCGACATCAGCAGCAGCAGCAGCAGCAGCAGCAGCGGCAGAACTTCAGCGTCTAACGGGACAGGACACGACGACGAGCAGCAGCGACGCAACGCCGACGTCGACGGGACAACGTGAACGGTATCCTTGTTGAGAGTTTCGCAATATATTTTTATTGCAGCAGTCTCATCGAAAGCGTCGAAGCAACTCGCAGCAAATCGCATCGAACACCCGATAAATCGGTTAGCCATGCAACACCAATAAAACCCCAACAAAAAGAAACCCATAAAAAAATCTCTAAAAAAATATGATTTTATTCTGCAAAATAAAGAAGAGATAATAAAAACAATGCCTAGTTTGGTGGCGCAATTTCCGTTGTTATTCAGAGTCAAAAGTGAGAGTGTGTCTGCTGCCAGTTCTTGTATAACTTTCGCACTTTCCCCTCGCCCAACTTCCCCCCCCTTTAGAGAACTTTATAATTAACTAGACTTTAAAAGTGAGAAAAATATAAGAAGGCAAAGCCTGCGGCCAAACTGCTCAACTTTCGCTCAAAGTTGCTCTTTTATCTTATTTCAGTTTTGCAAAATTTGCTTATCTGCTTGCAGGCGGCTGCTGCTTCCACGAATGTGCGTTCCATGCCTACATTCAACGAAACCCACCTAAAAAACTGAACTGCAACACAAAAAAAAAATAAAAAACCAAAAACTAGACCTAAACTCAACTAAGTAAACGAAATAAACTAAAATTGAAGCCAGAAGCTGTTACAACTTTTACTATTACCAAAAGTTAGACCAAAACATATATAGAAAGCCAGAAATAAAGCACACGAAACGCCAAGGATAAGGACATTAGGCAAAATGAACGACAGTCGACGGAACACGGCCACGGAATTCAGTTATATACTGCAGCGCCAGGTGAGTCCTCGTATCCTCGTAATTATATGCACTTGGCTTGAGCAGAGCCAGCTCTTTTTTTTTTCTCCGAGTCCTCGCCACCACCGAAATCCTTGCAAAGCACTTCCTTTGCCAGCACCTAATTGCATATACTCACACACTTCCCGGCCGCAGGAACTCCGACTAATTGCACCCACACGAACCGACCGACCGATTGTTCAAAATGCTGAATGCATAATGCTCGACCACCAACCACCGACCACCGAACATATGGCTAAATTGTCGGGGTTTCTTCCACTCTTCACTCTTCCATATGGCCACCTTTGAGTCTTCACCTAATTGTTTTCCCCTCGAAATTAGACCACAATAGAGAAAACGGCTCTCAAGCTAATTAGAACTTTTGCATTTATACAATTTATAAATCAATATTTCATTTTTATGATTGGATGGTTTCATTAATCTGGAATGTGCTCTGGTTATTTCATTTGAAAAATTAATTAAGGAATCTTGAGACATAAAACGTTTCTGAAAAGTATGCTTCAATTTAAGTTCATGGTTTTATTTATGGAAATGTAATTTATATACATTTTTAATTTATTTTTAATCACTCAATTCACAAACAGTTCTCACAAATCAATATTAGTATTTAAATTTATACTTTAAAAGAGACTTTGGTTTATAATAGTTACATAGTTTAAATAGTTAATTATTTTAAAGTTCGAAATCATATTAATTCATAGAAAAAACTTCTGTAATATTTTATTTGAATTATTTTCTTTATATTCTGCATTAAAACCAAATTAATAATGCAACCCTTAACGTTTGATTAAATAAATGTAATATGTATTCTCAAAATTTAGATTTCTATTCCCAAACAAAATGTTAATATTTCAGTTGACATATTTTCTGTAAATTTAAATTCGATCTGTCAAAAGTCAGCTAAGAAGCAATCAATTTTGGGCATTGTCAACGTTTTCATTTTATTTTTTGCGTTGGAAAGAGAAAATTAAATTTTTGCCAGCCCAAAAGCCGCAATAGATTTAATGACACATTTTCATGGAACGCATTTTGGGGCTCTGTGGCCCGATGAATTGTTAATAAACCAAATGCCCCGTCAATCAATCATGGCTTAATAAATGCCCTGGCCCCCGCAGACATTTGCATATGAATCTGGCCAAAGGGAGTTTTAACCGCCGACGGATGCCCAGCGGCAGGATGCCTGGGTGAATGGGTTATGCCCGATAATCCCTTAAGCTCGTTATGAATCCCATTCCATTCCGCTCAACTGCTGGAATTGGCTTGCGTGCTGTCTGCACACACGGCACACATACTCGAGCTCCAGCTCGTAACTCGTAACTCGCAGTTCGCAACTCGTCCTGTGAAAAAGACTGTTAAATCAATTTGTTTTCAGCACCCCCTGGCGCTGGCCCTGGCCCTGGCACAGCCCCCAGTGGGATTCACAGGACTCCGCCCCTCAGCGCCAGACAATGACACATTAGAATCATCGAATCGTGTCTTGATTGAGCGATTATCCAAATCACAATTCACAACAGGCTATGATTAACGACGATTTGCCAGGGGGGATAGGGGACTGTGGACTGGGGACTGGGAACTGCTGCCTGGGTGGTATTTATTGTCTCACCACTGACCTTTGACGGGCGTGAAAATTTGTCCGAGATCCTTCAAGACTTAATTAAGCCCGCCCCTTGATAAGAAAATCAATAAGCAGCAAGCTCGACCTTTAATTACACAACCCCAAACGCAGGCACACACACCATCTATACATAATATAATATACGTGGGACCCGCGAAGGATTTCCGGATTTATGAGTCCTGCTCCAGCTCTATATCTATGGCCACATCCACTTAATCGTCGCTTAGTATGCAGGTCATGCGGTGGCATCGCCTCGCCTCCCCCTTGTCTGGCCTTGGCCAGCCTGTTGGCAGCTCCTAGCTCTCTCTCTCTCTCTTTTTTTATGCTTCTTCGGGGAAGAAGGAGGTGGAGGAGGAGCCTGTGCCAGCTGAGGCATCAAATAAGAATGCCAGCAACAGCAGCACTAGCACCCTCCTGTGCGGTGACAGAAATCAATGTCAGACGCAGCCTGATGCACTTGCCACTGGGAACACTCAAGCTCCGACAATTAAGTTCGCATTGGAATCCAAATTTCAAATCGTCAGACAGACAACGTTAAGCTCAAACGCTTAACTCAATCCCGATGCCAATTGACCCAATTAAATCAAACATTGTTCGGGGCGGGCGAGGAAAGAGAGGAAAGTCGTAAAGCGGAAAACCCAATTTAAATAAATTTGAAAGGCAATGGCCATTGATGGTCGTTAACAATGTCCGTTGGCAGTGACAGGCGCTCGGGGGTCTAAGTGGATGAGAGGAGAGGAGCGTTGAGCGTGTTGAGTGTTGCTTTGCGTTAGAGGTCGGGCCGCACACATGGCGTATGGGTAATATGCATCACGCATACGCCACCGCACCGAACCGCAGTTATGCAATAACTGTTGCACACTCCGGCAGCTCAGCTCAGCTGCTATTCCGGGTCACAGGCAATCAAGGTGAATAGCGCCAAATCCCCTACGAGACTTGGCGCCTGAAAAGGCGCTCTAAGTCCATCTACCGGCTCGCAAGTGGGGTGTCTTAAATGGCTTCGATTTCCGCCCTGACGGATTCAGGCGCCGCGACTCGCACACCACACACACACCCATTGTGGGCAAAACAATAAAAGAAAACGCGTCCGTATCTCCGAAATTGACGGGCAAAACGATAAAAGAGTGAAGATTGTGACAAGCCGAAGATTTTATACTCTTTTTGGTAGTGTATTTTATGAAATAAAATGAATAAGATATAAGGAAAGTCAACAAAGGAATCAACAAATAAATTCAGAAAAATTATTGTAATAATCTATCAAGTTTTCCCTACAACTATTTTGTTTTATACGGAATTATGTTACTTATAGTTCCTTAAACAACCCAAAATATCAATTGAAAATGGAAATATTTTTATTACAATTCGATTGATGGATATAACCTCTCGTTAGGGTATAATAACAGACTTGGAAAAACTCAGCGAACCGCTGAACTCTCGCGAGCATTTCCCCCCAGCGATATATAAAAACACGTGTTCCATAAAGATATGTGCACACACATCTCTATATACATATATATTCCACATATACATATATATTTGGCATGCGAATAAATTGGAATTTATTTTTGTTGTTTGTTTTTTTGCGATATGATTCTGATTCCACTTCCATTTCGGTATGCAGTGCACAATACGTACATCTATCCATCCATCCTTCCATCCACATGCATGTGTGTTTTGTTGTTGGGTTGATTTGATATGGATTTTATGTTTATGTTTTAAGCGAATCACTCAGTTGTGCGGAGTGAACTCGATTTAATGGTTAACAATCTGATTCTTTTGGTTCATCCATCAGGGCAGCGATGTCTCCGTTGCCGAGGCGTATGCATTCGATGACTTCAACAATTTAATGAAGGTACGAACTTTGACCCACATTCCCGCTTTCCGCTTTCCGCTTCCCACTTTCACTTGCCTGCAGCAGTTCCACTTGCATTCCGAATCCGAGGACTGCGAACTGTGAATTGCGAATTGCGAAACGTAGTCGTATTCACACTCTTAGTCCCCTTCACATTCATTGAATTCCGAGTAACGCCTACGTCGGAAGAGACAGAGATGGATAGCAAGAGCCTAGGATAGAGATGGGACGAGAGAGTGGGCTCGAGACGGAGACACAGGCTCAGGGCTGAGAAGCTGAGGCAGAGGCTGGGAATCTCTGGCATTCTGGCCGCGACCTTTGCGAGGTCTTTCGGTTGGTACGAGTGCAAATTGCTTTTGGTCTCTGGACATCAAAAGAATTTTCTTATTAAGAAATATTTCCCAGACTTTTCTAGAGCATTATTAAATATTACATTAGGCAAAAAGCATGTACGGGTTCATAATGAAGATGTAACACAAAGGGAAACGTATATTGCATTAGAATTTAATATTTAACTTGTTTTAGAGACCAGGAATAGAATAAAAATAGAGTCTCCTTTGTCATTCTCTTTGAAGTAATGTGATTGTAACTTCAAAGGGAATTTTCGGTGGGAGAAAAAACTATAGAATTTTGTTAGGAAAACAGAAAAAGGCAAGGCAAATATTAGAGCTTAAATAATTGATATTAGAGTTAAACTAAACGAGGTACTAAAATATTTTGCCATAAATATATTTATTTTTTAGCTTAGAGTAAAGTTTTGGCTTCTCTTGTGAAATATAATAAATATTCTTCGAACTAAGCAATTTCCTAATATATTTCTAACAAGTTTTTGCAGTAATAAATTTTCATTAAAAGAAATCCAATCAATACACAAACTTTAAAAACTGTAATCCCCGAAAAGTTGAGTTATGGAATTTACCTCAGCTCTCAGGGAATTTGGCCATCCATCTGGCTTACAGCTTATTAAATGCTACCCACCTACAGGCCAAAAAGAAAAAAAAAACAAGAGTACAAAAGAGCAAGCTGCAAGCTGACTTGGCTTTAAGCCGAAGCTAATCCTGGCAACTAATACCAGGCAGGCAATGTCTGTCGGAAAAGGCCAGAAAGGATTTCCCAAACATATACACTCGAATATGGCTGCCAGGACCGAGGACGGAAGTGGGAGGACGGCGAGTGTTGGCCTAGAACTTGAAGGGAACATTGTGTAATATTTGATGCATTACCATGCATAAGTAAGGAATTTCATTCGTATCCCTTTGTGTGCTATATGTATGCATGAGAGTGTGTGTGATTTTTTTTCTGGCCCTTTGTTGTTTTCTTAGGCCTCGCACTGAAAGTTTCGTTGTTGGCAAAGCCATTAGGCGGCCAAGGCTGAAATGGCCAAAAAATGCCAGCATTAACGAGGGGGTGCGAATAGAAGAAGCCGGCCCTGATTGTTTGCACAACTAATGGCCACAACCGAGAGATGGGGACGAGAGCCGGCTCAAAGGCAAATTGCCAATAGTTGAGACACTCGCCGCGCTGTTCCTCAATTAGGTTAGTTCCAGCGGAAAGTGGAACAGCTCTCAGTGGCGACGGTGCCGGAGAAGGCGACGGAGACTACTCATTAATTGCAATGAAAGGGAACTGCAAAAATTAAATTAAACACGAAATTCGCAGGGCACAAAAGCACTCGCAAAAAAAACAAGCTAATGAAATTTAAAATTTAATTTAATTTTAAAATTAGTTGTGAGCTGGGTAAGAAAACTAATCAATTTTATATATTTTTTAGAGTTGAAAAGCTAAAATATAACTTGATAAATATTTCAAACCTGTTACTTTAACATTTAAATTCATTTTTATACGTGCCTTTGGCGTTAAACCCTTTGCCTTTGCCCTCTGAACGCCCAGAACTGAACCCAGACCTCTGGCAGGACTTGGCCCTAGGACCATTTGGCTGCCTTGCATGTTTGTGTTTGCACCATATTCTCTTTCTAGGGAGGGGGCAGGATAGGCCCCCTGTTTGTCAGGTTGTGCAGTCCCGGGCAACGCCTGAAACTGAAATGACAACAATGCCGACACGGCTGTGTCAATAGTTCAGCGGGGCACAAAATGCACGAATGCAAAAACTCTGCAATTTCAGCGACAACAGCTGGCAGAGGTTAGCATTTTTGCCAGCATTTTGCTATTTTGGCATGCGCATAATTTTGCCTGTTTCCCTGGCTGCCTGGTTGCCTGTTTCCCTGGTTAATTGTTTTTGCCAGCCTACCCCAGGACCCATTTTGCGACCGCATTGTGTTAACCAAAACGCTTCCATTAAAGTGCAAATTGTTGCTGCCATTGTTGCTGCTGCCGTTCTCCCAACTGTTCTCTAATTTCATTAGGACAACCAAACATGAGTCTGGCATTTGACAAAAACAAATGGTTTGGACCCAACAGTGCAGGTTACATTTATCCACAGAAATATTTGAAATATGACATACGTATAATTGGAGTTGTAGTCGAAGTTTGTAATTGTTATTCTTCCCTTTTGGGTATTTCAAACTAAAAATAATAATTTCTTGCTTTAAAAAACTCAAATTAAATAGAAAGTAATGAAAATACTCATTAAGACTTCGTAGGTTATTTCGTAGATATTTTTAATATGAATTATGTTTACTCTACCCTTTCCCACTTCGCTAAAACTCAGAGTTGGGTTAGCCGGATATTTGAGTAAAATTTCCGTGGATATTTCAAGCCCCATCATATACTTGCTTACGAGTTGTGTGTGCCCTTTGGTAAGTTAGATATTTATGGGTATTTTACGACACAGTAAAAAGAGGCCTGCAAATTTCCCTTCCTTCCTTTTTATTCAGAAAGAAAACCCCTTATAGTATAAGCTTTTTCTATATATTTATATAACCAAAGGGTATTTTTAATACCATTATTGCGGTACACGGGTTCAACTTTGTGTGGGGAAATAGGAGTTGAAAGCAATGGGGTGAGGCCCCGAGACATGAGTGTTATTAATTAAAATCGTGCAGTGCATAAAATGCTTTGTTTGCCATTAGGAGGAGCATGTGGATGTGGATGTGGCTGTGGATGTGGATGCGGAGGCCAAGGACCCGTCCCTCCCAATGCAGATTGCCTTTCGTGTTTGGCGTTGCTTGCTGCTCGTATTTGTGTTTGAGTTTGTATTTGCCTTCGACAATGTTTGTCTTTTATTAGAAGCGTTCCGTTGGACAGGTGGACTTGTAGACTTCGGTTAGGGGGGGATTTGGGCCTCACAGGTATTGGGTTTTGTGCTTGGGACTGGACCTGGGGTGGGGTGACTACGTGCGTGTATGGGTAAGCACCTGGGAAGCCTCCGAACAATTTTCATCTCTTGTTTTTCCCTCCACACGATTTCGGTACTTGCTTTTCCTTCTATTTTTTTTTTCGCCGCTTTTCCCGCTTCACACGCCTTTGGCTCAATTGAGTTTCGACTGGGATTCGTTTTCTTCTCCTTTTATTTTTTGTGCTGCTCTTTCATTTTCCTTCTTTTGTACATTAATTGGATTTGTAACATTTAATTGCCGGCACGGGAATTCGTGCAAATTATTTATGGAGCTTGAGTTGGAAATTCAAGCGAACTTTAATGTGTGTCACTCATCAATAGATGAGATATCCTGTAGCTAAAATTTAAACTAAATGTCTACACCGGGAGGAACATAAATACAAAGCTCTACTTTATGAGAAAATAGTATTTAAGAATTCATTAGATAGCTTATAAAACCCCGAAAGGTTATAAAAATAAATACTTTTCTTTCTTTAAAATATTAAAATATTCAATCCTTATATTTTCCAAGTAAAAACATTTAATATTCCCTTTGAGATTAAAAACCCCTTTTGAAGTAAAAATGAAACGAATGTAAAATAATCATCGTATTACCAAAAAGCAAGCACTTAACCGTCGAATATCCAATTGATTTCGTGCTGTTTACACATGTAGACCCGAAATATCGCTCGATTGAACAGCGGATGCAGAGTTATTCATTCATTGCAATTATTTATTCAGGCATTTATTTATGATTTCTGATGCGTTCGGGTTGGCTTCACGATGAAAACTTTAACTCGGACGAAGGACACACACACCCTTTAATGTCGGGGGAAATGTTTAACACGATAAACTAATCAAATCCGCTGGCTATAAATTATCCAGTTAAGAGTGTGGCATTTTCGCAGCCTTCAAGGGTTTTGCTCCCCAGCTTGAGATTAACGTTGCCCCATTTGCCTTCGACGGCGCAATTTGTATCTCGTTTTTTGTGCCCTCTTTCTTCTCGAGTGGCAAAAAGGACCAAGGACTGCAGAATGGCGAACTGGAGACAACGGACACTCTGTAATTTCATTGGGAACGCAGCTGCCGTAACCTTGTCCTTGGCACTGAAACTTTCACTTTGACTTTGGCCGGGTTTTTGTGTGTGTGTCCCATAATTAGCCATTTTCTTTGATACACTCAGCCGCCGAAAAAGAAAAAACGACCTTTTGCGCCACTTAATTGAATTGAAAACTCAACTCAACCCGCGCGTAATTTGCCTTTGGAAATGTTCATTATGCCATCGCATGACCCGAACACCTCCAGAAACCATTTTAAAGTAGTTCTGGATAATGTTGACTTTTTAAAGGGCGTTCGGGGGTTAAGCCAGAGAGAGAAAGAGAGAGTGAGTCGAAAAGCAAACTTTTACAGTGTTTGTTTGCTGTTTGCTGTTCACAGTGCTCCACTGCTGCTGTTTGTTTGCGCCGAAGTTTAGTTGCGAGAAAACTTCTTTAATTGCCAGCCAGCTGGCGAAAGTTTCTCTCCAATTTGGCCTTATCCCTTCGGCTTTTATTATTTTTACTCGGTGTTATTTTTTGTTTTTGTTTCTGTATTTTTTTTTTGTTTGTTTTTAGTTGCCATGCTGTAAATGCGGGCTACAAACATTGGCCCGCTTTTCGTGACTTTATGACGTGGCTGAGGAATTTTATTTATGTTTATGTGAGAGCTCTTGATATAAAATTGTCTTTTATGGCAGGCAGCTTGGGGCGGGGTACCCGTAATACCGACACAAACATTCCAAGCACAGCGAGGAAAAATTTAAAGTTTTCATGAGTTTATATAAATTATATGGGATTTAAAATTTTATTTTGACTTAAAGTTGAGTCTGTTTGTTAACAAATATTAATTGTTCTTTATGACTCTATAGTTTTGGAGTGCTTTTTCATATTAAACATTACTCCTTAATGAATTATACAGCAAAAATCTACAAAAAGCGATTAGTCAGGTAAACAGTAGAAAAATGGTGTTGAAATTAAACCCTATTAAATTTTAAACAAGGAATTGAGTTTAGTATTTACTATTTAAATGTTTTATTATTTATTCCAAGAAATAGTTTACATAACAATGCGAGTATCGATTCTTTAAAATGCATTTTCTGTGAAATTCAATCATTAAAACTAGGCCTCACTTCTAGGAAACTGAATACTCTGGTTAAATCAAAACCTATTCATGTCAAAAATTATTCCCAGAAATATACTTTCGCTCAGTGCACACACACACACACACTTCACTTCCAGGAGAAAGGGGACAAAGAAGGGTTTTGGCACAACCGCAATTTACGATACGGATACGATACGAGTTGCCTTTGTCTTTTACCTCTACCTGAATATTGCGTATACGCCACATTGGCTAGCTGGGGGTGCTTGGGATGAGATGGATGAGGATGGCGTTAAAGGTGGAGGTGGGGACGGAGGTGGAGATGAGATAGGATGGTGAGTGGCGGGGGCCCCGTTGGTTTTTGCTTTTGATGTAAAGAGGCACTCGAGGCAATTTTGCGCTCTTATCCCAATCAACGTGCAGTAATGGAGAGCACAAGGGAGACCAGTTGCTAACCTTTCGTTGTTCTTGTTGTTGTTGCCTTGCCTCGTCCTAGAACAACCATCAGACACATCAGCAACAGGGCCAACAGCAGCAGCAACATCCTTCGCAGCAGCTACAGCAACAGCAACAGCAGCAGCAGCATCATCCTTCGCAGCAGCAGCCACAGCAGGATGCCGGGCTCGGCGACACGTTGTCCTCGCTGCCACAGGCCTCGTTCAACTACATCAACTCCATTGTGGGCAGCGGCGTCATCGGCATACCCTACGCCCTCCATCGCGCCGGCTTCGGCCTCGGCCTGGCCCTGCTCATCCTGGTGGCCTACATCACCGACTACTCGCTCATCCTCATGGTAAGTGGCAGCAGGGTCCTGAATTCTGATCACAAAATTCGATTGACATGAAATGAGGGTTAATTTCAATTATATTGAGATGAAAGTAATATAAAAAATATAAATTTGTCATGTTTTAATATAAAATTTAAATATTTTTATGTAAATTCAAGAATTTCTACATTCTCAAGACCAAAAATAATAATTAATTTGTAATTGCAATATCACGAAAACAAATAAAAACGGAATGGAGATTTGTAATAATTTTTAAATAGAGCAAAATGTCATTTCGAGACGATTTTGCCTTCAATAACTTTTCTCTGTGTAATCTTAACCCCGAAACGAGGCACGGAAATTGCCCCGGCATCGATGCTTTACCCGAAAATTGGTTTAAAGTGGCAATTTGACCACAGACACGGTACGATGTCCAAAGTCGCCGGGAAAACGCATTTCCGTTTGATTTCGCAACTAGCATTATTTGCATAATTAAGAAGCGCACACACAAACCGAGGGGGCGGCGTGTGTCCTGCATTTAGCAGATTGCCTGGTTTGCTATTTGGCTTTTCAAGCCCCATTTCATTTGCAGGTCAGATGCGGTCACATCTGCGGCCGCTTCAGCTATCCGGGCATCATGGAGGCTGCCTACGGAAAATACGGTTACTACCTGCTCTCGCTCCTGCAGTTCATGTATCCTTTCCTGGGTGAGTAGAGTTAGGAATTTTTCAGAATTATTTTATTATTTTTAGATATAAAACTTAAGTTAAGAAATCATAAGCTATAAATGAAATGAGGCTCTTATCTCGCTATTGTTTAAAGCCTGTAATAATGTTAATGTCTTTGATCTTTATCTTTATTAAAAGGGCCATAGAAAAATTCATTTTTAAGCCTTGAAATATAACATTTTTAAGACGCACTTCGATTTGATAACCAGCTTTGATGACACATTCTTTATTCCCTTTGCAGCCATGATATCCTACAACGTTGTCGTGGGCGATACTTTGTCCAAGGTGCTGGTCCGCTTCTTTCCATCCTGGGGCGGTTCCATGGGTGCTGTCCGGCTGGGCGTGGTCTTCTTTGTAAACGTGGGCGTTGTGATGCCCCTCTGTCTGTACAAGAATGTGTCCCGGCTGGCCAGAGCCAGCTTCGTGAGCCTGGCCTGTGTGGTTTTCATCCTGTTTGCTGTCATCATCAAGCTCATGTCGGGCGATTACAAAGTGTGAGTATATATACTTTGTATCCTCTTCGAATGGTGAAGTATCTACAATATTTTTAAGGTATCTGTTTTAGTTTCAAGCTTCGTAAATTCCTTAGCTGCAAAAAGAACCCTTACCTAACTCAATTGAGCCATTAAAGGTGTAAAATTTTAATGAATTGCCATCGAGATTCACAAGTATCCAGAGAAAACGTTTGCCATGCGAAATTAAGTGAAAAGTGCTATCGATGTAGTCAATTAAGGCTTTAATTCAGCTAATCAATTTCATTTGCGATGGCTGACCTACATAGATAATTCATTAGGAGATTTCCGCGGATGAGAAAGCTTAGCAAATGCGATTTAGAAAACTAAATAATGTGCATTGATAGGAACGCGATTTTAATTAATGACCAGATCTTATGTCTATATTTAATGGACAACATTCGCAGTTTATATTTATTGAATTAGCTGCACATATTTATTAGTTGGAGCTTTAGGTTAATTGTTTAAAAGCCACTTCTTTTCCGATTAAATTTATAGAAACTATGAAAACAAAAGCTTAATTATTGCTGTGCCATAGAGTAAGAATTTATTTGCATTTTAATTAGAAATTGTGGGCAATAAAAACTAGTTAAGAAGCAATCTCAAAAGTTTCTTGTGTGGGAAAAGAAAGAGCACAGTTTTTTTTTTAAGTAAATGAAGAGGCTTTTAAGGCTTTGGCTAACAGAATATAAATAAAGCTAAGGCAATATTATTTGTTTTTTGCGGTTAAAAATGTTTAAATTGATTTTGGTAATTCTTATAAGCCTCAGGAAGAAGTATAATTTCTTAACAGTTCTAGTAAGGTTTTTTACTATATATCTTAATATATATAATTTTTAGTATATATTATAATACAATACAGTCGCCTGAAATTAACTTCGTTTATTTCCCAAACAAACTTCCACCTTTGTAGCTTTTTCCTAAAGTAAACACCAGACATTTTCCCACGCCACCTTCTTCAATTTGGTGAAAAACTTTGTTGCCGCGAAAAAGCAATTTATAAAAATTACCGAAAAAAAGCATAAATATTGCTCGGTAAACGCGTAAAGATTTATTTGCATTTTAATTACAAATTGTGTACTTTTCGCCTCCCCCCTCAGTAACCGCGGACAAAGTTGCAACCAGTTGGATCTGGGCTTGGGAATAGGGCTCTGGCTCTGGCTCCGGCTCCGGGTCCGGCTCCGACTGCGGTGGGGCTGGTTTCTGGGTGGTATTTCTGGGGGTGGTTGCCGGGTTTTAGTGCTAAGTGGCGCTTTAGTGCTTTCAAATCTGTGGCAACTGCCCAGGGCGTTGGCGCCAGCTCCTGGTCGATGCTCCTCCGCTCCTGCAGCAGTGCCTGCTCCTCCCACTCCTGGTGGTGGCTGGCAAAAGCTGCTGGGGGAGCACAGAGCTCATAAAATTTAGTGTGCCACTTGTTTGCCTTTTATGGCTTTTCATTAGGCGAGTCGAGTCGAGTTGAGTTGAGTTTTTGTCGAGTCCGTTGCAGTGGCAACTTAGTTGTATGCACATATATATATGTATATATGTATGTACACATGAGCCGGGGAGGAGCTGTAGGGGACAGCAAGGCAACACTTTCACTTGCAGTCTCAGGGTCACTGGGGATCTGGGATTGTTGCGATAGAAGGGGAGGATTTCCAAGGGTAACCAAGGGAACACACCGCTCGGGTTTCATACCCTTGAATGCGACTTGGTATAAAATTTAAATAAATTTCCAATTTGCGGCTTGCCTTCTTGCTTTCTTTCTTTACATCTTATCTGCGGCAGACCGCACCTTTTGTTTTTACTCATTTTTTATGCGAATAATTCACATCTCGCGGGGCCTTCTCTGGGCCGGCCACGAAATGTTAATTTGGTGTTAACTTTTGTGTAATGTTTTCCGGGAATCAAAAAAAAAAGAAGAAAGTAACCCAACCACCCATTCTGCTCCCTATCCGTTGTCTCCTTTTTTTCCGTGTTGATTTATTTGCAGAACGGACACGGCGGAGTCATGGCGCTTTGCTAACTCGGATCTTATCCCGGCCACGGGCATCATGGTCTTTGGTGAGTTGCCAGTGGATTTTGCTAGTCATCTTGGCCGCACTTGGGTCAGAAATTGTACATGAAATACACTTAGAATTGAGAAATATTCTACAAATAATAATTATGGTAGTTTTTAAATTGTTTCTAGAATATTTTGAAGAGAGAATAAAGGATTTTAATGGAAAATAATTACTGTAACCTTTGTTACCTGTATTCCTTATTCGTTTATTATTTTTTGAACTTATAGAATCAATATTTATATATAAAATAATTTATTACTCTCATACAAATTTTATTTAAGACCCCTTTTAATTTTTAAATTGATTTTTATTACTCTAGCTTTCATTGCCTGTCTTTCTCTTGATTTATTATTAACTCAAGTTAGTTTCAAGATTAATAGAATCTCAAATTTATTGGTTATACACATCAAGTTCTCCTCATATATGTATATTTTCCAAGTGCTTCTATATCGATATATCAATCTGTCTATCTATCTCTGGGACGCATGTCCTGGGCAGCTTTCATGTGTCATCACAATACCTTCCTCGTTTATCAATCGATGCGCGAAGCGACCATGGAGCGCTGGGAGAAGGTCACCCACATCTCGATTGGATTCGCCTGGACGGTGGCGGCCCTGTTCGGCATCGCCGGCTACTCCACCTTTCGCGCCTTATCCCAAGGTGAGGCCAGAGAGACGGATTGACACAAATTGCATTTAATTGCAGTGACAGGCAATTTGCGGGAATTTCCTGCCGACTGCCTGCCCTGCCCTGAACTGCCCTGCCTGTCTTACTGTCTTCCTGTTGGGTTTTTGGCTCAACTGCCTTTACTATTTGCTAATGGGATTTGTTTGTCGCAGGCGACCTGCTGGAGAACTACTGTTGGGATGACGACCTGATGAACTTCTCGCGTGTTCTCTTCTCGGTATCCATCCTCCTGACCTTCCCCATCGAGTGCTTCGTTTCCCGGGAGGTAAGTTACCTCTCACTTAGGGGCTGGACCCTACTACATATTATATAAATCCTCCACAAATATTACCCCACAGATTGTGCGCGCCCTCGTCCATCGATTTGTGCTGAAGGAGCCCATCAGCGAGTTTACCCAGGACAAGGACCCCAGCCTGGAGAAGGGCGCCGAGATCGATGAGTACTCGAAAGCCATTACCATGGCCATCGTGTTCAGCGCCTTCGTCATCTCGCCCATGACCGACTGCCTGGGCTCGGTGTTGGAGCTGAATGTGAGTAGGAATTGCTAAGCCTTCTTCCATTTAATTTAAGGAACTTAACTCTGTTTAAATTAACTTAAAACTGCTTCATTTTCCTCATTTAAGGGCAGTTTATGGTTGCCTGCAATAACAATAACTAAAGTTTCAAGTTCTTAGCTCACTGTATAAATTCAACCTTTTCCCATTCGATTCTTTGAAAGCCACCCATAGAGTAGGCAAATTGACTGCCTTTCACCGTATTTCCCCTTAATGCTAACAGGGAATCGGAATCTGAATTTTTAAAATACTTCATCAAATACATCTGAGACTAATTCACATGGCCCAAGCGAGGGACCCTTTGGGATGGGACTGGGACTGGGGCTCAGACTCAGACTGAGACTGGGCAACCTTATGGGCAAGTTTATTATCATCACCAAGTCGTTTGGCCCTTGCATTCTGGTCACGGGTATTGCCCACATCGGTTTAGGGTCCCAACTCCCAACTCCCTCTTGTACCTCTCTGTTTCCTCTCTTGTATATTTGCCATGCAAATTTATGCCTAGCTTCACCCATTTCAGGGTCTCTTGGCCGCCATCCCTCTGGCGTACATCCTGCCCGGACTGGCCTACATCCAGATGGAGCCGCACGCCCTGCTGAGCCGCGAGAAGCTGCCCGCTTTGGGCCTGGTGGTCTTTGGTGCCCTGGTGACCATTCTGGGGGCGGCCGTGCTGCTGCCAGGACTAATGGGCGGCGATTGCCGGGCGGATATTGTGATGGGCTATTGCCGGCAGGAGTTCCAGAATGCCACAGCCACCGCCGCCAACTAAGGAATCGAAATCCGGAAGGGAACAAAGGCCAAGGAACGGAAGTAGAACCCAAGAAAGTCCTTGGGTTGCAGGGCTTGGAATTCCCTTGTCCTTCTATTTTTTTTGTATTATTTCTTTTATGGGTTTTTTGATTTCTGCACCGCATCGCATCGAAGGAAACGTGTGTACCTGAGTCCCAGACGTTCAAAGTATCTGCGTAAGTAAGTAGTAGGTGGTACTGGGAGCTAGTACTAGGTACTAGTGCCTATGTACTTGAGTGCCAGCAAAGGTGATACGGGCGAACCTCAGTACAAAGGCCGGTTAGATCATACATACTATATACACATATATATATGCACCGGATATACTAGATGTTTATTTTCTCCGTACAGAGTTGCAGTAGTGAAAGTTCCTCAATAAATGTGTACTTTTTCGATGCCATTATTCATCGCATATAAAAAAACCTAAAAAACGAGTAAAATTGAAAGGAAAAAACTAAAACAAAAACTAGAACTAGATGTTATCCGTAGCTTTAGCGTAGTCTGGAAACTATTTGGGCACCAATATACACATGCAAATCCTTGACAAAGGCCCCCGACCCCCTCCAGTTGAGAGGCAAATCAAAAATCGAACAAGTATTATACCGACAACAACAAAAACAAAAACAACAACTATTTGTAACTATGTATGTATGTAATATGTATATCTATGCCATGACGTCGTTACCGGATCATATTTCAAAGTTTTATATAAGTATATATACATATATATGTATACAGGAGTAGATAATTGCTTAGCCACCCCCCAGAGAAGGTGTCGACGCTTAAAACAAAAACAAGAACTACCAGAAAATCAAAGCAACAGTCGAGCAAAAACATCAAATACTTTTCCCCACTTAAAAAAACACATCGATTTGAAACAACAGTTTTGAGTTGTTAAAACGGCACTGAATTCTTTTATGGATTTTGTATATTATACACAAAGATATATTTTTGTAAAACCCTTGATTTATATATATACTGCACGATATTATGTAAATACATGTGTATGCATTTTTGGATGTGATTAAAGTCTATACATTTTACACACAAAGCCCTATCTCTCTCTCTCTCTCACTTCTTACTAGGGATGTATATCGAGAGCAAAATATCGAAAATATTATAAAGTTTGATATATCGAAATTGGGAAGATTTATCTTAAACAAATCGGTATTATCGAAGCTCAAAACCACGCAAAATATAGAAATTGATTCGATATATCAAACAGAATAACGCAGCGTTAGAAGATTGATTTATATATCGAAAGAGTGTCGATATATCGGTATTACCATCTGCCATTCCTTTTTCTTACTGCCTCATCTGGACAAGAATCGATCGCTTTGGTTTGAGGGAACCAGAGCTGCTGCTGAAGACCACATCAACTCTCTATACTCTATATATATATGTACCCAATACTCTAAGAGCTTAAACACAACATATCATGGCCACGTCACACGGGACACGGGACATTAACCAAGGGCTTTTCTAAGATACTTTTTACAAGATCTAAACAACTGAACAACTATCGCTTTTACACAAAGACCGGAAGGAACAATTTCTACAGACCCTTGTATATATATACATACACTCTATATATAGAGAGCTCTGCTTATCGCGCCGATATTCTCCTCATGTTCTCACTCGCCAAAAAATATCTCTCTCGTTGTATCTCTATTTCTCTAGCGCTATAAAAATAATTATATATCAAAGATATCGGAGTTAGGGAAAAATGTTGAATGATTATAGCCGAATTGGAATTATTATTATTACTATATTGTGCATGTAGTGAAACACATATATATATATAAATACATATAACTAATTGTTTAGAAAGGGGATCTTAGCGCGAATGTTTTGATTTTTCACACACAAACCGCAGAGATAACCGAAACCGAAAAATTTCATTCCCAAATAGTACATGTGTATAGATAAGCCTATGCAATATACCAAAGAGAAAAGTACTTGAAATAATAAAGAATGTATTTTAGAAATATGCAAAAAGCAAACATTGCGGTTTTCCTGTTTAAAAAAAATGAAAACAGAATTTCTCTTGCAACCTTATCAATGGTGGGCAGGGGCTACTTTTCTCATGCGGTTTTTCGGGGTGTTTTTGATAAACCTAGTGCCACTTGGGGGTATATAAAGCCCAGTTTGGGCCCTGGATAGTCACAGTTGTGAAGTCTCAGTGCTTCCAGTGACAATTCAAGAGTTTTCCTTTGAATAGTTCTCCAAATCCAAAGACCACTCCAGCACCATGGCCGACAAGAAGAACCTCCTGCTGCTGTTCGATCACCCCACCGAGCCTGTGTTCATGGACAAGGGCAAGCGGGTGACCGTGTTTGATGTGCCCGACTCCTTCCTTACGGATCGCTACAAGCCCATCAGCAATGAGGTGCAGAGCCGCGTTGGCGACAAGGTGGAGCAGCGCATTCCAGTGCGTGAGATCTCTATTCCGGATCTGAGGATCCCCATGTCCCTGGGCCGCGACGAGAAGTTCTCGCTGTTCCTGCCCAAGCACCGCAGGGTTGCCGGTCGTCTGATCGACATCTTCATGAACATGCGCTCCGTGGACGATCTGCAGAGTGTGGCTGTCTATGCCCGTGATCGCCTCAATCCGGTGCTCTTCAACTATGCCCTGTCGGTAGCCCTGCTCCATCGGCCGGATACTCAGGGACTGGATCTGCCCTCCTTCATGCAGTCCTTCCCCGATCGCTTCATCGACTCGCAGGTTATGCGCAAGTTGCGTGAGGAGTCCTTCGTGGTGAATCCCGGCTCTCGCATCCCCATCACCATTCCGCGGGACTATACCGCCTCTGACTTGGATCAGGAGCACCGACTGTGGTACTTCCGTGAGGATCTGGGCATCAACCTTCATCACTGGCATTGGCATCTGGTCTACCCCTTCGAGGCCAGCGATCGCAGCATTGTGGACAAGGATCGCCGTGGCGAGCTCTTCTACTACATGCACCAGCAGGTGATCGCTCGCTACAATGCGGAGCGTTTCAGCAACAACCTGGCCAGGGTGCAGCCTTTTAATAATCTGCGAGACCCCATTGCCGAGGGCTACTTCCCCAAGATGGACTCCTTGGTGGCCAGTCGCGCCTGGCCCCCACGCTTCGAGAACACCAAGCTGAGCGACCTCAATCGCGAGGCAGATCAACTGAACGTGGAGATTGGCGATCTGGAGCGCTGGCGCGATCGCATCTACGAGGCTATTCACCAGGGCTTCGTCATGGATGTGGGTTTTGAATAGGGTTTCTGCCGAAAGTTGCTTTAATTTTATATTTATTTATAGGAGCGCGGCAACCGGATTACTTTGGATGAGACCAAGGGCATTGATCACCTGGGCAATATGATTGAGGCTTCCATTCTGTCGCCAAACCGCACGCTGGTAAGTGAAATATATCTTTAAGATTAAGAATTGCTAATCTTCTGTTTCTTTTAGTACGGTGACCTGCACAACAACGGCCACACCTTCATCTCGTATGCCCATGATCCCAGCAACAAGCATTTGGAATCCTTTGCCGTGATGGGTGATGTTTCCACCGCCATGCGTGATCCGGTCTTCTACAAGTGGCACTCGTACATCGATCGCATCTTCCAGGAGCACAAGTCTCGTCTGCCCGCCTACACCGAGCCGCAGCTCAACTACTCGGGCATTTCCATCACCGGCATCGAGGTGGCCACCAATGGCGGTCAGGCCAACACCTTGAGCACTTTCTGGCAAGAATCCGATGTGGATCTATCCCGTGGCTTTGACTTCCTGCCCCGTGGCAATGTCTTTGCTCGGTTCAGCCACCTGCAACATCTTCCCTTCACCTACACCATCAATGTGAACAATGCCAGCGGTGCCCAGCGCTTTGGTTATGTGCGCATCTTCATGGCACCCAAGAATGACGAACGTGGCCAGCCCATGCTGCTGCGTGAGCAGCGTCTCATGATGATTGAGTTGGACAAGTTTGTGGCTGCCCTGAACCCAGGACCCAACACCATTCGCCGCCGTTCTACCGAATCGAGCGTAACCATTCCATTCGAGCGCACCTTCCGCAATCTGGACGCCAACCGTCCAGCTGCTGGCTCTGCGGGTGAGCTGGAGTTCAACTTCTGCGGCTGCGGTTGGCCCAACCACATGCTGGTGCCTAAGGGTCTGCCCGAGGGTCTGCGCTGCGACCTGTTCATCATGGTCTCCAACTATGAGAACGATAGGGTATTGGGTATTCTAGCTTATTTCATGGGAACTTGAGTGACATTTTCTCTTCTCTTCCAGATTGACCAGCAACTGCAGGGTCAATGCAGTGATGCCGCCTCCTACTGCGGTGTCCGCGATCGCCTCTATCCCGATCGCCAGGCCATGGGCTTCCCCTTCGACCGCCTTCCCCGCACCGGGGCCGATCGTCTGGTGAACTTCCTCACGCCCAACATGAGCATTGTGGACGTGACCATTCGCCATGAGAATCGCACTGTGCAGCGCCAGAACTAGATCGCTTGAGATATACCCACGAGATCCACCTGACTACGACTGCATCCCCACCCTGACCCCAATCGACGACCTTCTTCTAGATATACGACAATATAACTCTTAGCAATATATTGCATCTTTATTGAGCCGCTTAATAAACAAGACATCATGGCATTCCACGCAGCTACTTTTGTGCTCAATTATGGCGGGCGGGTCGCTCGGCCTCCGGGCGAGAATCTCCCATAGAGATTACACACTTGGCTTATCATCCCAGGCGCCTCTGTACGGTGGGAAGCTTTAAATGCCAGCTCCCTGGGCAAAGCCCAGTTCAGTGCGCGAAGATCCGGTGTCGAGAGCGAAAGTAAATCAGAAACCGAACCTAAATCCCATTCCTGAGAAGATGAGCCTGCTGCTGCCGTTGCTGCTGATAGCAGGCATTGGCGTAAGCATTTAAGAGTTTATATTATTTAAATATTATTTAATAATATAAGAAATTATTTAACAGTAATTGAGGTTATTTAATAATAATCTTTGATTTCGGTTTGAGATATTTTACAAAAAATGTATTTTAAAACAGAAATAAGCTCATCTTATTGCGTATTTGGTTTTTAAATGTTATTTATAGCTTCTCGAAATAATCTTTTATAACTTTGAGTACAAAATTTATTTATAAATCTCTTCAAAGATCAGACAATTCTTATATTTTTTACCTTTCTGGTTATTATACCTTTCATTTAAATACTTTCCCCTAAAATTAACCAGCTGTGGGCCTCGGTCAACTTTTATACCATTGTCCAGTCCTACCAGCGGGCGGCCAAGATCCTGGAGGTGCCAGTCCACAGGCTTTGGTATCGTTCGGATAGCCAGGAGATGCTTCAGCAGATGGAGCAGGCAATGGCGGAGCTAAGGCCAGCCTACCAGGAGCTGCATGCCTTTGTCCGCCGTGAGCTGCACCAGAAGTACGGCGGCGATGTGGTGGATCCAAACGGACCTATTCCGGATCATTTGTTCCAGCAGGTGCTGGAGCAGGCCTGGGCGGGTGGCAGCATCCTGGAGCAGTACTACCCAAGGGCTCAGCTTCCAGAGTTTGATCAGTTTGTGAATCATTTGAGCGCCAAGGCAATGGTCAACGAATCGGAAAGTTTCTACACGTCCCTGGGCTTTGAGCCACTCTCAGGAGACTTTCACCGGAATCAGTTGAAGGAGCCGAACGAGGACAGGCCCAACGATGACTGTCGACCCTCGATCTTTGACCTTACACCGCACGTATATCTCATGTACTGCGAGAAGGTCAGCTTCCGGAAGCTGATGCAGTACCACAGCCACATGGCCCGTGTCTACTATGCCCAGCAGAAGCGCCGCCTGCCTTCGTACTACTTCAAGGCCTACAACCTGGAGTTTGCTGTGGGTGAGGCAGTCGTCCTGTCAGCCTCTGCTCCTTCCCACCTGACGGGTCGCCTCTCTGCCAAGGGGGTGCTCAGCGAACAGGCTCTGATGAATCGTCTCTTCCGAATGGTTAAAATATTAACTTGATCTCTGTGAAACTCCATTAAATGGTTTCTTTTTGCAGGCAATCCACACTATACTCAGCATTCCACAGTACTATGTGCACACTAAGGTGATGCATGACCTGTTGAGCGACACGGTGGACATGGATACTGTGAACAGGCACTATTGGCGTTTGTTGGAGCAGCATGCGGGCATCGAGCCGCCCTCGGATCGTGCAGAAGGTGCCATTGATTTCCCTTACAAGTTCTATGTGAACATTGATCAGAGCTTCCAGACGCAGTAAGTAATATCATAAAATTTTAAAAATTTAATTAAAATGTAATTTAAAAATTCTAGGAAATTTATATCTGAAATTCTGGGCTATCAGTTTTATAGGCAGTTCTGCAAGAAGAGTCTCAGCCGCGGGCCGCTGCACAATTGCGATTTCTATGGTAGCTTTGCTGTGGGCAATGACTTGAAGTGGGTTTTTTTATTTAGTAATATAATTTATACCTTTAACATATTGTTTGTACGAAGATCCATGATGTCCTTGGGCTCTAAGAAGCCCTGGAAAGAGGTCGTTGGCAAGATACTGCCCAATAATACAGGCCTCAGCAGCCTGGCCTTGCTGGAGTACTATCAACCTGTGCTGGATTGGCTGAAGAAGTACAATAAGGATGCCACATCGAAAATTGGCTGGACAAACACCAAGAAAAGTGAGTTTTAATGGTAGTTATTTAATTTATTTAAAAGAAAGTAAAGTTTAATGGAATTGAAGTTAGTTTTCAATGAAAATATTTTTAATTAATGTTTTTTCGCTTTATTAAACATTTTAAATTTGTGTTTATTTGCAGAAATTGTTTAAGAACTTCTTTGGGGCCAGAAAGCCAGCATTAAAGGCAGCTTTAAATAAAGGTGTTCACAAATGTAAACTAATAAAACAAACTATTCAAGAGAAGTTATAATAAGTACATTTTATTAATTTTTTATTTATTATTGCTTTCTCTTTAATAATTTTTCAAGTTTTTTAAATTTAACGTGTTCAATAAATGTGTTTTTCAACACTGTTTTAACTGGTTCCTTATTTCAAACTAGTTCTCTTTATACCTAAGGCTATCCCGCTTGCTCTCACATCAGCTTGTAAGCTTTTGTTAGCTTAATTAAAAGGCCTAAGTTAGAGGGAGATAACATGCAGCCACTTTTGGGCGCGTGAAAAACTTATTTTGAATTTGAATTTGAATGAAAGTCAATTTAGAAATTAAGGTTATTATTAAACAATAGAAATTTGCTTGTATTTCTCTTAGTCGTTAATTGGTTCTGAGAATTTTGCAACTTTTGGGCTGGCAGCCAACTGGAAAATATTTGTTCCGGCTGTGGGCAGCTGTGACTTTTTGCCTTTTCCCTTTGGTTTTCCTTTTCGCTTGACCACAAATGACCGCGTTGCAAGACTCCAACAGCAGCAGTTGGAAGTGTCGCAATACGAAACTGTCCTCCGGTTTGAGGTCCATCGAAGCGCACCGCCTTCACCGCTTGATTGCATCCACAGGCCGGTGGCCACATCCACATCCGACTCCGAGCCACTTGCCAGACAAGATGCCGATCTATTTGTAGTTGTGTCCACGTCACAGGTGGCACGCTTCAGTTGCTCGATGGCTCTCGGCGAAAGGTTAGCGATTCTGGCCGTGCTCATGTCCATGTGGCTTGGCTTGGCTAATGATCAGCCAGAGACAATGCCCACCGTCGATTTGTGGAGCAATCGTGGAGGCAAGGTCGGCGGAACGCCTCCTCTTTCCACTCCCATTCCCACTCCCACTTCTGGTCGGCGGGCGTTGCTCATTTAGCCGGACGAGTGCATTTCCCCCATTTGGGATTTCCTTTTTTCGCTTTCCAGTGGGGGCGTGTGCAGGCAGGCAGGCAGGCAGGCAGCCAGACTCTCGGTTGCGAGCTGCAAGTCTGCGTGCTGTGCTGCTAATTGCGCCAAATTGCGGTGGCCGAGCTCTAGCAGCGGAATGAATGGCCGTGAAATTGAATCATTTCCAGCTGAAGCTGAAGCTGAAGTTGAAGTTGAAGCTGCGACTCAGGCTGCAGCAGAAGCCAAAGCCACACAAACTCAATGCCCATTCGTCTCGAGACCAACTTTGACATGGCACGCCGCCCGTCCAGAGTTCGCGCTGAGCTGAGCTCAGCTGAGTGAAAGGCACCCACGCTTTCAGCCAGGTATTTCTTTGGCTTTTATGCAAGCAGTTACCAAAAGCCAAAAAGAACGGACAGGCGACACGTACAATGCCCTAAGAAATTTAAGGAAAAGTTGTATTTGAAATTGGATATTTTTCAGTTTAAAATTATTTGCTTTTAGTTAAAATTTTAAACTATTTAAATACAATTAAAATAAATAAAAATTAGTTATTATTGTACTGTTTTAAAGAATTAAAGAAAAAAGATTTGACAGAATATAACCTATTCATATTTAAATAAACATGGAAAGTCTTTTTATTAAGACTAAGATACGACAATAAAAGAATATATTTTAAATTAAAATAATGCTCATTTTGGGTAGTAAAATAATTCTTTTCTGACTCAAACAATTAAAATTAATTCAGATTCTTATAAAACCTCAGTTATATAGATTACAATTTGATTAAATAGTATTTATATTTGTATTATTTATATATTAAATAGATTTCCATCCCCCATGAACTTAATCTCGCCTAAAAAAGTGTCTCAAGCTTAAACTCTGCCTGAAATAGGACACAAATTTAATAAATCCATTTATGCTAATAAAAATAAATTAATTTTTACAATCACAAAAATTGCCAAATGAAAGCATCTTCCCACCATAATTTTGCAAGTCTCTTGCCAAAATTAGCACCACCCTTTGCGCGAGAGTATGAAGACTTAAGTGTTCAAATTATGCATAGATATACGGGCAGATATATAGTATACTACAGACAAACCTACTACATATATGCAGATATGGGCATGGCGATGGCGGATGGTGAAAATAAACGGAAACCGCAAAGGGAAAACAAGTTAAATGAAATTTGCATGTCGATGCCAGACAATTTGGTGAACTTTTTTAAATTGCCCATCCGCAGATGCATTCGCATTAACATTAACCCAAAAAGTAAGGCCCATATACGAGCACTACGAGTGTTATATGCGAATTTTGTTGTATTTTTTGTATTTTTCGCCTTGTTTACATATTCATCAGGCACGTTCGAGGCAAAAATATTTTAACGTTTAGCGAATCAACAAGCGAACAAGCGAGTAAATACAAACGAAATTCAGCTTAAGTCCAGCACAATGAGACGGAATCAGAGAGGTGAATAGAGTTTTAGCATATCGCGGGGTCTGGGAATAGCAGGGCAGAAATAATCTCCCCGAAATGGTTTCGTTACGTGCGACCATTGTCAAGTTCAGAGATATACAAAGAGGCAACACAATAGAGGGTTTATGGTGAGCTTACGAGGAGGATCTGTTGCAGAGGAATTGGTGAAATCGGCGGGGGTTAAATGGTATAATTATTGGGTTGTGGGAATACTAATTGGGTTAAGAGCCTAATCGAAGTCTAGGATTGTTCATAAAGATATAACCATATGAGATATATTTATAAATACTGAATCATAAAGGATAAACCTTTCAGTTTCCAAGGAGGGCTATGAGGGCTATGAGGATTCAAGAAACCAGGGAAATAAGTAGATAAATCTGCAGATTATCTATTACATTTCCCTTTATTTTCATCTTAATTAACTTTCATGTTGGGGTGATAATGATCTTAAGCGAAAATAGAGATTCTGTTTATCAACGATTGAGCGAAAGTTATTTGGATTGTAAATCAATTTTCTTGATGTTTAATTTGTATAAAAAATATAGCAAACTATTGACCAAATGTTAAGGGAATCCCCTTGATAACAAAATAGTGACGAAGCTCAATACGAGTGATTTAAAAGAGATTAATATATATATCTAGGATTAAAATCTTCTTAAATCTGCATCATAAAAAGAAAATATATTAAACAAAGTGGTAAATAACTAAAAAGCTACTCAAATTAGAAATAAAATGTGTTTAACAATGTTGGTAGACCAATAAAATCGATATAATATATATATATAATTAGCAAGTAAAATAAACCATAATACCAAAAATAATTATATTTCATTACTAAATTCTATACCACAAACTTCAGCCGCTCAAGTTGCGATCGTCACTTCTTTTCTTCCACCGCAAAAGGTGTTTTTGTTTGATTATGATTATTTGACGAAACCTCATGCTGACTCTTATGCCAGCTGCCCCAGCGTGGCGCCCCAAAAAAAAAACACTCAAGATAAGTAAGAGAAGAGAGAAAACCGAAAATCATAAAAAACAGCAGAAGCAATCAGCCATAACCAACCATTGCGAGCATCAGTCCATCCATCCATCCATCCATCCAGCCAGCGAGCCATCCATCCATCCACAAGCTGACCCCGAGCAATTAAGAAATTATGTATATTATGACGCGCGCTGTGATGATGGCAGCTCCAACGAATAAAAAGCAATAAAATGTTACAGCAACAAATCCGAATGCCTGTCCGTGCTAGTGAGCATTATGTATACGCACCGATGGACGGCGGACGCCCTGCTGGCGGCTTAACCTTTCTTCGGAGCGGCTGCCAACGATAATACCATGATAATTATCATTTGCTGCATCTCTTTGGGACTCCGGATCATTATCCGCATCGCACGCCGAATATTGTTCAGAATGCAAAGAGTATTTATCATGGAAATGAGGGGCAGCTCCACAGTTCGCAGTTCGCAGTGGCTTCCTGGCGTGGCGAATGACGCGAAAAACAAAAGACTCAAGGCACGAACCCCGAACAGATACTGGGTCGCATCTTACATAAGCGCGTGCTCGCCTTAAATTAAACTCAACAATCGCAATCACGCAGGGGGTCAGTCAGCCTGCGAAGAGCGGTGGAGAGGTGACTCCCTGCCTCCGGATGGCCCGCTGTGTAGGTGGAGAAATTATGTTGACATCATCGCCAAAAAATTGCCAAAAACTTCACCAAGAAGCGAGCGAAGCCGTTGAAGCCCACCACGGGCGCCTCTTGAAAAAAAAAATTAATTTTACTTTCATTTTCGTTGTGGCGAACGCTGGCTTCTTTTACTTTTTAATAAATTTTTTTTTTTTGTATTTGTATTTCATGTATTTTCTCCATCTCCACATATTTTTGGCTTGTGCCACTTGAGCGGCCTGATTGCACTTTGAGTTTTCCGGAGACAGATGGGTTCCGTTTGGCCTCCAGCGGGATTAATTTTCCAATCTACTTGCCGTTAAGTGGAGGCATTAGGCTCTGCCTAACTGAAAACCAACTGACTAACCGATCGATTGATCGATCTGGCCAATCGATCAGCCGTCGAAGTGAGCGGCTGCTGCAATAAGGAAATCTGTCTGTTTATGAAAATCTCCTCGAATGAAATCGGCCATCAGTCGTCGTCAGTCAACAATGAAAGTCAATTCAGCAGCTGAGATCTGTTGCCCGTTTTCAAATTGTGTTTTAATAGGCCAAAAGTAAATTTCCTGGCCTGATGCCAGAAACGGTTGTTTGCTCCACGATTGCGACTCTATGCGGGCCAATTTTATTGCCAATTTTGGTTGCTGAGAGCCTTATGAAATGTCTTGCACCGTCATGACAGCAGCGGCATAAAGCAATTTTCTAGGTCGCTCATCGGCAAATAAGGGTTTGAAAGTGAAATAAAATAATTGTACTTAATATATTGAAATTTTTAGACTAGTTTTATGATTGCTGATTATTTAAGGTATCTTTTTAATCATTTTAAGGTAATTTTTAGAATGTATTTCTACCGTTTTATGTTTTTATAAACCATGAAAAAAAGGCGTTTAGCTTACTGTGATTCTTTAGCGATTTATGTTAAGAAAACATCTTAAATCAGTTTCCTTTAATAACAATCAAACTGTTTATAAACTCATTTAATTTTTCAGCATTTTGTAGCTACCACTTTGATCTATTTCTCTCTGTGTATAGTTCGCTTACGAAATGCATGCGTAATTTGCCCCTCAAATCTCTCCCACGCACTAATGTGCAAATTAAACGCATTTCCACATGGCTTTGCATATATCATTGTGCATAAATGTACATATACTCGTATGTTTGTATATTTCAAATCGGGGGCCATCTCTTCCAGGCAATTACATTTACTCAACATAATTTCTTGCACTTAACTTTTATGGTGCTTTTTAGCCTGCTCAGCGAGCGCAGCCGTGGTCTCTCCGTCATATTTCTTGTCATATTTCAAAGGGAAAACATGGGGCAGAGTAAAAAAAGCAACACCCTCCGCTGGGTTACGCATGCTCCCGCCTCTGAGCTGAAGATTCCAGCCATGTTGTTGTATAAGCCTACCCGAGACAGTCTTCCCGCACATGACACGAAAATGTGTCGCTGGGCAGGCCGAGGAAAATGAAGAAAAGAGGAGACAATTGTGTAATTAGCAAAAGGAAAAAAGAAAAGAAACAAGAAAAAACAGTAGACAGACAAAAAGATCTAAACGGGCACTCATAACGTCATACATATATTTGAAGATGGCATTCGGTAATCTTCCAATCGAGGAGGAGGCATCTCATCTCTTCACCTGGAGCTTCGTTGGCTTCCTCTTCACCTTTTCGACAGCCGCAACTGAAATTGATTTATGGGATTTGTGGGATTTACTATTTGGTTGCTCTTCGGGAAGGGTATATTATGCAACTGGGGGGAAGTCGAAAAGTGTAACAATAGGTCATTGTATTTCTCAGTTCTTCTTGGAGGCTTAAGAAAACTTTTGTTTAACTTTTTAAATATGTTTTATTGTTTTTATAGCTATCTATTTATTATGAAAATTAATACAAATATTTAATAAAGGGAAAAATCCACAAACATATTTATTTATTGATTTTTATAGCTTTCTGTTTACCTTCAACTTTATTTCAAATTTAATTTGCAAGCTTGGAGTATACTTTTATTTATTTTATTCCTAAAACAAGTTTTATTTTATTTTAATTTGCTATATATTAATTAATTTTTACCAAGTTTTGGCAAATTTTAGGGTATTCCTATTTCATTTAATTGTTTATTGCTGGTTTTTTTACACAGCAGCAGCTCGCTCACTAATTGCCGCGCATTTTGCGATCAAGTTTGGCTCGTGGCACAGACCCTACAACCTATACATATACAGCCATGATATATACCATCACTGACAGTTCACATTTGTTTTTAAAGCACAGGAATGGAAAGTTTTTAATATCCTAGCCACGCGTCTTGGGGTCGCATTCGTTTCCCCCTTTTCCATGGCTGCTGGCATATTAGCTGCATTTACTGCGGCTCAAACGTTCTGTTCTGGCATTTCATTATTTATCGCAAATGAACTGACATCTGCTAATTGGCTAACTAAATATTGGCAATTTGTCAAGCTTTGCTAATCGAATTAGGAGGTGTTATCAATAATCGTTAGCAACGATCGTGTGCTGGTGCTAAGTTCGCATAAACAAAAGAACAGTTTAGATCAGTTGGAGTCCGGCGGTTCTTGGACCTGGCTTTGGGAATTGGGGGTGCTAAAATGGATCACGAGTTGGGGAAAAACCGCAAAACGGGAACTGTAAGGGAGAGGCAGTGAGAAAATTAAGGTAGAAGCTACAATAAAGTAAAGTCAGGGATTAGGGCACTGCATCTATAGGAGAAGGTTTTATTAGATTAATTTCATGATCCCTTTAGCTGTAAAAAGTATTAAAGGAAGATCAGGGAATCCCCTTGTATTTATACAGATCATATTCCATTGAGGTCTCAGGAAGAGGAGACTCTGGTGACGCAGTCGGGGGCTCGCTGGGCTGCGGCTGCGGCTGCGTCCATTATATCACCTCTGGGTGAAAGTGATGATGGCATGGCCATCAGGCGAGGCCTCCGCTGCCGATACTCGTTTGCGAATATTTTCCTGTATGTGGCACACAGGGTGTGCTCTCGGCACACACACCACACCACCGCACATACCCGCCGCAACACCCTGTCCTGCTGCTGCTGCTGCTGCTGGGGGGCAAATATATGCTAATGCCGCGCGCAGCAAATATTTTTTTTCAATTATCGATTTTCGCCGCCTGCCTTTTGCAACGTTGCAGCTCAGAGCTTGAGCTGGTGAGCTGGTGAGCTGGGAGGTGTGTGGAAAAGCGAAATGCTTCGACTTCCTCATTGCAGTTGCCTGCCTTTTTGCGATGCTTCAGTTGCCGCCGCTGCTGCCCAGCACTGTGTTAGAGACATGGAGAGAAATCGCTTCGTCGCATTCCAAATGCCAAACTCAAAACTCCAAGCCGAACTGCCTGTCATCGATTAATGAATATTCATAATTGCGGACAGTCCAGCTGCCCCTTTGGAAATTGTGCCATGCGAAATTAAGAGCAATTGCTACTCGACTTTGCGGTCTCCAGTTGCCAGTTGCCAGTTGCCAGTTTGCCAGCAGCAGTGTATGCAAATATTTGCCCTGGCCACAAAAAACGAAAAAAAAGCTAAAAAAAAGACAAGCAAAAAAATAAAGCAAAGCGGCAAACACTTTCCAACTGTCGCAAGCATCCGCCAGCAGCTGGCGTTGGAGTTGATTCGCTCGAGCTGGAGCAGCACCCGCACCAATCTCAATCCCAGACCCAGACCCAGGCCCCAACTTCCAACTCCCAGCTCCAGCTTCAACCCAATCCCAATGCCATTGCCGAAGCCCATGCCCCGCAGCCGCAATGCACAGTAATTACAGTTGAGATATTTTACAAAATATAGAATATTTACAAATTATTATATATTTCTAGGGAATTTTGAATATATATTTAAAACCAATGACATTTCTGCAAATCTTTAAACTAAATTTAACTCTTTTAAAATTAAATTTAAAGCATAAAGAATTAAGATTTAAGCTTTAACTTGTAAGTAATATTTAATGGAGGTCATCAATCCCTTGATTAAAATATTCCAGCTTTTTCAATACTTATAGTAAGTTTTCTTAAATTATTTATCATTTAAATATATTATTAAAACCATTGAAAAGTTTTATTTTTCTTCCTCTGTAGTTGCTACATGGCAGCAACTGCAGATACAGATGAAGAAATGCTGCCGTTGCTGCTGCTGCTGCTCCTTTCACTTTCGATTCGTGTGCGAATAGAGAGCAAAATGGACTTTTAGCTCCGCTAAATAGCAATAGCAAGGGGCAGCAGTAATCAAAAGTTCGAGTAAGTAGAAGAAATCCGCCAAAAAAGCCGATGCCGGATGAATCATCTAGCTGAAAGCGGCAGCAGCGGCAACAGCGACAGCGACAACAGCGGATGCTGTGATCTCGTGGTTTGCCCAAAGGCCACTCCACTGGCGACACAAAAGTCGACACCCGTACCCATCGTCCGGCGCAGATGTGTGACTGTTGGTAAAACCCGAACTCGCATATCCGTACCACCCTGTTTTAAGATCAAGGCTTCACCATCGCAGCCAGCCTTGACGTTGAATTGTTAAGTATTAGGTATTCACTGTACCGGGCATGAACGCTCGAGTGGCCAAAAACAGATAACAGACGGAGGAGCTATTCAGGCCGTAAGTAAGTTGTCAGACTTCAGCTATTGAACTCGCTTGCCGGCAATTGTGGGCAGCGGCAGAAGGTCTGTCAACACTGCGTATGGGATTACCTAAAAACACTAAATAGGTTATCAGATAAAGCTCTTCAAAATCTGTGGAGTTTTGAGGGTTTTGAACTGGCATAGTTCATTAAATCTTATAACAAATCTAAGGGAATTAACTTTAAGTTTAGCAGTTCTTTGGTTAACATTTCTCCTTATGTTAAAGGTGATTAAATTGTAGCCTATCTTTAGATTGTATTCATTTTATTTTTTAAATAACTTAACTTTTTATTTTAAATAACTTTTGGAAGTACAATTTGAAGAATTTTATTAACATTTCTGGAGTAAGGAACAAAAATATTTTGAAAATGCTTTAATTTGTTTCATATTCCTAGCGAAACCAAGTAACTGATAACTAAAACGTTAAATCCAAATATATTTGATTAATTATTATTTCCACTTCATTACTTTACTTGATACATATGGTCATTATATATTTCCTTAAGGTTTTCCTGTTGTTTATAAACAAATTGAGAAGGAAAATTCCTTTACGCTTTGTTCATAAAATCCCAATGTGTTTATATTTCATATCTGTAACATTTTCATGGTTCTCAAAAATCCCATTAGCTTCTATTTCTGGCCATGGACTTGGGGGCACACCCTTGGGTTACGGTTGGGACTTAATTTGGTTTACCTGGTAGCTGTTGGCCACCGGTCGGTGTCAGTCGGACAAGGCGCACACGCTGATGGACGAGTCTGTATGTACATTTCAATCAAATCAACTGCAATTAGCTGTCACAGCCGAGTCACTGCGGAGTCACAGCCTGTCACAGTCTGTCAAAAGGCATTAAATGTTGCGCGAGGCGCTCTGGTATATTGCGGGTTCTGTTTTTCTTGGCGGCGGCATTGGGGGAAAATATGAACTGAAATTATTTAATTGGTGGCTGTCATGTTTTGTTTTTTGGGCCGGCAAAGGCGATATAAAACGATGGTGCTTACTATTGACCATGGCGGCCAATGATGCCTTACAAGTTTATATCATAATTGCAGCCAACAAAGGGAGTGGAGGCTGATGGGTGGCTTACGCTGAAAGAAAATGGATTAAATTATGGTTTGTAGTAAAATTTAGGATTAAATAAAGAGACTAGGAAGTGGAAATTATTATAACTGCTAATAATATCATTTTAATTATAGAGACTAATTTGAGCTTAACCATATGATATTTAATTTTAATTTTCCTTAATCCTCTTTAATACAATCCTCAAAATACATGAGTACCGATTAGTTTTCATGGTATTTTACCCTGTAATTATACAATTAGCTTCGATTAGGATTAAACATATGACTAAATATTATTAATATTGCATTTTTTCGGTGTACGTTCGTCTGCCAAGGCATTAGGCAATAATTTGTATTATTTGTACAATGCGGTGGCTGTTACTGTTACAGTACTGCTGCAGCCTTCCTCCTCATGGAGCCTACTCCCCTCCCCCCCTCTCGTATTATTTACGCTTGTCTGTGCATTTATTGTTGTTGCCTAATCGACGGGGCAGACAGCTGATTTGGCCAGTTCCTCTTTGGAGCTCTGCTTCGTTGGTAGAGAGCTGCGACTGCGCAGGCAGCGGAGGAAAAAAGCTCACATTGAAGCCAGGCTTACGCTCAGCTTTGGCGGCTGCGCAGAGCAGAGCGTTCAGACTTCTTCAACAGTTCGCTCGAAAAGGTCGTGTTCGCGCATCGCTCAACTTCGGCTCTCCGGCAACGACTTCGGCAACGACTTCGGCTCGCGCATGTAACTGTGCAGTTGTTAGGCGGCGAATAGTGTTTGCGAACAGTGTGAGTGTGCGCTCAAGGATTAAGATAACGTCAAAAGCGGCCAGGACTTGGGGCTAAACATAGCGCCAATTATAGCGGCAGAGAGTGCAAGCTAAAGAAAATCTCTCCCCCTTTTTCCGCCGCTGGAGCCGCCCACCGATCTGCTCCTGACAGTGAAAGTGATTTGATTTTGCAATTGGAGTCGAGTCTCTGGGACTTTGAACAATATTTCTGCTTGTACGCCGCTCCGATCCGATCCGATCCAATCCGATCCAGCCAGCAGCTAAAAAGAAAAAAAGCAAAGCATTTCATGTTTTTGTTATTACTCTCTCGCAATAAGAAAAACGAAACAAAACACGGCGAAACAATAAAGAAAAGTGCAATGAAAACAGCCACATAAATTGCAAGCAATTTGTAATCGGGATCCTAATACCGTTTCTTTCTCTCTCTCCACTCCAGTATTTGTGTTCAACATAAAAAACATAGCCCCAAACAAATAGATAAACAAAGCAAATTGGATTAATTCTCAGCGGATTTCCACAAAACAAAATAAACACCGCTGTATTGAGGTGAGATATTAAGTTTTCTAATTAAAAACCATATAAGCATCGACACTTATCAATGCGTTACCAGCAGCAGCAGCAGCAGCAGCGATTAAATCATTTGAACATTGCAACATTCGCACATCGCACCGTTCACGAACCGCAAAAAAAAAAGAAACTCCATAGTTAGTTATGGTGCAAAAGTAAAGCGCCATTATCTAATAAATCTCGCCATATGTATGTTATATGCATGAGTATTTGCTCTGCAAATGCATAAAACGCAAACCTCATGGCGTGGTCTCTTGCAAAATGTGGAAAGTATTTGCCATTAAATGCTTGCAAAATGCCTGGACACATAATCCACCGCAGGCGATATGTCAGGCCTAATACCGTTAGTAGCCAAGACTTGGAGTGGTTTTTACTAAATATTTTTAGAAATAACACCTGCGATAGAAGTCAATCCAGTATTTGGATTAAAGCTGTCAAGAATAACGGCGGAGGTGGAAGCTGAAAACATGCAAATCTCAGGTTATGCACAGGTGCTGAAAAATTAAAAGAAAATTAGGAATTTGTATTGTTTTGTTAGATTTTTGCCACCAGTTTTAGCAGTGTTAATTCCAGGTGATTTCTTATAAAAATTTCTTGATAAAAGTCTTCAGAATTTAGGAAAACGGATTGATTTTTTACAGAAAACATTTAGTAGCCTTAAAAATTGTGTTTCTAAATGCCGAATGTATAAAAATAAAATAAATTTACTTTAAAAAACATTGTAAATGTAAGTGAAATGTGGTAACAAAGTCAGGAATTATATTATATTTATTTTAACAACTGCTACGGCATCCTGTAAAACCCTTCAAAGGCTTCAAATTTGTTTTTTCTTCTCTAAATTAATAAAACAATTCAAAATTAAATGCTTATAAAATCTTCATTAGTTTTAATTCTTCTTGCATTATTTATTACTTTCGTTGAACTTCAAAAGTCATTCAATTGTGACCCCATAAATTTGTCAGCTTAAATGAAACCATGCTAAACTTGGGGCTGCGATTATTCAATGTATTTCCACATTAACGACTTGATAATTATTACATAACTCACACAGACTTGGAATAATAAATAGGTTGGCTTAAAATGAAAAAAAAGAGCTAAAAACAAAAGAAGAAACCATGTCAAGTCGCCAATAAAGCAAATAAAAGCAAACGAAATGCAAAAAGGAAAGAAACAACGAACCGGAAAACATAAATACTGAGACACACTCGCACACACCAAAGTGCGTAAAAGAAGGGCAAACGAAATGGGAAATGAGTCAAAAGCCATAAGAAGGGGGGGGGGAGCCGCATCGCCTCGGCGTCTTAGCCTCAATTTGGTTAACTGCAGCTTGGGCCACAAATTATTTGGCAACGTTTTTATGGCTCCGTCGATGTCTTGTGTGTTGACTTCACAATATATAAATAAATGTGTATGTATATAGTGTATGACATGAACTTCATTATCAGCAACGCCGACGCCGATGCCGTCTCTTTATTTTTTTTTCCTTTTTTTTTGGTAACATCTCTTTACTTTTTTTTTCTTTCGTTTTCCTGAAGTGGTTTTATTTTATTTTGCTTTTTCAATTTAGGGCTGGCTTATTGCATAAGCGGAGAAACTCGTATTGCTTGGCGTCTGCTCTCTGGAGCATGTTATATATAGATGCCAAATATATATATAAGGCACTCATTTTTGTTGTGACTGAGAACTTTCTTTCCAGCAGCAACAGCAGCAGCTTGGCGCAAATTACTTAATTTTTGGTAGCGCCTCAAGTCCGGTTCAACACCGAGGTGATTTTTTTTTGGGTTTTTGGGGCTGAGACCCTTTTTCATCGTGTAATAAAATTCGAAATATATACGACCCAAGTCCAAGTTAGTGGTGGTTGAAAAACAAGTTCCGCCAAATTGTGACCATGGCAATGGATTTCTTGGCTCCATTTGCCTTGCTTTTATTTTCTTTTTGTTAATGCTTTATGTAAATATTTTTCTTTCTCTTGCCTTCTTTGTGCATTGTGCCTTTCTGCCAGCAGCAGCAGCAGCAGCAGCAGCAGCCTCCGTCTTATGTAAGCCAATCGAAGCACTCGAAAATTGTTGCTGGCTTTATGCAAATGATTTCTCAATTTTTTTCGTTGCTTTTTTTTTTGTTTTCATCATTTTCCCCTCTTTTTTCTTTCTCATTTCGAGTCCAATTGATTATGCATTCGGGTTGTTTGTTTATCAGCTTGTTGTTGTTAATTGGGCCCTGTGGGCGGAGCGGGGGAGGTGACTGCGGCTACTGGCTATGGGTCAGCTAATTATTGTTATAAAATTCGGTTGAGCTTCACCTCTTTAACGCTTCAAGTTCGTCGCCTGAGTCTTTTGTCTTAGTCGAGTTCGTTGCCTGAGTCTTTTGTTTATCGACCTTTTCTGGTTGGGTATTTCCCCGAATTTCTCTTCGGCAGCCAAATTTGTGAGCTCTGGACAGCACATAACGAGTGATTAGCATGAGTTTCCCGAAAAGTTTATTGAGCTTCTCTGATATTTTACAGACTTAAAGCTCACACTAACTAATATTACTCATACGCCATGTGGGCTCTTTTTTGGAGAAGGTAATTGCACTAGCCATACACTGAGCGGACTGAGCGTGATCTGTCTTAAAATTTATTGCCGTGTAACCGCCAAGTTTGTTGCCTGAGTCTTTTGTTTATCTTCGTTAACTCTTACAGCACGCCACGAGTCATTAGCAAGAGGATCGTCGTGAGTTTATTGCGCTTATCTAATCTGGAGTCAAAAAAAAAATGCTAACACTATCTATCGATTAATATTACCCCGCTGCTCCTGCTAATTGCATAATCATCATCACCGCTATATACGATTTGCATGCAATCCTCTCTCTCTATATGTATCAGTTTTATGGCTACTGTTGTTGCCATGTTGGTCTACACGGCCACTTCTTAACACTCTGACACTCTGACTTAACACATTCGTAACAATTGCGCAGCAGCCTTGCGTATTGAATACTAATTAACACACCGCTTGGGAGACGTCACAGGTGCCATCTTTCGGCCAGCGATTGATTATGTGGCCGGGACGGGCGTGTTGAAACGCTCTTGGCTGCGGTTTACAACGGCACTTACCTTACCCAACACAACAACCGCCCGGCGGCTCTAATATGTTTGGTCTCTCTGTTTTTTTGGGCCGGGCAAAATGTGCCAATGGCATGACACCAATTTCCACTTAATTTGGCTAGCGACGAGCGCAGCTGTTTGACCCACTTGCGGGGATGGGTGGTGGGAAAGTCAAATGGCTTTAACCTTTCGCTTGTGCTTGTGCAAACAATCCGTAATTGCAAATGGTAGCAATTCAAAATAATTGAGCAAATCTATTTTAATTCCAACTCTGGCAAGAAGACAGCCACCAAAACCGCCATGAAAACTGGGAGTGGGAGTCGACAAGGCGAGAGGAGGGGCTGCCATCAATTTTGTGGCTGTTTGGTGTGGTGATTGTCTTTTGATTGTCTCTGCCTAAATAAATGGGAAAATGCCATGGTTAACCAGGGAAAAGTTGGATTAACGAGAGATGTTTACGATCGTTTTGAGGCGAAAATAAAAGGATTTAATAATAATAATAATAATAGTTGGATTTCAAATAATAAATATCCATCTTAGATTCATATTTACAATTTTTTGAACAATTATAAAAACGATTTCTTTTTTGTACAAAAAAAGATGCCCTAAGAAAAGAAGATAAACAAATATTTCCAAAGAGCATGAAAGACTTTTGAACTTTGTGATTAAGCGTAAAGCCTTTTGTTAGTTTTTTTGGCTTACAAATCCATTGATATGCTTGTTAATTTCTTTTTATTTTGTGAAACATCAAAGGAAGACACATTTGTTAACAATTGTTCCAAGATCATTGTTTGCGGGGTTTTTACATTTCCCAGCCGCCAGATGAAAGAGATTTTCTGCCATCTCCGGCTTCTCTTTTGGTTTACTTAATTTATTAACCAAGCGGCCTGTTGCCTTCTCCATAATTTAAGCATTTTCCCCACCAAAATCCAACAAAATGCATAAAAATTTCCTTGAGCCCGAGGAGGAGGAGTTTGTGTCGCATTTATTTAATGCGCAACTCATCAAGCCGCAACGAAAATGACAACTTTTGGCTAAGCTTTTGTGTGTGTTTGCTGCTAAGCCATTGTTGGATGTGTCTTCAGCTTCAGTTTCAGCTTCAGCTGATGATGCTGTGGCTGCTGCGGCTATTGCCATTGTCATTTGGCATTGTCTTTGAGGAGAATTCATTTGCCTGAATTATGCGTGGCCAGAGTTAGGGGGAAAAGTTTTCCACATTTGTGACGCATAATCGAGTCCCCAGAAAAGCAGCATCGCATCTGCATACGCAATGGTCATAGCCTAACTCCAACTGCAACTGCAACTGCAACCAGTTAGCAGTGATGATGCTGCTGATGCTGATGCTGTGCAGCTGCGGTGGCGCATTTAAAATGCATTTATCTCAATTACGAGCTGAAAAGCAACAAAAATCGCTTGTTTGCAGCGAAATGAAAACGAAACGAAACGAAATGAACGACGCATTGTTTGCGGCAGAAAAAAACTTTCACTGCCAGCGCAAAACTAAAACAAAAGCAATCAAGTTGCGGGCGGGAACGGATGAAAGGGTTTCGTTCCTCCATTCCGCCCAAAAATAAACTCAAAAACAAAAAAAAAAGAAGAGAAATAAATATAAAGAAACAAGCGAGAAGATAAATACAAATCCCAAGCAGAGTATTGTTAATTAAAACAAATAAACTGAAAGCAGGCAGAGCAACAAAACGATTGTAAATTTATGCATGGCGTGGAGAGCAGCGAAAGAAAGAGAAATGGCCGAAAGCCAGTTTCCGGCGTCCTTCACTCAAGGCCGTTTCGAAATGGAAGCGGCACGCAGACGCTGACGCATTGTTGCAGCTGCCCAATGATGGCTGATGGTGATGATGATAATGCAGCTGATGCTGCTGCTGCTGCTGCTGCTGATGATGATGATGATGGGGCAGCTGACAGCAGAGTGCAGGCCTTACGTAACCCGATCCGAAACGATCCCGGATTAACCCGGCCGGACTCCGCCTGCCTGCAACTGGCCAAAATGTAAATTGAGTCTTGGCCAGTGCCAGTTGCATCACAGTGCGTGGAAAGGAATAAAAAAAACAACAAGAAAAAATTATTTTTTGCCAGCTGGCAAAACCAGTTGGTTCGCCAAAAAAAAAAAAAAAAAGAAATACAATATTTCATAACCGAAAAACCATCTATACATAAAGTGTTTGCAAAATGTGTTAACTATTATGCAAAGCTGTCGAAGCGCCGAGTCACGTTTCTCGGGGGCAGTTTCCATCCCCAGAGCTTCTCTGCAGCTTCCTAGTTTCCCGGATTGCATTGCCAAACAAAATCAAGTTCAAAATGTCAAGTTTGAGCCAAGAGTTAAAGGAAGCGATCGACGGAGCTGCGCACAAGCTGCAAAAACAAAAAGGAAAAAAAAATCGCCAAGCAGCTGCTCCGCTGGTGCTTGAACTCGAAATGAAAGTGAAAAGACGACGGTGCCGGCTGCAACGCTGCCGAGCAGAGCGAAAAAAAAACAGCGAAGAAAAAAAGCTAAAAAAAAGCAAAACTCTTACTTTCCAGGCAATTGTTTTTGCTGCTCGGCTGACCAGGCATTCAGCAGATACTTTGGCAATTGGAGTTCTGAGCCAAGTCGACTAAAGAGAGACCTCTTTTTGGCATTTTATATGTTTCAACCTTCTGTAATTCCTTGAAATTCATTTATATAGTCTTATCTAAGTTGTATTTGCAAATCTTCATTGACTTTTTTAAGGCATTCGTGTTAATATTTAACATTTTGCAAGACATACTTTCCTAATTAATCAATTAAACGTTGATGTGCTAATTAAAAGCTTTTTTTTTAAGGCAATAACTTTATAGTGACTTGAGCAAGGGGAATGGCTTGGCCATTTAAAGCTTGAAATTTAAATAAATTTCCACATTTTGAAAGGATTATATGTTTATTACCTCATATAATAAACATTATTACTTTATTCCCGTTCACTTTCAGAGTACTTTAATGGTTCTGTTTGATTTTATGAATGTTTTAGGTTTGCAAATCAAAATAAACATTTCTATCCTAAAATTACAAGTTTATGTGTTACTTTAAAGTGTTTTATACTGCATTAGGTCTATTCAAAGTTGCTATAAATCTAATTAAAGTGTTTCATTAAACAAGAAAAGATTATCTGTGTCAAGAAAAGTACTATAAGGAGACTTTAGTTAATTAAATCCTTTAATTAAGAGTAACATCTTTAACCAAAAAATATTACCAGCTAAAAAATTGCTTTAAAAATAAAGAACTTCCTCAAGAAACCCATATGCCACAAGGGTCAAGTTAGGGTACTGAACAACACCTCTTATTTGCTTTTGCATTTTCAACACATTCATTCATTTCCTTCTATCGTTAAACGTAAAATGTAAAAACAAGGCAAACAAAAACAACAAAATCCGCAGAAAAAAAGTAAAAAGGGAAATTAAATAAAAACAGCGGCATGATGACGGTTTTTCCAGTTTTCCTAGATGCTTTTATCGCGGCGACAGGTTTCCCAAAAAATACAAAAAATAAAAATAAAGCTTGTGACCGAGGAAACGCGTGTTGCAGTTGCAAGTTTGCGACGGGTTTTTCGCTTAAATTGATGATTTTAAATTAATTTGCGGCGGTAGTAATGGGAATTTAATGCGCAAAGCGGAGATTACAGCTGTCCATTTGGGCAATGATGCATTTATGAGCTTCCCTCCCACACAACCCGACACTTGAATTGGCTTAAAACAGGTTTCTCTACACACACACACACACAGGATAATAATGTATCTGTTTATATCTGTTGCAGGCAATTAAGGAAGTAATTCGTGGCCAGAGTCGCGATGCAGTGCAACATGCGAGCACATGAAACCGCTTGAAACGTGGAACGTGGTTCGTGGCTGTTAAAGCGTCAACAGCAATTGCCATAATTGCCATTGGAGCAGCACACACACACAACACACAACAGTCCAATAACCGCTGGACCAGCAGCAGCAGCAGCTAGCAGGCACAGCAGCAGCAGCAGCAGGCAACAAACACACCCGTCCGTCACCCAAGTTCCAATCCAATCCAATCCCAACCCGGCGCCGCACCCGGTCCAATCCAATCCAAACCGATCCAATCCGATCCGAACGAAACCCGCCACACGACGAGCCATCGGCGGCAGGCACTGCAAATCAAGCTCAATTGCGCCGGAAAATCCCCAAACACACACCGACGATCCAAAGACCAGTACCCGTACCCGTACCCAGACCCAGGCCAAGACCAAGACCAAGCCGAGACCAGGCCAAAAACCAGCCAGCAGTGGGGAGAGATCAATGAACGCGGCACGCAGCTGACAGCATTCGGTATCCACTTTTCCAGTATCCAAGCTCAGCGGAGCGTAGGAAAAGCGAAGCAGCAGCTCAGCGGCTCAGCGGCTTGGGCGGCCATCGTTCAAGTTCAGGCGGCGGCAAGCAGGAAGTGGAGCGGCTGCACCTTAATTGGAGCCACAGCCAGAGCCAGTGTCATTACCACCGACCAAACGCCACTCACTCACAACTCACTCACGCGCCGCTCATCCTGCTCGATGTAAGATGTTAGTGGCCAGCACACGCAACACCTGGAGATGGAGCCAACTCACGTGGGCCATTAATCTGCTCGCCTACTGCTCAGCAGCCAGTGCCTCCTCCTCCTCCTCCAGCGCCACACCCACCACCCTAACGACAGCTGCTCTGCTGACGGGTCACCAGCTGCTGCCCTGGCAAACGGCGGCGGCGGTCACCTCCACCTCGCCCTACACCACTCCTGCCACTGCTCGGAATCTGTATGCTCCCTACCAGAGCTTCAGCCAGCAGGATGACATTAGCTTCAAGGACGTGCGCCAGCGCAGTGATGGCACAGTCTTCCAATCCTTTGGTTCCTATCGCACAGCCCGGCAAATGAACGGAGGTGGAGGAGCCCAGCGGCGCTCCGACGTGGAGATCATTCCTGCTCCCTCCGTGGAACTGCCGCAGAGTGAGCTGATCACGGTGCCCAAGCAGCTGGTGCCCACGCTGCCGGAGAATGTGACGCGGCAGGGCAGGAGGCGTAACTACATGTACATCCCGTTGCAGACGGGAGGAGGAGATGCCTCCGGAGGTTCGGGAGCTCTGCTGCAGCTACGTCCCAGTCGGAATGCCACTTTGTCGGCTCTGGGACCACCTGCCGATGGCGTGGCAGCCGTAGCTCATGAGTTTGCTGCCGAATTGGCCACCCAGGGAAGTCCTGAGCAGCAGCCTCTTGAACTAGAACTCGATCCGGAGCGTAACGAGCGCACAGAGCGCAGTGATCTCTTGGCCTCGGCCAGCTCCACGGATAAGCTGGAGTATGCCGAGCCCCCGGAGAACACCAGTCGCCGGGTGGGCTTCCAGTTTCCCAGCTACAGCCTGAAGCCGGCCAGTCCCTTCCATCCGCAGGCCTATCGCGAGGATAATCCCATCTTTGGTGAGGCTGGCAGCGGTGGTGGCTATGAGCCGCAGCCTTACAGCGAGGATGCAGCAGCAGTTCCACCGCCCACACAGTATGAACAGCACGAGACGCGGCACACACGCCAGCTGTACTTTGACACGGACACTGCCTCCTCCTCCTCAAGCTTTGAGTTTCCCGGTTTGGTGAGCAACTCCAAGCCCCATGGCCTCAAGATCTATCGCGACGATGTGACCAAGTTTGGGGATATTAATGGACCGATTACCGCTTTGCCACAGCAAAGGCCACAGCGTGGTTTCTACTTTGGGGATACGGAATTCCGAACGGGCCCACCAGCTCCTATTCGCCAGTTTGGACCACAGAAGAACTTCCAGGAGTATGTGGCTCCTGGCGAGTACCAGGGATCGCGTAAGAGTCGCTATTATCCATACAAGTCCTCGCGTAGTCCACGGGTGGTCTTTCCCGCCAACGACAATGTGGGCACCACAGGACCCAGTGGTCCAGCAGGAGGCAGCGGACCCTCCGGCAATGGAGTGTACTTTAGCGATAATATAGCTTTCAGGTGAGTTTTTTATTAAATAATTAAAATAATATAGAATTAAATTATAATTCCCATAAACAGGGACCAGAACTTTGGCATTAATGAACTCTCAGCCGTGCAGGATGTGCGCAATGACTATAGCCTGCAGGATTTGGACAGCGCCTCGGAGGCCACCAGCAGTCCACAGTCGGCCAGCACGTTCAAGGAGAAAGGTAAGTGCCTCAGATCCTTCGATCTATTCGTACCCGATCCCTGGTCCCCGCATTTGGTAGGGCTTAGGAATGGGGCTTCAGTCAGCCGCTGGGACACTGCTTGCACTAGGCCACGTAACACCCAGAAACCAGAACGCAGATAGCCTTAACCCACACACACACCCTGAAACCAGAAACCAGAAACCAGAACCCCCAAATTGCAACTCGTTTCAACTCCCAACACCATTCCGACAGTCGACATCACAACGGACACGGAGTGCCAGCATCGCGGCGGCACCTGCGAGTTCTTTCTGGGCTGCTGGCTCTCCGGCGGCCTCATTCAGGGGACCTGCGACGGACTCCTGCGGGGCTGTTGCCATCGCACGGCCAAGTCGGCCAATTTGGGCAGCTCGGACTTCGTCGGCAATGCCGTAGATCTGACCGATCTGCCGCAAAAGAACTTTGGACCGGTCAACAACGAACCCAGTGAGTGTGGCAGCCTCAGCTCGACCAAAAGCAAAACTTACAAAAATTACAAAACCAAAAAAACAAACAACTCCAAGCACGTGCACACTAAACCAAAAGAAATATATATTTAGAAATATTTATAAGTAAAAAAATATAAAAAACAACGAAATAGTTGAGAAATAATTTGCATGCCACCTTCTCTAACTCTAATTTACGTATAGTTTGTAGTTCGTTTTGTTTTCTACATTTTCTTTTGTTATTGTTTTTTCTTAGTTGTTGTTATGTTATGTAGTTATGCACTCGTAATTCGCATTTGTTATTGTTACACTCTTGGGTAGTTTTCAGTGCCTAATTAAGCCAACTATTTGGATATATAGACTGGGACGGAGAGATGCCTTTAACACACGCTACTAAACCACCTGCGAAGGAGCCGAAGGCTGGAAAGAAAGGCTGCAAGAAATAAAAGGAGAAATATATATAAATACATTTAGGTTTAATTGCCCGGCATGAGCATGTTAATTACCACAGCACGCTAATGATAATTAAGCCATATATTACACATAGCTTAACGGCATTATGCTCCATGTCCAACACGATGGACCCCAAAAACTCCAACTCCAACTACGACTCTGACCCCAAAAAACAAAAACAAAAAAAAAACCCATCCCAATCCCACCCAGACGAGACCTGACTTGTGACTAAGACGAAAACCGAGACTGAAACCAAAACCCAGACCAGAGACTAGAAAGCTGAGCTCCAACCTGGCAGCGGCTGCTTGTTTGCCTAATCGCTTGCTTTGTGTGGTCACCCCGTTGTTAATGCTTCACTAATCCAATCCGAACCCAGAGATCCCTCCTTCCGTTCCCCCCCCCCAGAAGCCAAGTGGCCAGTGGCCAGTGGCCAGTGTCCAGTGGGATCTATCCAAGACTAATTCCCTTTTTTATTGCTATTCTTACAGGCTGCGGCATTTCGCTGGCCAAACAGACGGCCCAACGCCGCATTGTGGGTGGCGATGATGCCGGCTTTGGCTCTTTTCCTTGGCAGGCCTACATCCGCATTGGTTCTTCCAGGTGAGTGGCTCCCTAAAAGGGTTAGCTAAGGCTCTCTAAACTCACTCTTTTGCCCTTTTGTCCAGGTGCGGCGGTTCATTGATCTCGCGGCGTCATGTGGTCACCGCTGGTCATTGTGTGGCCCGAGCCACTCCCCGCCAGGTGCATGTCACCCTGGGTGACTATGTGATCAACTCAGCCGTGGAGCCGCTGCCTGCCTACACTTTTGGCGTTCGGCGAATTGATGTTCATCCTTACTTCAAGTTCACGCCGCAGGCGGATCGCTTTGACATCTCAGTGCTGACGCTGGAACGTACTGTGCACTTTATGCCACATATAGGTGCGTTTTTTTATTTAGAAATATGATAATTTATATCAAATTAATCTTTATTATATAATTGTGCAGCTCCCATTTGCCTGCCTGAGAAGAACGAAGACTTTCTGGGCAAGTTTGGCTGGGCTGCTGGTTGGGGAGCTTTGAATCCTGGCTCTCGGCTGCGTCCCAAGACGCTGCAGGCTGTGGATGTGCCGGTAATAGAAAACCGCATTTGCGAGCGTTGGCATCGGCAGAACGGCATCAATGTGGTCATCTACCAGGAGATGCTGTGTGCAGGCTATCGCAACGGAGGCAAGGACTCGTGCCAGGGCGATTCGGGAGGACCGCTGATGCATGACAAGAATGGACGCTGGTACTTGATAGGTAAGAGTTAATAATACAAAAATTTATGAACCATTAAAATTATAATAAATCCCATTTTGTATTCCCTCCAGGCGTGGTCTCTGCCGGCTACTCGTGCGCCTCTCGGGGCCAGCCTGGCATTTACCACAGCGTTAGCAAGACCGTCGACTGGGTGTCCTACGTCGTTGGACTGACGATGAACATCTAGGCAAGGAACCGGGACAGGAACGTAACGGAATGGCTTATTTATTCTCATCCATCAGCATCAGCATCAGCATTCGCACCTGCCTGCTAAGTGGGCCACAGATTGTTTTGTACATAACTCACTTCATTCTGCTTCTGATTCGGAACTCAGCGCCGACTTAATTTATGGTTACAACCAACCAACAGACATCTTAATATATATATATATATAATGTAATTGAACAAATTAGCGCAGTACAACTTAGCGTTTAGGATTGGCTGTGTGCGTCTGCAAGACGTGCACGTGTGCGATATTATTGCAAAACTAAAAAAAAAGAACCCTAAACTAAAAGCCTTAAATTAATTATAACTGATAATTACGGTCTAATTTACTTAGTCATATGCGCTGTTATGTAATTTTAAAAAACAACTATTTATGAACTACATATTTCGTGTGTAAATAAATTATATGAAAAATGTTGAAATGAAGTTAGAAAACACGTCAAAGAACGTTTATTAACCGAAACAAACGTCTTGAAAAATTTATGAAGTCATCCATTGTTGCAGTTCTGTACTTTGTCTTCTCTGCCAGGGATGTTAACTGATTACTGTTGCTGTTTGAGTGGCAGACGCGGCAGATAGAGCTGCTGATAGGGTACCCCGGTCGCGGGCCAACCACTCTCGGCATCCTGGTAGAAGACATTCCCTTCTGCTCCGCCCAAAGCCCTATCCTTCAACTGCTGATCCATTACACGGAATAGGGTGAAAACCTCATGGTAAATCTTGTAGTAAATTACTGTTAAGAGGAGGAGGGGTCAATAAATATGGGAAATAAAATACTATATATATTCTCTTGACTCACCCAAAACGAGTGTAAACACCAAGAGACACATTAAAAAGGTAGAAAGGTCAATAAACAAGCCAGCGGTCGCATAGAAAAGAGCCAAATAAAGGGCAAAGCCGAGACTAACGCCATGACAGATCAACCAGGGATACATTAAGCAACTTGAGTCCTTGAAAAGGCAAATTATTTGATGTTAAAAGAATTCAATTTAACAGATTTACCCGGGCAATACCAATGAGCATCAGCGTGCTGACGCCCATGTTGATCAACGACAGCCCGTACGCCAAGGAGCTAAAGATATCCAACACTGAGTGTGCCAAGGATCAATCAATCAATCTACTAATATAATCTCTTTAAAACTTACACTTGATCGTTAACTGCTGCTCTGACACCGGCACCAAATTGAAAGGCCATTGTGCGAACAGCAGCTCAATGTCCGGCTGCACTTGCATGGTCAGCGCCGAGCTGAAGAGGATGACGCTCGAGAAGATCACACCCAGCCAGCCCATGATAATGACATTGTACTTAAGGTTCTGGCACTGCACATACGAAATGCCAGAGGTCATTGCCAAGGCGACAGAGTTACTGCGCGGACGGGATGCATCGCGGGGCCCCATGATCACCGTTCGTTGAGAGCCAACTTAACGTACGACTTGCCGGGCTCTGCCGGTTCTTAGTTTCCGATTTTTGTCGGGTGTCTGCTGTCTGTGTTGTGTTCTCGGCTACATAGAACGATGTACTGAGAGCAGGGCGTTTCGAAACCAGGTGACACTTATAGTTAAAGATCAAAGCCAGCTGGGATTACAGAAACAGGGAAATATTACAAAGAAAAACTCATTTCAGAAGAGAATCGAGATAAAAGCATATTAATATCTGTCCGATATCAATAGAATATTAAATCTCTGCAAAGTGTTACTCATTAGTTCTCACTTTTAACCTGAATGAGCGCTATTTAGTAACCCTGCTTAATATGCTAATCCCACCTCTAAGTCCGCCCAGCCGGCGACAAATTAGAAAGTTACATAAATAAATGTGTGGCCCCCATTTCTCCTTGGTGCGAATGGATGGGATGTTATGGCCTAACCCAAAAAGAGAGAAGAACTGTTCCCATTCCGCGGCCAGATGCCAGCGGTTGTTGCAATTATGTCGCATAAAATAATTATAACAGACTGGGGAGAAGAACATTTCCTGCGCCGCTGGCGGCGTCATCAGCATTTCGTAATAATTAGTGAAGATGAGGAAGATCATCATCAGAGCAGCAGCAGCAGCAGCAGCAGCAGCAAAAGAAGCAGCAGCTGAGGAACCCAAACCCGAATCCAAACAAGAACCAAGATCAACTTGTTGCTGCGTGATGTTAGTTTGTGCTTGGCCAGCGGCGCGTGCGGTTGTCTCCAACTTTTACCATCAACCAGCTAAAATCTTCTCCCGGAAAAGAAGTTCTCGATCTCGGTCTCAGTCTCGGTTCTCTATTCTCGTCTCTCGCTTTTCTATTGAAAATGTGTGAAACTCTGGAAAACTGAGTCAAAACTGTGCCAATTCTCTGGCAGTTCCCGCTGGCATAGTTTTCATTATGATTGTTATATAAAAATCCATTAGCCGACCCATTTGCAAGCGACCCCCAGAACTCGTTCGCCTATCAAGGACACAGATCTCTTTCACTGGCCGCCGTTCTAGTGACTCATCTCGACCAGACAGGCCCATAAACAGCGGCGGCTTCTAGTAAAAGTGGAGCAGAGCAATAATAGGAAATGTAAGAAGAAAAGAGCTTAAAAAGTGAATAAGAAACTGTCATGCTTTCATTGGCAACAAAAGCGCCAGCGTTATTTAGCCCATATCAATGGGCGTGTTGAAGTGATCCTCCGTGTAAATTGTGACCCGAAAAAAGAGCAAATTACTCCAAGATGCAGTTGGATTTTTGGTTGTTTGTAATCCTCCTAATCTTCTGTTATTTAAGTCAGAGCCAAGCAAGTGAGTAATATTTATCTAAAAATTATTAATTTAAATAATCTTAAGAATGTCTTTAGATATCCTCAACACTCTGCTGGGCGTGCCTGCGGAATGCGTTCACCAGAACGGCGTTTGGCCCTGTAAGCTGAGCTTCTCCTGCTGGCTGCAAGGCGGCAAGCATGCCAAGGGTTGTGGCAGCAACAAGTGGCTCTTCAGCTGCTGTGTCGCCGAACCGCACCACCAGCACCTGCTGCACCACCAGAGTCAGCTGCAATCATCCTCACCGCTGGCCAATCTCGTGGACTATGGCAAGCTGAAGCTGAATCTCAACCTGAATGGCTTGCCGAAGCGCATCATGTTGCGCCGGCGAGATGACAACGAACTGCTGAATCTCAAGGTAAGGGGAGCCTAGGTTCTAGGATTTTATTTAATTGGAAAATTGTCGAGGAATGGCAGGTGCCATTAGGGAATTCCCCAAGTTTATTCTTTTAAGTTTCCGCCTAGTCTACGGGTTTCTTACCTTTTGTTTACCTTGATAATAATATAAATATATTAAAAACAATTATTAAAACTAAATAAATTCCAGCCCGAGTGTGGAGTACCCAGAACGGCTCAGAATACCCTACAGAAGCGCATCATTGGCGGTCGTCCGGCTCAGTTCGCCGAGTATCCGTGGCAGGCCCACATCCGGATTGCCGAGTATCAGTGCGGCGGAGTGCTCATCTCGGCCAATATGGTGGCCACCGCCGCTCACTGCATCCAGCAAGCACAGCTGGCAGACATCACTGTCTATCTGGGCGAACTGGACACCCAGGATCTGGGACACATTCACGAGCCGCTGCCCGTGGAGAAGCACAGTGTGTTGCAGAAGATAATCCATCCGCGCTTTAACTTCCGCATGACACAGCCGGATCGCTATGACTTGGCCCTGCTGAAGCTGGCCCAGCCAACGGCCTTCACAGAGCACATTCTGCCCATCTGCCTGCCCCAGTATCCCATCAGGTTGATCGGACGGAAGGGACTGATTGCAGGCTGGGGCAAGACAGAGGCACACATGGGCCATGCAGGCACCAATATGCTGCAGGTGGCCAGTGTTCCCATCATAAGTGAGTGTTTAAGATGGTTTTTGTTTTAGCAAGAATTCACTAATTTAGATTTTAGCCACCTTGGACTGTATTCGCTGGCATGAGAGCAAGCAGATCAATGTGGAGATTAAGGCGGAGATGTTTTGTGCCGGACACTCCGATGGGCATATGGATGCCTGCTTGGGTGAGTATTAAAGTATTAGTTTTGGAACAATTAAAAATGTTTATTTTAGGCTATTTAAAAGTCAGTTAATAAATATTTAATTTATTAACCTTTCTATTTACAGTTTTAGTTTGCATTTAGTTTTTTTTCGGAGTAATTAAATGTCTTTAAGAGAAATTTAGTTTTGACCACAGAAGTCAAAGGTTACCTTAACCGTAAGTTGTTGTTAACAAAGAAGTTATTAGCCCAACAAGGCATACTTTTAGGCTTCAGCCTTGCCTGTTATTTCAATGCACTTATAGCTTTTAATTTAGATTTAATTTCAAGAAATAATTCGTTTTAAATTACCAAGATAATACTACTTTAAAATATTCAATTGTTGAATTTACAAATAAATGTTTTGATGCGATTCAATTGCTAAAAAAAGAAGGAAGAAGGTAGGAAGTTCCGAAGATAAATATTGGACAAAATGGATATTTATTATTATAATATATGTATTTATTATCAATTGATCAAACTGAATTATTTTCTTAAAATAACTTTCTTTAAAAATATTACGTTTATATGATTTATATTAAAAAGAAAATCTAGAAACAGGAGTCAGAAAAGTGTAAGATAATAGTTTAAACCTTAAACTATTTATAAAGACCAAACTAAAATTCAATACAATGAATTGTCTTACAATATGTAGTTTATTTTCTAATAAGTTTTAGTAAAAATACTAAATAATGTATTGTAATACACCCATTCCCTTTCCTTTCTTTCAGGCGATTCCGGCGGTCCACTGGTGGTCAAGGAGCGCGGTCGCTTTGTGCTGGTGGGCATTACCAGTGCGGGCTTTGGCTGCGGCGTAGATCATCAGCCAGGTAGGATACCTCAAAGTTTCCTAATTCTCCACATCCTAAAACAGTACCCTTTTAACAGGGATTTACCACAACGTTCAGAAGACTGTGAGGTGGATACAGGACGTGGTGGCGCGCAACGAGTCGTAGCAGAAATGTTTCCCCGAAGTCCCAACCATCTCGAAATGCAACCCATCTCATTAGTTTACAGCTCGTAGCATTATTAGGCAATGGAAATGTGCAATCCGCCGCAAAAGACACAATATTTATTAGATTTAATAAACATACAACAATTACAATTAGCTAATTGTGCAGTGGGCTTGGTCTTTTAAGGGGGAGCGACCTTGAAACGCCACCCACCGTTGCCGCAAAAAAAAAAAAAAGTGAAAAGCAAGACAATCGAGGCGCCTTGTTGTGGCTGGGTGGGTTATGTCACTGCCGCTGGCCTATTTGGTGGAGTGCCACAAATGGCACAATCCCTAACTGCTGGCGGTAATTTGTACATTAGGCACATTATACCCGGCCGAAACCTGGTTGCCCAATTGGTTGCGCAGTGCAATTTCTGTCCGGGGATTGCTATTGCTGCACTGCACAGCACAGCACAGCAACAATGTACTAAGTATGGGCCTCTGTCCGGTGGCATTGAAATCGGAAATGTGTGTCATTGATAACCATAGTTGGTTGGTCCAATAATTATTGACCAGCAATTGGCAATTGGTTAAGTGGAAAACTTCTCTTCTCGTACGCGCAAATGCCACGCTTGAGATGAAACCCGCTGGCGTTTTCCTGCTGCAATTTGTACGGCAATTGTTGGTTTTGCTAAAACACCAATTTGTGTGAGGGAAAACGCGACTTCCTCTTTGTTTCGGTGTTTATGTTTGTCAAGGGAGAGAGGCAAAGAAATTGCAGATTAGTCATGGCGGCAATTACGCGGTTTATGCGTCGTAAAGAGTCGTGAAGAGCAGTTAAAGCTGGATATATACTATTGCTTGAAAGGGAAAATATAAATAAATAAATAAATTAAAGAGAAATCAGAAGGAAAAGGAAATACAAAATATTAAGTACTTTAGGGTTTAATAGTAATTAGTTTATTAACTTAAACTGATTATTAGTTCAGTATTATTAGAATAAGAGTTTACTTATATTTCTCGATTTAATTGGAGATTCTCACTTAACAAAATGTATTTAAAAAGTACGTAAGACGAAGTGCGTTCTATTCTTAAGCTTGTGTCTTTATGTATAGCTTAGGATTTAGCACAGGATTTACAATTGTTGAATTTTTTTCATTGTTTAATTTATGGTACAGAAAATACCCAAAATATAATTATTTAAATCAAATAAGGCAAGTTTTTGTTTATAAACTATTATAAATTATAAGGAGCCGATGATAGACAACATCAAAGATCTTCTTCTCACCTTCTTGACGCAAGAAGAGTCTTATTTTCTTTCTAGCTTGAAGTGTAGGTGATATTATTGATGTATTAAATATATGAAATCATGAAAATCATAGCATAAATGAGACCAAAATAGCGTTTCTCTTTATTTAAAGCTGAGCTAGTCTTTGAAAGAAAGCAAAAATAACATAAACCTTCCACTTAAAGATTAATCTCTAGAATTCATGTCTTCCTCTTAAATAAATTCCCATTTTGAAGTCTCAAACTCACTCAAATTCATGAAATCTATGCCATAAACTGGCTAAACTTGGCCCGCAGCAGCAGCGGCAACATGCAATTGCCAGGTGAGCGACAAAACTCGTTGCCTTGGCCACTCTTCTTCTTTTCACTTTCGTTTTCAGTGCCCGCGTCTCTTTCGCTCTCTCTATGCCTGCCCCCCATCTCTCATCTTCCCCCATCTCTCTCTCTCTCTCGGCTCCACTGTCGCCGTCTTCGTCTGTGCTCTTTGGTGACTATTACTCAATAGTCAGGCAGGCACTCCGCTCCGGGCTCACCAACCAAGTCGCCGAGTGTTGATGGCATTTTGATTTTGAATTTGTCAGCCGACCGCCAACTGTTTATTAAGTGTTTCGACGCGGCGGCAAACTGTTCGCGAAGAGCGGCTGCATTTGGCAGCAAATTATAAGGGAAACAAAAAAAAAAACGGGGAAGCAGAAGAAGAAACCAAAGTGTAAAATATTAACGATACTCTGAGAAAAAGACACAAGGCGACACAGAGAGTGGAGAAAATTGTATTAAATTTACAATATTTTAACTGGGTCGGCGGGCTGCTATGCAAACGAGGTGCGATTATTCAATCAAAAATCGCGCCGCTACGTGAATTAAGTGAAACACAATTGCAGAAATCACAGTGACAGCAGCCGCCGAGTGTAAACACAACAGCAACAACAACGACGAAAGTATTGCAAAATGCGAAATCCAGCGCGGCGAGTGCTCATGTTGCTTGCAACAGTTGCCACCGTTGCCACCGTTGCCTCTGCTGCCCAAAACAATTACAATTCGGTTTACAACGAAGTGATCACGCCGGAGCTCAAGCAGGCCATTGATAAGGAGCTGCCCAAGGAGGCCAAGTTCTTCGATGAGCTGGATCGTAAGTAATCATCATTTACCCCCTTTTCCCCCTTCAATACCCCTGCCACTTCCACTGCAGTCAAGTCAAATCGAGTTCGTTGCCTAAGTCTTTCGTTTCGCCTTGCACAATTTGCATATTAGTTAACACGCCATGCTTAACCTTGATCTTCGCTGGCTGCCGCCCATCGATTGGGTGTCAAGTTCGAACAAAACTATTTCCCTAAAACAACAACAACAACCGGGAAGAGTTTCTCCTTCCCTTTCCCAAGCGAAAGTTTCAGCATTCCATTTATGTGTGTTCTTGGGTCGCCCTTCATTCATCTTCCCGCTTAATTGGGACTTTCCAAGAGAAAGAGACACGAAAACTAATTAGCCGCGGCTTAAAGGTGATTACACATCAACATGCAGATTTATCTCATCTCAGGGCCGGGTCATAAAGAAAGCCAAATGTTTTCTGTGTGGAATGACCAAGCAAGCGAAATATATATGATAAATCCGAGCAACAATCGCCGAACCACAAATGAAGGCGGATTGGCTGCACAAGTTCAATGGCAGCGGATATATGTAATACGAGTATGAGAAAAGCAAAAGTGTTTCCAGATACAGATACAACACACACAGACAGACAAACAGACAGGAAAATCAACTGCAATTAACTTCAATTGCACACTCGCAACAGGCAGCATTGGAAAGTGTTAACCGCAGCAGCGTCGCCGTGAGTCGGCCATTTTCCCCCAAAAGATTATAGATTATTTGGCCTGGCCTTTTATGTAAGCAAAAACCTTGGCCAAAAAATAAAACAGAAACCGAACGACAAACAAAATAAAAAAACAAAATCCAATTGAAGCCGAGCAAATCGATGGCCTGGCGGCAGCAACATGTAGCCAGCCGCAAATGTCTTGGCAACATTAATTGGTAACAAGTCTTGGCAACATGGCTTGGCAACAACGCCTCTCTTTTGGAGTTGCTCTGCTAGTGAAATGGCTAAAAGCCGCGGCAAGCCGATCTTTCACGTCTTCGGACTCGGACTCGGTCTTGGACCCTCGGCTCCCAGCTCGGCTCGTTGGCTTGGCGGCCGCAAAAGCTTGGCTTAGTTCTGAGCCGATTTTCCCGACGCGCGGTTGCCTTTTTTGATTTACTCGCTCCCTCGACAGCTCCGTCAGCTCCGGCAGCTCGGGTGTGTGTGCGCATGCGTAAAGAAAGATAATTCAGAAGCGGCGCAAAAGTGAAGATTTTCTTTTATTCGGGCCAAAAAGCTGCGCATGCGTGAACCAATGAAAATAAAAGTGAAATCCTTGTGAATCAGTGGCAGGACTGCATATTGCGGCGAGATTCACTTGCTAAATAACAAGCCGAAGTCATAAGCGTCCGAAAGCGAAAGTGCAACTACCCCGTGGAAAGTGAAAGTCCACTCGAAAGTCCTCTCTGCAGTTGGCTGACCATGTCGCTGCCCAGGCACTCCAAGGACACCTGGCTGAGGCTAGTGTTGCTTGGAGTACTAGTTACCTTTTTGGCCATTAGAGAAGTCCAAGGCCTGGGCTATCCCAGCGCCCAGCAGGAGCACGACATGCTCATCCTGGACGCCCTGTCGCGGCGCAGTGGAACCGGTTACTATGGCGAGAACAGCGTGATGGAAATGCTTTCCCGAAGTACTACTTAGTTCCTTCGACCAATTTGACCTGACTCAGAGTCTCCTTACTCCTTTTCTCCCCCTGTTTTTCCCCCAAACTCCAGACTAATCTCTGTCTTTGCAGTGATACCGCAATCGTGCCGCTTTCGTGGCCACAAATTCGAGTGCGGCCTGTCCATCTCATGTGTCTTGGGCGGCGGCAAGCCGCTGGATCTTTGCTCCGGCGGCATGATCTGGTCGTGTTGCGTGGACAAAGATCTCGACGCGGAGGAGAGTCCGCATGCAGCTCCAGTCAACAATACGAGTGAGTATCGCTTCAGCCCCAATCCCCCCCTGATCCCGAAAAACAGCCAGACAAATGGTTTATTCTGAAAGACATTTCGCCGCCTCCTGCTTTTCCCGCTCAATACCCTCCGAATCGCAAATTGCTGCGCTTCGAGTTATGCAACTCGGATTCGTATAATAGAGCAATAAATTAGCTTGCATTTCGAAAATGACAACAAATTGCTCTCTGCACACAACCAAACAAGCAGATATGGGCCTGGGCCTTTGGACGAAGTATAGAGAAAAACAACTAAATATCGAGGAAAGAAGGTAACTCCTTCTCCTGTCCTGAGGGGAAAACATAAAAAATTATATAGATTTTATTATAGATTTAAGGGATTGTCGAGCTAGTAGATAGAGTACTAAAATAATTTGAAATCTTCTTAACTTGTTAAATTCTTAGGCAGTTTGTTATTTGTGCAACTTAAAAACCAGAAAGGAAAATTACTTCAAAGCCGGTTTAAGGGTCAAAAATTAAGGGTTAAAATTTTTCAATTATTTTTAATTTTAACTTAAAATTAATTAAATTCAATTCGGAAAACTTTTCTGTGTTGGCCTGTTAATGCTGATCAAGAATATGGAAATGAATTCTTCTCTGTATTACATGCTTTTAACTGAAATTATAATTCCCTGCAGAGTACCAAAATGTTTAAATACCATTTAAACATTCAATGAAAATTGCTTATATTTAATTAGAGCTAATAAAGAACAGATTTTTCTATCGTAGTAAAAAATTTATGAAAATTATATATGGTAAAAATATATATATAATTAAATTGTATTTCGTAACCGCTTCTCCTTTGGGAATTTAAAAATAAGTGTCAAATTAAAGTTGATTAAAAGATTTGAAACATAAGAACTGTATTTATTAGTCAATTCTAGTCAAGAATTACATAAATACTATAATAATAATTATTTATATAATCAGAAAAATTATGAAACATCGATTAAAATCGATTTTAAAAGTTTCAACATTATTTAGAAAAATCTATTTATTGATTGTTGTTAAGTTTCCAGGGTTTTGCCTGTATCTAAAATAATACTTCTTTATTATTTATATAGTTTCCCTTGGTAAAATCCATCTAAGCTGATCTAATCATGCATATATTCCCTTGTACGTTCACATTCCTTGCGGCTTCAGCTGTCTTAACTTGTTTTTTGGATCAATTGACTGGCCATCAAGTGCATTGGCTTTAACGTAATCGCAACCAATTACCAATTTCGGCAATATTTGCAGCAAGAATATATAGCCAAGAGAAGAGGCATATAGCCACTTACTATATATTATGCCACACACGCATCCAGTTTGGCCAACAAAGTTTTGTGTTTATTTAGTTGTCGAGTGTGTTTTATTTTTTGTGTGTATTTTTTTCTGTTTTTTTTTGTTTTTGATTTTCCCTCTTCAGCTGTTCCGCAGCTATTTTGTTGTGCTCTGTTTAATTTTCTAGATTTCTGCCTTCTTTTTCGATGGGCCATGTTACAAGCAGCAAAAGCATAAAAGCAACCTGAACAATAACAATGCATTACAACATGTTATGAATAATTCTTAGTGGAAAATTTTTCCTTTTCCATTCCGCCTGTCTCTCTCTCTCCCTTTCTCTCCCCCAACTCGAACGCACATCAATCTCTGGCTCCGGCAACCTTTTCTTTTACCGCAATTCAACTTAATTTTGAGAGTTTTTTCCCCTCGTTTTGGGCTAACCATTTCCTTGAAGCCCATTAAGAAGCGGGTTCTGTGGGCTTTCTTTGCCCGCTTGGCAGCTACAAGCTGGCAGTCGTGTGTAAAGTTTTCCCAAGACGTCTGGCGACAATGATAAAGCCAAAAAACAAAAAATAAAACCCGAAATAAGCAAAACTCACTTGCGGAAATAAACGAAGGTGAACGTTTTCGCATTTAAAAGTGAAATTTTCGGTTTTCTTTCTTTGTTTCAATCCGTCTGAGCCCTGTGCTATAGTGTTGGTGGTGGTGTGCTTTTATTATTTTGTTTGCTTTCAAATGTGGGAAAAATCACAGAGCCCAAGAGTTACGGCATAGTCGCAGCCCCCGAAAGTGTTAATCAAGTCATGACGCCGTTCTGTGTCTCCCCCGAAATGGCTTTTGGATTGGTTTGAATTACGTGCGAATCGGTCGGCCGGACAAAGTGTCTCCGTCTTGTGTCTTAATGCCCCAACTGGCCACGGCGTTGTCCATCTTCTGCTGACATAACTGGAGTCGTGTCTGGAGGTCTTTTTCTTTTTATTTGTTATGACTACCAGCTTAGTTTGGAGGGAAAGTCAGACAGCAACTCGGAAAGTGACCTCTGAGCGGTCAGAAAACTATTTCACAATAGGATAATCAAAATGAAGAGGAGTTTGGCTAAGAAATTAAGCAAAAAGAAAGAAGGATTTAAGAAATACACGATTTTTAAGAGATATTCTTCAAGATAGGCCTTAAAGAATGATCTATTTTCAACTCCGGTTTAAGTTAAGCAAAGAAAGACCTTGTCCTTGCTGGTCCTGTGGCTGGCATCCTCAAATCCCGATTCTCACACACAGGTGACATAATACACTTGCATGACATTTATCCCGACCTGTCGATGAATGCAAACAAGCCGCAGCACCATCTGCACCACCACAGTGGCAACGGCCTGTCAGCGGCCTCATCCACCACATCAACAGCTTCCTCCTCGGCACGGCCAGCTTATCCCAACTACGGTCACTACAGCACCAAGCGACCAACATTGTACAGCGGCTCCAATCCTTATAAGCCAGGATCCTCCACTAGACCCTCGTCAGCAACGGCTTCTAACTTAAATAGTTGGGAACATGAGTCCGGCGGCCATGCCATCAATGGAATCACAAATCATCTGGACAGCTTCTTCGATGCGGATGCTCCGCCACCGTTGGATTCAGCCGGAGTGGGGCCAGGACCACCGCCCCATGAGCCGCTGCCCAATGCCCAGGCCTTTGCGGTGGGCAATGTCTTGGATCTGAACGCAGGCGAGGCAGCGGATGAGTACCAGAGCGGCGGTGGCTACCACGATGCCAGTTATCGTCCAGTGCCGGGTACAAAGCAATCTCACACACTCTCTCTCTCTCTCCTCTCTCTGGCACCACTGCAATTGACTTTCCTCTTAGCTGCACCACTTCACCACTTACACTGTCACCACTCACTTGAATTCTTCCTGGATTCTTTAGCTCTTTCTGTATTTATTTTTAGGATTACTTCTTTGGTTCCTTTAATAACAAGGTTTCTTTTTTCCATTTATATGCTTCCCAGGCTGCGGCGAGGTCTACACTCGTTCCAATCGCATTGTGGGCGGACACTCCACTGGTTTCGGGTCACATCCCTGGCAGGTGGCCCTGATTAAGTCCGGTTTTCTTACCCGGAAACTCAGCTGCGGTGGTGCCCTGATCTCTAATAGATGGGTCGTCACAGCTGCCCATTGTGTGGCCACGTGAGTATCCCTTTTAAATACGAAAGTTCTTGAATTGATAATTAATTTCAATGAATTGCCAGCACCACAAATTCCAACATGAAGATTCGCCTGGGTGAATGGGATGTCCGGGCGCAGGAGGAGCGTCTCAACCACGAGGAGTACGGCATCGAGCGTAAGGAGGTGCATCCCCATTACAATCCCGCTGACTTCAAGAACGATGTGGCTTTGATTCGTCTGGACAGGAATGTTGTGTACAAGCAGCACATTATCCCCGTGTGTTTGCCGCCGCCAGCCACCAAGCTCACAGGCAAAATGGCCACCGTGGCGGGCTGGGGACGAACGCGCCATGGCCAGAGCACTGTTCCCTCCGTGCTCCAGGAGGTGGACGTGGAGGTGATCTCCAACGATCGCTGCCAGCGCTGGTTCCGTGCGGCGGGACGACGAGAGGCCATTCATGATGTAAGGGTTTCAGGAAGATTATTTTCTCTTAGAAATATTGACCCCTTTTTTTTCATTTTAGGTTTTCCTGTGCGCCGGCTACAAGGAAGGCGGTCGGGACTCATGCCAAGGCGACAGCGGCGGGCCGCTTACGCTGACCATGGACGGGCGCAAAACGCTGATAGGACTCGTCTCCTGGGGCATTGGCTGCGGGCGAGAGCACTTGCCCGGCGTCTACACAAATATCCAGCGATTTGTGCCCTGGATCAACAAGGTGATGGCCAACGACAAGGCGTAGTCCACTGGATCATCACCATCATCATCAGCAGCATCATCCATCACTGACCCACAAAACCGGAAGACTGCAGTCACCGCTCGAGGAGTTCTGCAGTCGTGTGCGTCCGCTGGGGAGTTGGAGATGAAGCTCCCAGCCAGGCCATGTGATTCCTCTACGACTCGGGGTTGCTAGTGTGTAATTTATTGTATTTATTTTAACTTTATTCCACTCCCTGGGGATCCCCCAAATCCCCGAAAACCAGCTCACTTCGGTCGATCCTTTTGGTCCTCGTTCGTTTCTCATTTGCATTCGGTTTAAGTTTTCGATATTTATTACACTGCTCGACGAAAAGATTCCTACATTTGAGATCCACTTACATCTACTGCATACAATTCTTATTTATAATTTTAATAAAAAATATTGAAAAAGTGAAGAAAAGGGTTTTTGATTTAATGGTTTTGCGTTTTTTATTAAGGAAATGTATTGCCACAACAATGGTTGTTTGTAAAAAAAATTAAATAAGCATCTAATCAAATCATCATCAAATTTATTGTCAAGTTGTTTTAAATGTTATTTTATTTTATTGTTATTTTTTCATGTATTATTGACTATATTTTAATTGTTTTTAAACAAAAAGTAGTATTTTTTAACTATATATAGGCTTTTTTGTCATTATCTGATGTGATTATCAACCATATTTAAGTTTTTTTTTTTAATTTTTCAAAAACATTTTCCCTTTCTATAAAAGTCGTAAATTTTTCTAAAACTAATGAACAAAGGTTTAGTTTATATTTAAGAATGTTCTTCTTATAACAAGATTAATAAATGTTTATAAAATATTTTTATTCCATACTGATAAAGTTACCTAATTTTAAATAATTTATAATTGTTTACAGTTTCCATTTTTACTCAAAGTGGTTTGAGTCTTGAGTAAGGAAAAAATTATAGCATACTTTTTTGAGCGAGTCTACAAAACAAAACCTTTTAAATAAACCTTTCGAAACACATTGGAATCTGTATTTATCTAGCAAAACAAATAACAAATAAAAAGCAAACAAAGGCAGACAGCAGCCACAAATGCACAAAAGACACGCACTATAAACACAAATATCAAAAGACGCTGAGATAAATGCGGCGACGACCCAGAGAGAACTCTTTGAGGAAAGTGGAGAGACAAGTAGCGTGCAACAGGTGCCACATGCGGTGCCTGAACTGAATTTCTAATGAGCCAACTTCCGCTGGAGTCAAAAACAACATCAGCAGGCAACCGAATTCAATCATAAAGAATCGAGAAAGGAGATATTATCGCAGGAGATAAGCTTATCAGAGCTCTCACGCTGTCTCTCTTTCGTTCACTCTCCATCTCTCTGTCTCTGTGGCGATATATCTCCGCTCTTGGGATCCACACACTTGGCATCCACTGATTCTTCTGCGGGTTGAGTGTTGACCAAAAAGAATCTGGGAAGAATCGCTGACCAGCATCGCTGCCAAGACTTCCAGTCTTCAGTTGCCGTGGAGCAGCGTCAGTGTCAAGGTCTCCCCCATCGAGTTCAAGAAACGGCCGAAGACACGCGTCATCGCCAGCCAGTCAGTGGTTAATAGTTAATTGTGCGTTTTGTCCATTAAACACTGGTCTTTTTTTCATCGGACTCTCCGGCTTCTCCTTCTGTGTGTTTTCTGTGTGTTTTATAATTGGGCTCTCCGTTCTCGGAGCCACCAAATGGTTTTCCATAAAGCTTAATGATCTGTTGATGAGCGGTGTTTTGTGCTGGAATATACATAGCTTGGAAAAATGCGTAGAGCCTGAGGCAAGAAGTGCAGTTCAAAGAGGAAATATATACAAAGAAAAAAAAACGGAGTAGCATTTATGTGAAAATATTAAAAGTGATCTGAGAAATCTGGGTAATTTATACATTTAAAATGTTTTTATTCTTAAACTGAAAACAAAGCATCTGACTTTTTAAAAGAGGTCACCCACAACAGAAAGAAGATGTAAATTTCTGGTATAAAATAAACAGAGTAAATTTGTGGTCTTTAAAAAGGTGTAAAAATGAAAAGTAGAAAACAATATATTTTTAAGCCTTGTAAATTATTAAAGATATAAGAGGAAGTGCTTTAATTTGCATTTAAAAGCCTTTCAAATAATATGTAAAAATCTTAAGTGTCATCAAAAAACACTTTATAAACCAAAAAGAACACACTATTCAAAATCTTTTCAAGGAATCACTTGAGAGATGGCTCCATGCAATTCTTATCAGCGAACAGGTTTGCCTGTAAGCTGAAGAGCTTCCCAGGCAGAAGCAGGCGATAATAAAGATTGACTTTCTTAACCTGAAGACGTGCATAAATTAAAACACAAACAAACTGCGGCACACTCACACACCTGAGCACACACCCATACACAGAAGTCCAGGTGACAAAGAATGGCAAAGCAAAAACAAACTCATTTGCACCACAAAAATATTAAAAGAAAAAGCCACCGAGTGCCCACCTGAGTGTGTGTATGTGTGTGTCTTTGGTTGTTTCTCTGTTGTCTTCTGCTTCTTGCTATTTTAATGTGAAAGCGCTGTTAACCCCAAACCGTATTCCCCCTACCTCCTGCCCAGCCCCACACCACCCCGCCAAACACCTTTTGCCGCCAATCAGCTGTGCCGCCCCAAAAAGAGAGAGGAACAGCGAGTGAGAGAAAGAGCCAGCCAGAAGAGAGAGTGTCAGAGTGTGTGTGTGTGTGTGTGTGTGCGAGAGGGAGTGTGAAGTTCATTTGAATAAGAAATAGCGCCTAGCTTTTGGCCGTTCTCGCTGTTGGCCTTAATGTAAACCGTTATGCGCGTAGACGCTGCCGCCGCCGTCGACTGCACGCATGCGCACATGTTGTCAGGCTCCGGGATAGAAGCGTATAGGTGGGAGCGAGAGGGGGCGAAGCTCAGCTGTACACAGAGGGAAAAATATAGAGAAATATAACAGAAACCAGTTTTATTGAGAATTTTCTTTGATTATAAATAAATATATTTATTTAAAGACATAAATTCAATATAGAAAATAATAAAAAATAATATATTAAAAGTTTTACAAGGACTTTTTGAGTTTTTATTATTTATTTTATTATTATTTCATGGTAAATTATAAAAAAAAAATATTTTAAAAGTTTTACAAGAACTTTTTGAATCAAAACCCTTTGAATTAGAATCTCATAGGTTTTTTCTCAGTGCAACAATTTCGCTTTGTGGTTCTTCAGCTCTGCCGGCGTCTCCAAATCTCAGCCAACGTCGACAGCGACTGCAGCTGAGGCAGAGACAGCGGCAGAGACTTCGGGCCGCTTCAGTTTTGCCCGGTGTGTGGATCTTTTGTGCGAGCGCTACTCCGCAGACGTGCGCAACTTGTCGCGCTCTTAACTTGGTCTTCTTCTGCTGCTGCCACTGACTGCCGCTTCTTCTCCTTCGTCTTCTGGCCAAGACAAGCGCGCGTGTGTGTGTGTGAGTGAGTGTGCCGTGTGTTCCTCCGTGCGTGTGTGTCGTCGGTGAAATAATATAATTGGCCTGACCCAAAGTCCCGCCGCGGCAAGTTCAAGTGCGTCCAAAAGAAAAAGAAGGAAACACACAAAAAAAAAATAATAATAATAAAGAAAAGAAAACCAAGGCGAGGAAGAGAATCTCGGGAAAGACCGGAGATTTTCCCAGTGCCAGCAATTATCCGGCTAACAGTGCTTTGTGTGATTTTATTCTTCGTCGTTGTCTTCGGCAGCCTGGCCTAAAACAAAAGGTAGCAAGCGAAACGAGTGTCAAAAAACCAAAAAACCAAAGAGCCAAAAGTGAAGAAACTCATAAAACAAAGCTCAGAACAGGCCCAGAAGTTGAGCAAGAGGAATCATAACAATCATAGTTAAGAGAAATAAGCCAAAGTAGTGAGTGAACCAAAAGACTCGAGACTAATAACCAAAAAACAAAAAAATTAAGGGGAACAAATCAAAAAAACATAATCATAATAAAAAAGTGCGTGTGCCAGTGCACTTTCTACCGCGTACAAGTCAATTAAGCGCCAACTCACAATGCCCACAGAAACAGAAACAGCCAGAGATACCGAGATACAGATACCATCTCACAGATACAGATACAGATACTGATGCCCAGCCGATAGATGCGCATAACTGCAACTAACTGCATCGGCAGGCAGCATCGCCAGCAAAACAAGAGCAACAAGTTCAAGCGCCGCAAACACGGCCAAAGCTCAAAAACGAGTCCAAAGCAAAAGTCGCTGCTGCAGCGCTGCTGCCTTCTACTTACTGCTGCTGCTGCTGCTGCTGCTGCTGCTGCTGCTGTGGCTCCTGCTGTAAATTTTATTGAAATTCCTGTAAAATACAAGCCAGCCAGCTAGCCAGGCCACGAGAGCTGGCAACGGCAGCCTCTCAGTACAAGTGTTTCAATTGCGATTGCCGCTTCTGCTTGTGCTTGTGCTTGTGCTTCTGCGGCTGCAGAACTTTGCCTTCCACATCCTCCGCATGAGCCACAGCCACAGCCATCACCTCCTCCTCATCCTCATCCTCAGCTTCTTCTGCTCTCCTTCTGGCGGCTGCACCTTGGCAAACGATTTTTGCTTTTCGGTTTAAAGAACTGGTCTGATAGTGGTTATGCCAATGCCCAGACGAGGGTATATCGGGTTAGATGGAATACAAACAAGTTGATGAAGGAATGTGTTAAAGGATCTTCAAAAATATGTTGTAAAAAAGCCTAAAGATGGTTGATTATTTTTTTAAAATGAAATTAATTAGTCATACCTGAGGGTTTTTCATTTATTAACTAAATAATATTTAAATATAAGAGCTTGTTTATGATTGAAATAAAATGATATACAAGTCAAAGCTAATGTTTTTAATGTCTTGGAATTAATGATTATTATTTTCAAGGCATAAAAAACTATGAATAAAAGAAGAACAGGACTTATCTCTTAAATCAAAGAGGAATCAGGCAATGACTTCTTCTCAGGCATAATATTCTCATTTATATAGTAAAATCCTCTGCACAAAGGATATCTACAAAAGTTAGTTATTTACCCCTTAAAAATCCTCCCTAAGTAGCTGAGTATCAGTTGGTCGACTTAGCAGCCGCCACACACGAGGCTCTTCCTTATTGTTAAAGGCCTGCCAGTCCGCCTGTCTTTGGTCTAAAACGCACTCGACAGGCGCGGCGAGTGAAGGAGGAGGAGGAGGAGGTGGGGTCTTGGAATGGGGTTTGGCTTGCGGCCACAGATGATCTGGCAGTAGGATGCCTCTTGCGTTATTTGCATTTCACATTCACGTTCACGTTCACGTTTACGTTCTTGGGGCCCGCTCTGGTTTATACAGGTTTGCCTGGGCAGAGATCTCCTCCTGGCAGGAAGATGATGATGATGATGATGGGATGATAGGCTGGGACTCGGGCTGATTCTGCGTGGAGTGGCATGAAATGGCTGGCAGTAATTATTGTAATTTGCATTCGGCATTTGCAATTGAGAAATTGCCGTTGATGGTTGCAATGAACCTGCAGCAATGGTGGCAGCTGCCGAAACAATTAGCCGGCCCCCATTCAAGTTTGTGCCCTGAGTCTTTCGTCTTTCGAAGCAATCAAATTGGGAACAGGGAACAGGTAGCCCCCGAACCACTGGCCCGTGGCGGCAGCCCGCATCCCAGTAGACGACACGTTACGAAAAAAAAAATAATATAACGAACAAAAAAAAACGAGAGAAAAAATACAAACAAAATTTCTCCAAGCTCCGCTTTTGGTAAGCAGAAATGAAAGCAGCGCCAAGCGAGACGCACTTCTTATTTGATTACACTAGAAACGCGCTTAGTCCGATGTGTATGTGGTTTCTTTCTTTCTTGACGAACGAACTATAGCCGCTCCACGGCAAATGGCATAATTCTTTTGTTCAGCATTTGAAATTACAAGCTGTTGCCGCTGGCATTTCACTTTTCTTTTAGGTAAATACTAAAAGAAGAAGCCACAAAGAAATTCGTTGGCTTTCGCTTTTTAACCAGGGCCAGGCAAAGGTACATCACACACACATAAGTGCTGGCGGCATACCGACAAAATGTATTTTTAATAACAAACAAAACAAATTGTAATTTCACTTTTAACGAGGCAACGGAATTGTCACTTGTATCGAGTCTCGGCGGGTGGAAATTACTTAATTGCCCATAAAGCCAGCTGGAGGGACTGTCCGTCCCGGCGGGATGCGGGATGCTTGCTGGAAATCATGCAAATCATCCGCTGGCTGGCTGGCTGTGACCCAGATCCGGCCCCATCTCGCTTCTTCCCAGGCGTGTATTCTCCAATTCGCATTCAGATTCTGGTTATCGCTCAGAAATTCATGTTAATTTGCACACACAGAGAGCAGCGACGGCAACGCCAACACAATTATACAGATACGCATATACCGATATGGCCTGAACGTGACCCAAATACACAAATAGCTGGCCAACATTTTTGAGGCTGCGAAAAAGCCAAACAATCGGGGAAACTGGACTTGGACTTGAGATCGTGCTCGGCCGTATCAGTTTAATTCTAACGCCTAATTGAGGTAATCTGAATGCATCTATTTTATGGCTTCCGTTCTCGATTCTGTGAGATGCGGATTTAGCATTCGGGCCTAATTAAAGCGATTTATTCCGCTGCGGTCCAAGTTCTGCCTGCTCCTGCCTCCCAACCTCTCTTTCTCTCTCTTCCTCAGTCTTGGCCAAGTTCAACGACCGTATTACGCAACACACAATGAGAGTTACTCGCGGCTAATTTGTTCATTTCTCAACGCTGCAGAATCGTGACTGAAAGAAAGACCAAGCCAAACCAAACCAAACAGAACACAGAACACAGAACGCTCGATCAATGGGTGTCGTGTGTGTGTGTTTTGTCACCGCAAGAGATGCCTGCGGGCCATAGTTATGGCCATGTGTGATGAGATACGGAGGCGCATTGTCATCGGATCCCGGAGCAGGTCCAGTTAGCTCTAGCCAACTCATCATCGTCGCTTGTGGTTCGCTTTCTTTGATTGCTCCGGTTTATGTCATCATTTCTGTACATCTCCCAACGAACTTTCTTTGCGCGTTCGAACTCCGGCTCAATTAGGCGACTGTTGAACCTCCCCACTCCCTCTTGATGAGAACTAGCCATGGGAATGGGAATGGGAATCGGATTTGGATTGGACTTGGGTTGAAGACCGGTGTTAAATGCATTTCCGAACAGTTATATAAACGCTGGCTAGCCAGATTATACAATCAGTTAAATGGTTCCCGTTCGGGTCGCTTTCTATGCGCACACACACTACTTTTGCTTTCCATTTGGGGCATTTTAGGCATGACTAAACAAACAAACACACAGCTCGGGCATATTACACATACGCCCTGGGTGCCTTGGTCGTCGCAAAATATAGCTCCAATCGGTTTCTGTTTCTGGTGTCTGTCTCTCTCTGCGTTGTTTTGTTTCATTTGGTTCCTCATTTTTGCATATGCAAGTCACCGGAGACAGACTTTCACCTACTTGAGTCAGCGGCTTCAGCGTATTGCCTCTACGCACTTGCTGCTTCCTCTGCCGCGCCCGCTTCTACTTTTTCCAGAGGCTGAGGCAGAAAGTATTAATAGAGGGGGTTTTTAAAAAAATATGTATTTACATTAATAGAAGTAAATTAAGTTAATTAAGTTAAGGTTTCCCTTCCCCAAGCACTCCTACAAATCTAAATAAGGAATAAGATAACAGGATTTATTTATTATAATTTAGAAAAATCTCTGGGAAGTTAAACCCCTTTAATTCCGCCACTGACTTCAACATTTGCTATTGGTTTGCCTTGCCCATTGCTTTCTTGTAGAAATCCCATAAGTTTAGTGATCAATTTGAATAAAGATCGTAAAAACGTTTCACATTTCACATGACTCATCCGCCGAAGAAAACTAATAAGCTTTTGGTTTATTTTTTTATTTGCAGATGGGTGCACAACACACGGATACAGACACCTATACGTACACAGCAGCATCCTCCGAACCGAGAGACAAGAGTAGAGCAGCCACATTAAGTACTCCATCAAGGATGCCACGTCCCTGCCTCGTCCTTAGCCTCCTCACAGTGGCCAGCCTGCTGCTGCTCACGATAGACGCCACTCCCGTCTTTGTGGATAATCCCAGCTTAGCACAGTGTAAGTGGTCACCCTTTTAAGCCATCTGGGTGTCAGACAATTACCGCTCTCACTTACCTGGAATTACCCAGATGCAGATTCAGATAAAGAGATACGGATGCGGCGCTGGTTTCCCAAGAACTCCAGCACTTTCTCTCACGTAGACAATTAAAAGTTTCTTTTCGGGAAGGGGAGCATCCACAGTGATTACAATGGAATGAAAAAGCTGCGTCTGCCAGTTAAGTAAAAGAGATCCATCAGTCCAGAAGCCAAAAATCTTGAGAAAACATAATAAGCACGTTCCAAAATAAGTTTCAGAAATAATAATGAGAAGGGAAGACAGACAGGCACACAATCCAGGGAGAAATGAATGAAATAATACAGAAACCAAGTGAATGAAGTAATAATTCAGAGAAATGATTCATAGCATTAAAGCGAAATTCCCCGGAATTTGTTTATTTTTAATCAATTAATTTGATGCTTCATTCAAAATGAAAGCGAAATTAATTTAAAAACTGAATATTTTATAAATTAGGAAAGAAAAAAAGGTAGTAAAATAATTAATAACTATCAGATTTTAATTAAAAGCTTTTAAAAAGAATGAGTTAAATATTGTGTTTCTCCTTTTTGAAGAAATTAATTCAATTGCATTTATAATAAAAAAATTCTGACCTTAACTTAATGCCAAGAAAATTATGGTTAACTATCAGCTTCGAGCCACTTGTGCTGGTAGCACCAATAAACTTTATTGCCAAAAAGAACGACTTTAAGACGGCCATAGAAAACAAAAGACTTAAGCGACGAACTCGACGCAAGCGAGACTGAATTGAGAACAACGAAGCAAAGGCAAAGCTAGAGCTAAAGCTAGAGCCAGAGCATTTCTAATGAAAGTAATCAAAATTAATGACAATAGAGACAGGCGTTGCCGGGAACGAAGATTAATTGGGTCACCGCCATTAAGAGTCAAATTTATACGCTATTAGCACTTCCTCCTCAACGACTGGCCCCACACAGCTGCCAATTTGTCTGCCGAAAGACAACAAAGCGCAGCCTTTGAGCTGCTCAGAGCGGTCAGTCAGCACAGAGGAGGAGGAAGAAGGGGTCTGTGAGATGAAAATAAAACTACAAAACTTTCATATATATATATATATAGTATATAAACCGGCAAACGTCAGCGAGCAAAAGCAATTGAGGTCAGCCATCAAAGAATGTTGCCATAAAATAAGCAACCGCCGCCGCCAGTCAGGCCAGTCCAACTTGGACACCAGATCGGACAGGGAATCGGAATCGGAATCGTACTTGGGCTCGGACTCTTGGCAAGAAAGTGTGTGTGTTGTTCATGTTTATGACTGGACCGCAGCGGCAACAAAGAAAAAATATAAATAATATGGATACACACACCACACACAGGCGGGGCGGGCGGCTGCAGAAAGCGGAAAGTAAATTTGATGGCAAGTGAAAGGGAAATAAAGCCAAGCAGCCCGGAGATCGAACCGAGGCATTCTTCGGTTCTTTGACCCACTTAAAGCGCCACTCACTCACCCGCAATTGGGCCACGAAAATGCGGTGCCGCATTCGCATGCCAAAAACGAAAAACAACAAAGAAAAACGAAAAGAAAAAACAAAAAAAAAAAACGAATTTCCCGCATTGCAATGCGGCTCCCAACCTCTATTCGACTTCGATTCCATTCTGGCCTGGTCTGTCTTAGCTTGGCTTGGCTATTTGGTAGGCGAAGCGAGTGGCTAGCGAAACATATGCTAAGCTGTTGACCCAAAAAGCCACAAAACGAAATGCAAACAGAAACAGAACCGCTGCCGGCTCTGCCACGATCTATGGAACGTGACCGTGTCTCTTGGTACTGAATCCCCTTTTCGATGGATTTTATTTCGATTGATTCTTCTTTGTCCAAGTTCGTGCCTTGAGTCATCTGTTTTTTGGTTTGTTTCGGAACCTAAAATGCGCTGGCTGGCCATCGAGCTCATGACAGAGTTTCGTGTTAATTGCATAAGAAATGTGCGACACTTTACGGCCAAAGTTCAATAAACGCAAAACGTCTAAAAGCTTGTGGGCAATATTTATTTGAATACCCTAAAAAAATGAGGGAATATTGGTTAAAAATAAAATGAAATTGAATTCATGCAGAGCTGAAAAAGAAAGACTGTTAGGAAGTTGTTTATATATTTAATGTAGGAATTAAATATTTATTATATTGTTTTATTTATGGTACTGCTATTTAAGGTTTAAAAATAACTGTGCTTCCCTCCTAGGCAGACATTTACTATCAAAGTTAATGGCCTGGCATAATAGTTTAAAACAAAAAACTTCTCACACAAATAAATCAACTTTTGACACCAGTATTGTTTTTACGATTTCTTTATTCTTCAAAATTTTGTTATTGTGAGCTTAAGTGATGAATTTTGTTTCTTATTAATGAATTCTAAATATATCTAAAGAGATCCTCGCTTTAATCTACTGAATATTTCCATTTATAAGGCATATTTTTAAAAAGAAAGCCGTCTCCGATTTTCGCACCTTCGATAAGGCTTTCCAAAAAGGTATTTAAGGCAGCCAAACGATGCCCTGCTTTGTTTTCTCTCCATTTAGCAGAGCAGCCGGCATGCAAAGTGCGTTATTTATGTGCGAGTATTTTAAGCGCTTAGCCCGAAATGCCTCCGTCGCCTTGTTAACTAAATTTATGGCCAAAAGGGGGCATCAGGACCGCCAACAGGGCTGGCATCGTCCCTGGCCGAAACAAAAAGAAAATAAACACAAATGTTAAGCCCACACGAAACTCTTGGGTTGGCCCCGTGCTGGGGGCCTGTGCAATTATATAAGTTCAAAGCTCGAGCTCGGATAATTCTCGGCTCGATTACACAATGTCGACAGCGACAACGATGATGATAATGATGATGAAGATGAAGATGAAGATGACGGTGCTGGCGGTTCTTGGGGGCAGCGACGCGCGCAGAAAAGCAGAAATCATAAATAAATAACAATAATGCGGATGGGCTACTGTGTTGCCTCATCGGGCGGTCTTATATGCGATGATGATGACGCCCTTCAGCGATCTTGCGGCTTTTATGGGTTCTCCTCGTGTTTGGGCCGCGGCTTTGGGTTCATGTTCATGTGTTCGTCTTCGTCTTCGCTTGTTGCCACTTCACTTTTCACTTGTGTTAACTGTTTGCCTAACGGTAAAGGCCGGGCTCAAATTGGCGTACAAATTCGAAGGCGTTAATCGGCCCGGCAAACGGAAATGGTGTGGAGCAGCCGATTCGAATCGGTGGATCCAGAATAGGAATAGGAATCGTACATATATATGCTTTTTGTCCCTCCCCTGTCATTGTCATCATCATTATCATCATTATGGAGGCTATTATACTGATTATGATGGTTGTATTTCTCAGTAGAAGCTAAATAATAATAGTTTTGAGTGGTTTATTAACTTGTTTAATTATAATATCTATTTTTATAAGCTTAAGCAATTAAATTGTGATGTTTTAATATTTTTTATATTTATTTTACAGTCCAATCTGGTCGAAATATCCGCCATCTGCCCTGCATTGTGCGAAAGTCGGGACGCTCGGGAGTCTGCATGTTCGCCATTGACTGCATCAAGCAGAATGGCACCCATTTGGGCACCTGCATCGATCGCTTCTACTTTGGCTCTTGCTGTGCCTTGAAGGTAAGTCATGAAACCTCCAAGTATCCTTCAGATTATTTACATTTTTGTTTAATTTCTGCCTCTAGGAGGAAGCCTCCCTCTTTGCCCCAGAGATCAATGACAATAGCATCGACCAGAACACCATTTCGCACTTTGCCCATGAATCCACCACGCTGCCCACCAGTGCCCTCTTCAAGCTCACCACCGAGAGCAGCCTGTCCACCACCCACCATCAGAATCCTCAATCATCCACCAATGAGCTGCTCAAGAACGTCACCCAGTCATATCTGAGTACCTCAAAGCCTGGTGCTGGGGCCAGTACTCTCTCCACCACACGCCGCCCACCACTGGCCCACACCACCCACAAGAACTCCCACTTTGTGGTCAGGACCACTCTCAAGCCCAGTGGATCACCTGCTTCTCCTTCTTCTCCTGCTCTTCCCTCGACAACTACGTCGACGCTGGCAACAGTTAAGCCGCCGCGCAGACGCACCACCACAGCCAAACCCGTGCTGACTACGGCTCCAGTGGTACAGGAGCAGCGTATTGAAACCACCTCTGTGCCCACCAAATTTGTGACCTTCCAAATTGTGGAGACCACGACGCCGCCAGTGACGGAACCCACCCGTCAGCAGCAGGAAACCACAACCACAACGGCAGCACCCACCAGGCGGCATACCAGGTAAAAATATACTTTTATTTCCTAATAATTAATTAAAATAAATTTAATAAATTAAAATTTCAAAATTTAAATTCTTTTCTATAAATTTAGACCCACGTCCAGCAGTTCAGCGGCCAGCAGGACGACCAGCAAACCCACAGCAGTCCCTACCAGCCCCCCAACAACGACCACGACTTCAACAACCCCGGCACCCACAACTCCAGCACCCACCAGAGCCGCGGTAACCACCCAACGTCCAACACCGCCACTGCGTACCACCACGCCCAAGCCACATAAAACCCATTCCAGCCGAAGACCGCCATCCAAAAAGCCAGTGGGATCAACAACCACCACTTCCAGTGGATCGCAGTCCACGAGGAAACCCATTGACAGCCTGGCGAGCAGCAGCACCGTCGCTTTGAGTAACAACACAGCTACGACTGTGCCGGCTCGAAGGCCAGTGATCCACACGAGCAGCAGTAGCAGCAGTTCCTCCAGCTCAACAACAAGCAGCACATCTTTCAAGGACGAGCTGAGCAATAACAGGACAACTGTTAAGGTGCCGGAACGCACCACACAGGCGCCAAGGCCCAAGCCCAAGCCCACTGGAGAAATTGTAAAGGTGCCAGCTCTCCTGGCGGAACCTACAAGCCAATCCACAACTGTAGCAGACACCAGCAGCAGCATCAGCAGCAGCAGCAGCAGTAGCAGCAGCAGCAATCCACCCAAGACTTCGCCTAGTAGCACCACGCCTCTTCTGGTGACCAAGAAGAAGCCCAGCAGCACCACAGCAGGAACAACAACTACAACTACCACTCCAAAGCCTACCCGTCGAGCCACAACCAAAGCTCCGACAACAACTACCCCCAAACCCACACCAACAACTCCTCCAACAACAACAACAACAACCAGCAAACCCACTACAACAACTACAGTGAAGCCTTTACTCACCACAGAGGCTCCTTTGAGTGTTCCTGAGACGCCAGCCACCAAGAAACCCGGCCTAATTACCTGGACAGATGTCGAAGCTGAGCCACCAACAAATGCCAGCATTTCCAATGATTGGCAGCCTGCACCACCTCCCAACTGGATGCCACTGGCCACCGCGCTCCCAGAGGCGACCAATAAAACAGGAGCTACTACAGGTGAGTGCATGCTTTGATAATGATTGAAAATGATTCCTTAACTGCGTTGCAATTTCCATTTTAATAAAAAGTAAATATTTAAATTCTTATTTAAGTTTAAGCTACGGAAAAGGGGAATTCTTTTAGATTCCTGTATAAATTCAGGCTAATACTTTAATATCTTCATACAAAGTTCTCCCTTTAAGCCTATATTTATACTCCTATTTACAGCCCCTCCCAGTGCCACCGACAAAGTGGTCATCTCGGTGGCCACCAGTGTCAGTGAGGTTGAGACGCATGGAACAGCCAAGCCGCACAAGACCACGAAGCCGCCAAGAGTCACAAGTACACCAAAACCACCATCAACAACAACAACAATGAAGACAACGACGACGACGACGACGACTGCAATCCCAACCACAGTAAAAACCACCGAGGCACCATCAAGCAGCGTGGAATTAGCCTCATCTACATCATCCTCCGTGGAGCTAAGCAGCGAGGTGGCATCGAGCAGCAGCAGCAGCAGCAGCAGCATAAGCAGTACTATCAGCAGCAGCACCACCAGCAGTCCCCAAACCACATCTGCCGGTGAAACCACCGATTATAGCGGCGAAGAACCGAACACCACGACCATTGAGGCCACTGGCAGCACCACCGTGGCACCCGCCAATGCTCTGGAGGGCGTCGATTACAAGGAAGGTGAGTGATCGGGCCGAGGATCAGAGAGGAGCAGCGGGGAAAACTTGTTTCCTGCGGGGAGAAATCTATTAATACACTCGCAGCCACACTTGGGCTCACTTGGCCCCACTCAGCCTCACTTTGGCCATAAGACAAAGCCAACGTGTGCGTGGCCATTAAATTCAATTTGAAGGCTAAACGCTGGCCTTGAGCCAGCATCGAGCTGAAGACCAAGAAGCGGAGACATCTTCCGAGATGCTGTCCTGGGGCCAGCTCATAAATGGTTACACAGGGAGAAACTGTAGAAGAATTGCTTTAAATTTGATATAGAATTTAATCAAAAGGGATTTATTTTCATGCAACTTTAAGATGATTTTTTAAAGGCAATTATTTGAAGTCTTCAAAGAATTTTCACTAGTTATTTTTCCCTGTGTAAGAACACTCCTAAGCTGAATCTTCTGCTAGACACAGTCCGCAACAATTTTTACAGCAATCATTTACAATAATGACTGCATCGTGTATGGGATCGCCTCGGTCATTGTGCCGCTTGGGTCACGTTGCCGCTTGCTGGCCGTCGTCTGCAGAGTCCAGCCAGCAAAGGAGAAAAGGAGCCAATGCCAATGCCAATGCAATCCCGATCCCCTCCCGATCCCCTCTCCTGTCCTGCTGCCCCGCCAGCAGCCTGTTGACCGATTTGCGGCTGGCAAAAGCAATCTTGATGCACGAATCGAAACGAGTCGCGACGTTCGGTTCGGGCCAAGTTGTTGCCAACAAGTTGTGCTGGCCATAAAGTAGGCCGTTGACTGCCTGCCTTGCGGATGGCCAAAGTCAAGGACTGGGCCGTGGCCAAAGCACATTACATTTGGGTGCTGCGGCCAAGAGATGACTGAGTGCCGTGGCGGAGTGATTAAAATGTTTAAGGCCCTGCCAACCCATTACTTTAATTGTGACCCCCGACGCAGGCCTATTAACCAAGCTCTCGCTTTTTATCCTGTCCAGTCTGCGGTCGTCGCATGTTCCCCGAGCCCCGGATCGTCGGTGGAGCCAATGCTGCCTTTGGTCGCTGGCCCTGGCAGATTTCCCTGCGCCAGTGGCGCACCTCAACCTACCTGCACAAGTGCGGAGCGGCCCTGTTGAACGAGAATTGGGCGATCACGGCGGCCCATTGTGTGGACAAGTGAGTAATCGATGCCCCTTAATGCCAACCAGCCCCCTTACGTGTTTGAGTTTGTGTCACTTCCTTCAGCGTGCCGCCCTCCGATCTGCTGCTACGCCTGGGCGAATACGACCTGGCCGAGGAGGAGGAGCCCTATGGCTATCAGGAGCGCCGTGTACAGATTGTTGCCTCGCATCCCCAGTTTGACCCGCGCACCTTTGAATACGATCTGGCTTTGCTGAGGTGAGAAGTTTAATTCTTTTATTATAATACGGAATGCTAACTAATCTTCACTCTTTCCCAAACAGATTCTATGAGCCTGTCGTCTTCCAGCCCAACATCATACCAGTGTGCGTGCCGGACAACGATGAAAACTTCATCGGGCAGACGGCCTTTGTCACGGGCTGGGGTCGCCTGTATGAGGACGGACCTCTGCCCAGCGTACTCCAGGAGGTGGCCGTGCCGGTGATCAACAACACCATCTGCGAGTCCATGTACCGCTCGGCGGGTTACATTGAGCACATACCGCATATCTTCATTTGCGCCGGCTGGAAGAAGGGCGGCTATGACTCCTGCGAGGGTGAGTTATTAAAAGAGATTTCCTTTAATTAACAAATTAATGAATATCATCTTAATCGTCAGGCGACTCTGGTGGCCCCATGGTGCTGCAAAGGGAATCGGACAAACGCTTCCATCTGGGCGGCGTCATCTCCTGGGGCATTGGCTGCGCGGAGGCCAACCAGCCGGGCGTTTATACGCGCATCTCCGAGTTCCGGGACTGGATCAACCAGATACTGCAGTTCTAGGCCGGATCGGGGGCAGAGAGACCTCCTTAGCGAATGCCCAGCACCACCACCACCACCACCACCAACAACACTTTACGCGGAATCCAACTGAGACTCGGACTCGTGCTCCGGTTATGGAGAGATCGAGAGATCGGCGCATCGGCCATAACCCGAGCAACGATTCCAGTTGCTCCACCTCACCTGTCACTGAACCACAAGCTGATAGCACTTCCATCGTCATAATCGTAATCTTAACCGTACTATAGCCTAACCCTACCACTAGTTAGTGAATGTGATTAACCAGCACCGTAAGCGAACCAAGCGAAGCAGTCACAGCTCATGTAACGTATTGATCGATCGATTGGACCTAATTTATTCCCATTTGCTGTACATAATTTTCTAAATTATTGCATAACATTTACACTCTAGCTTTAGTCCTACTTTACACAATATTAATTTAAAGGGGATCCCCCGCGAGCAAGGGAGGATCCTTCGGTAGGGCATTATCACGTAAGTCGCTTCTCCTCGAATCGCAAATCAGGCGGCAGAAGCTATTGTAATTTTATTTTATAACGTAATGTAATTATTTATTTATAGCAGCTCATGCACACGACAAAATTAATTCAATTAAAATGTTTAAAACAAATAATAGTTGAATATTTTTATTTGGGATGAAGGGGAGAATGTAGGCCTAATTCCAAGCAATGAAAATAATGAAAACTATATAAATTCATATATAAAATTAAAATTGGTTTATTTTATTGTTCTCGTCTATATTCTGTATAAATTTTTTGGGAGATTAAATTCTACGAATTCTCTAACTAATTGAATGATTTCATCTTTTATTACGAAAACCTCATTTTTTAAAGCATTTTTTAAACGAAAACATATAAGTACATTAAAGCTAAGTATTAATGACAATGAAACCAATTATATTTACTTTACTTAAAGTAAAAATATATACCTAAAATACGTTGTGGGTAATAAATTGTATTTTACACACGAATCTCACCTTTTTTTGTGCCCTCTAGATGTGGTTTAAAAAAACTAACCCTCTACATTTACTTTACACAGTATTTCTCCAATTTCCTAGCTGGTGCCATCTAGGTCTTAGTAAAGTTAAATTCAATATCTAAAATATGTACTGAAATGTGAAACTATTTTATTTAAAACTATACATTCAGTTGCCCATTTTATTTTGTACATTTTCTTTTTACAAAATTGTAGTGTAAAAAAAACAACAATTTAAGAATATAGATTGGAGGCCTTTATTTGGCTTAAATCGTATAGTAACTATTATATTAATAACAAAGTATAAATATTATTATTAATAAACTACATTTTAAACTAAAGATAAACCTCGATCCCTCGTAGAAGCTCCTCGATTAACCGGCAAAACAACTCTTGAATTCCCTATGCATGAGACAACACCTAACTTGGCAAGCGATATTCAAGCATTATTTGGCAGGTGCCATTGGAAGCTAACAAACTTAAAACTTTCTTCGCCGGGAGGTCTCGAGCACACGTCTGAAATAAATAGAAAAACTTCCAATGTTTGTTTTGCTCACATAAATTTATAAAATATGCGGAACATGAAGTCAACGATTAACACGCATAGCCGGATGAAACTGAACTCGGTTGAATTTAATTCAACAAAAACAAGAAAGGAAGCTAACTTCGGCTTACCGAAATTTACATACCCTTGCTGATTGCAATTAACCTATGTAATCAAAAACGAAGTTCTAAGATAACATTGAATGCCCAAAACTCAAATTTAATCAAAATATGTTAAGAAACAGCGAAGTTATAATTTTTTTTCGAAAAATTGGCCGATCATTCCTATTTCTCCCGATTTTTCCTATGGCAGCTATAGGAAGCTATAGTCGTCCAATTTTCATGAAATTTATATTTTTAATTTTTGGCGAAATGGACAAGGACGGTCAAATGCACGACGCTCTCCGGCGGAGACTTCTTTACAAGAACAAAAAGTAGTTTCGAAAAACAAAGGAATTTAAATTCAAATATGGCGGGTTATTTTGGCGCGACTTCTCTTTTGCAGTGTGACCATATCAAATGTCAGCGAAAATACTGCGTTCTTTCCCTCTCTTTCCCCTCGCCCACAAGGTGTAGTTTAAGCAACGGTCGCTTGATGGGGCTCCATGGTCTTACGTTCTTTTTTGAAGACCATGTATGAATTTAACGTTTTTTGAATTTAAATTCAAATTTGGCGATTGAAGGGATGTGTTTCAGACCATGTGTGATTTTTTTTAATTCAAATTTGCCAGTTGGCGAGTTGTGTTTTAGATCATGTATGAACTTATGGATTTTTTAAATTATTTTTAATTTTGGCAGTTGACTACTTGGCTTTTCGATCATATATGAAATTAAGGCTTTTTGCAAATTGTTGTTGTCAAAATATTTTTGTTGTTATTGTAAAAAATCTTGTAGCTCTGGTTGTTGTTGTTGTAGGCATAAATCCAGACTTCAAGCTGGCAATTTTCAGTACAAATTCTTCCATTTCGGGATTTCAGATACCAGGCGCACAGAAGGCAGTAACAAGCGAATGAACACTATTATAAACTGTTATACTTTAGCCGAGTTTCAAACCTTATTGGTGTGCTACTAAGCAAAGACTCCAACCATTTATAACAGAAAGTTCGAAACTCGGCTAAACTGTTATATGGTTCGAAACTAGGCTAAAGTATAACAGTTTATAAAACATTTCAGTCACTTGCTACTGCCTTCTGCGCGCCTGGTATATAAAATTAAGAAATTAACGAATTTGGACTGAAAATGCACAGATTTGAATCTGGATATGTGCCTACAACAACAACAACAACTACAGCTACAAGATTTTGTACGACAACAACAAAAAACATTTTGACAACAACAATTTGCAAAAAAACCTTAACTTCATACAGGATCTAAAACACATCTCTTCGCCCGCCAAATTTGAATTTAAATTCAAAATAACATAAGTTTATATTTTAAAAGGGTCGTAAGAACATGGAACGCCATCAAGCGGTCTCCGATTGAACTACAGCTTGTTGGCGAGGGGAAGGAGAAGAATAGAGCCCGCCAAATTTGAATTTAAATTCAAAAATTGATATTTATTTTCTTTTGTTTGTGTTAACGAATTTTTGTTGTTGTAAAGAAGCCTCCGCCGAACACGTCGTGCATTTTTCTGCGCTTTTCTTTTTCGCCACAATAAATTTAACTTAGCAGTTTTGGTAGCCGCCATATAATATCGATTAATCGATAACTCTGATTCAAAAAATACTTTTATTAAATTGTCATCACCATTTCCAGCGTTTGAATTTAAATTCAAACTTCGCGCCTATTTTGCAGTGTGACCAACGCAAATGTATCTAGCTTATTGTTGCAGTGCGACCAGATCTAATAAATTGTTTTTATAACAGTTTATAACAGCTTTCAGTCGCTTGCTACTGCCTTCTGTTTGCCTGGTACTTCAAATTAAGAAATTGAGAAATTTGTACTGATAATGGCACAAATCCAGACTTCAAGCTGGCAATTTTCAGTACAAATTCTTCCATTTCGGGATTTCAGATACCAGGCGCACAGAAGGCAGTAGCAAGCGAATGAACACTATTATAAACTGTAATACTTTAGCCGAGTTTTAAACCTTATTGGTGTGCTACTAAGCAAAGACTCCAACCATTTACAACAGAAAGTTCGAAACTCGGCTAAACTGTTATATGGTTCGAAACTAGGCTAAAGTATAACAGTTTATAAAACATTTCAGTCACACTACAACAACAACAACAACTACAGCTACAAGATTTTGTACAACAACAACAAAAAACATTTTGACAACAACAATTTTCAAAAAAACCTTAACTTCATACAGGTTTTAAAACACATCTCTTCGCCCGCCAAATTTGAATTTAAATTCAAAATAACATAAGTTTATATTTTAAAAGGGTCGTAAGAACATGGAACGCCATCAAGCGGTCTCCGATTGAACTACAGCTTGTTGGCGAGCGGAAGGAAAAGAATAGAACCCGCCAAATTTGAATTTAAATTCAAAAATTGATATTTATTTTCTTTTGTTTGTGTTAACGAATTTTTGTTGTTGTAAAGAAGCCTCCGCCGAATACGTCGTGCATTTTTCTGCGCTTTTCTTTTTCGCCACAATAAATTTAACTTAGCAGTTTTGGTAGCCGCCATATAATATCGATTAATCGATAACTCTGATTCAAAAAATACTTTTATTAAATTGTCATCACCATTTCCAGCGTTTGAATTTAAATTCAAGCTTCGCGCCTTTTTTGCAGTGTGACCAGCTCAAATGTATCTAGCTGATTGCTGCAGTATGACCAGATCTAATAAATAGTTTTTATGAAAGCTTTCAGCCGCTTGCTACTGCCTTCTGCGCGCCTGGTATATAAAATTCAGAAATTAACGAATTTGGACTGAAAATGCACAGATTTGAATCTGGATTTGTGCCTACAACAACAACAACAACTACAGCTACAAGATTTTGTACGACAACAACAAAAAACATTTTGACAACAACAATTTGCAAAAAAACCTTAACTTCATACAGGTTTTAAAACACACCTCTTCGCCCGCCAAATTTGAATTTAAATTCAAAATAACATAAGTTTATATTTTAAAAGGGTCGTAAGAACATGGAACGCCATCAAGCGGTCTCCGATTGAACTACAGCTTGTTGGCGAGGGGAAGGAGAAGAATAGAACCCGCCAAATTTGAATTTAAATTCAAAAATTGATATTTATTTTCTTTTGTTTGTGTTAACGAATTTTTGTTGTTGTAAAGAAGCCTCCGCCGAACACGTCGTGCATTTTTCCGCACTTTTCTTTTTCGCCACAATAAATTTAACTTAGCAGTTTTGGTAGCCGCCATATAATATCGATTAATCGATAACTCTCTGATTCAAAAAATACTTTTATTAAATTGTCATCACCATTCCCAGCGTTTGAATTTAAATTCAAACTTCGCGCCTATTTTGCAGTGTGACCAACGCAAATGTATTTAGCTTATTGTTGCAGTGCGACCAGATCTAATAAATTGTTTTTATAACAGTTTATAACAGCTTTCAGTCGCTTGCTACTGCCTTCTTTTCGCCTGGTACTTCAAATTAAGAAATTGAGAAATTTGTACTGAAAATGGCACAAATCCAGACTTCAAGCTGGCAATTTTCAGTACAAATTCTTCCATTTCGGGATTTCAGATACCAGGCGCACAGAAGGCAGTAGCAAGCGAATGAACACTATTATAAACTGTTATACTTTAGCCGAGTTTCAAACCTTATTGGTGTGCTACTAAGCAAAGACTCCAACCATTTATAACAGAAAGTTCGCAACTCGGCTAAACTGTTATATGGTTCGAAACTAAGCTAAAGTATAACAGTTTATAAAACATTTCAGTCACTTGCTACTGCCTTCTGCGCGCCTGGTATATAAAATTAAGAAATTAACGAATTTGTACTGAAAATGCCCAGATTTGAATCTGGATTTGTGCCTACAACAACAACAACAACTACAGCTACAAGATTTTGTACAACAACAACAAAAAACATTTTGACAACAACAATTTGCAAAAAAACCTTAACTTCATACAGGTTTTAAAACACATCTCTTCGCCCGCCAAATTTGAATTTAAATTCAAAATAACATAAGTTTATATTTTAAAAGGGTCGTAAGAACATGGAACGCCATCAAGCGGTCTCCGATTGAACTACAGCTTGTTGGCGAGGGGTAGGAGAGGGAAAAAACGCGGTATTTTCGCTGACATTATTTCCCTGATTGTTAATATGGCAGCTATAGGATATAGTCGTCCGACTTTAATGAAATTTAAATAAAAATTCTGGAACAATAATAAGTGACGAAACTAAAGTTTGATGAAAATATGTTGAGAAACAGGGAAGTTATAATTTTTTTCGAACATTTTGACGATCGTTTCTATGGTTCCTGATTTTTCCTATTGCAGCTATAGGATATAGTATAGTTTGATGCTTAAATAAATATTAAAAAAATATATATAAAGAAAAAAGGATAATTGTGATAAGATAACAAATAAACCAATATCACAATTTAGTTTTAAATTAATAATTAAATAAGAAAATTGGACTTATGTCTCTTAAACTTGTAAAGATTTTGCACTTATGTTTTTTAATACTTTCATCTCTTGAATGCATTTCCTTTTAGTCTATATAATAATGAATATTTAATTAAAACATACATATAAGAGTTTAGATTTTCTTAAGTAAACAGTATAAATAATTTGTAATATTTCCAAATCTCATACGAATGCCCTGCAATTACCGCCCTGGCTGGTCGTGGAACTTTCGCTCTCGGTTAATGGCTCAAACACAGAGTTGCCGGTCATTTGCATATGACAGCGCTGAGTGCTCCTCCGTTCCCTGGGCATTGTTTATGGCGTGTGGGAGCCCCCGAGAGTGCGTTGCAAGTGCATGTCGTGGCCACGGCTCAAGATCTGGATAACTGGAGATCTTCGGTGGCGGTGGCGGTGACGGTGACGGTGGCGTCGGGCCTATCATAATTTGTACGGATATCACGTACTTGGACGGGGGTCATGCGTCCGGATTATCAACAGCAGCGATCACGACCGGCAGCGGCGGTGGATCGCGCCGGTCCTTAGCGGCTCTTTGCTTTTCGACTTGGGTTTCCACATGAACTTTCACATGCGATTCGTGCCACTAATGGGCGTCAGATTAGGGGATTATTTGTCGGTCGGGCGGAGATCCTCCAATGGCGATTGGCTAACCGAATCAAAATAGACCTAGCCAGAGCCTAGCGAAAGTGAAAACCTGATACTTGGCCCGGACGTCGATTAAATCTTAGTTTGGTCAGGCTGTGTGATCCATGTGAATGAATTCGTCAACTAATGGCCGATTTATGACAATCGATGGCTGAATTTTTGAAGTATGTCTTAGGTAACGGAGTGAAATTGCTTGCATAACGGATGGGTGCCAAAAATTTGATTGTTGTCATCGAGTAAGTAGTATTTTTTTGGCAGTGTTCAAAATCAAATTCAGAGCATTCCCAGGGAAAACGAAAGCTATGAAGTAACTGAAGGGGCTTGCATTTAATTTCTAAAGAAATGTTGCACAATTAAAACGCCTGAAGAGCCCCATCAAAAGCCGCACACACACGACCGCAACGAGTGAGGGGGCGAGGCCGCGAGATGTCAGCCAGAGATCAGCATGGGGTTTCCACCACTAAAGAGAGATGACCACCGGCCACTGCCAACTGCCAACTGCCAACTACTCAGCTACCCGAACCGAATGCACAATGACGACGACTCTTAGACTTTCCCAACCCATGGACAATGGAAATTTCTTATTTTTCTGGGCAAAAAAAGAAAAAGATTTATAGGAACAGTCGCCGCAGCGTGCCACTTGAGGAGCAAACAAAAAACGAAAGTCCAAGTGCTGCTGCCACAATAATATATATAAGATCTTTTTCTTTACACAATTTATAGGCCCATCTCGGGGGAAACAATTGAAAAGTACTTGTGGCTGGACAATATTTTCCCTTTCTTCAACCGAAGAGGCTGCTTGCTGGGAAACGCCACCGTTCGTTCTCAGAAGAGGAGTCTTCTCTCTGTCTCACCTCTCGCCGATATCGCTTAATGAAATCGCACACTGAGACCGACATGATCATTAATTTGATGGCGATGGCCCTGCCAGCCCCATTTGAAACGTAACCCGTAGGAAATTACTCCTCATCCGGTAATTATTGGTCTTGGGTCTGCTTCAAATCTTGATAGATCGATCGGATGCTTTTCGGATGCAACAACCAGCGTCTTAACACAGCCACCGGGCTCTGATAGATCTTCATTTGGTGGGATTTCTGTGCTCGTTCTCAGGTGCTAGTGTGTCTAGTGTCCAAATAAGTGATGTTCCCGGAGAGTATTGCAATTTGAGGTCTCTTTAAGCTCCGTCCGGGGAAACTTTTCTCTCCCACCTTCCAAAAACAAAAAAAGACTTCTCCATTTCACCGGCAGTCAAAGTAAATCATTTACCCATGGCCCCAGGCCGGCGAGGCTTCCCTTTCGAAAAATGTATGCCTTTTTCTGGCCTTTGCCCTTCGGACATCATCGGCTGGCTGTGGAGAAGAAAAAAGTGAAGGCAATTGGAAGAAATATATTTTTCATTTATCAGTACAAAAATTATGAATTTCCCCCCTCGCATAATTTAAATGAATTTTTTAGTTTCGCTTTCTAATTAATTGCATTAGCCGCGGTGGACGCCCACACACAAACGGTGTGCGGTGTAGAAACGTTTTCCCTTTTTAATTTTTGCCAATTAAACGGCCACACAATCAAACCTTGATTACCAACCAAATAAATAACTAAATAAAAAGTAAGAAAAGCAAACAAACACATAGCAAACTTTGGAGAAAAAAAACGGTGACGGAAGTCAAATGGATTCTGTGAAAGGTGCAAAATTTTTATAGAGAGCGTCCGAGCAAACAATGTGCAGAAAAACGCGCCTAATGAAGACGAAAGTCGTTGCGCAAATGGAATTAAATTAAAATGGCATCAAAATGAAATAATAGTGCAATTAGCTTGGAGCCCAAGCTGGCCTCCATGGCTGGCCAAATCGACCACCAACAAAGCCCGGTCCAAAAGAAATGGGTAAAGAAAATATTTGCAGAGCTGTCCAGTAGATGCTCTTTTATTTTATGGAGAGTAAATACTAATTTTATGTTTATTTTAGTGTTTTTAAACCAAGAGAATGCATTGTATTTTGGTTTATTTATGTAATTAAAACAGTAACTTATTTTGTTACCAATTAATATTAGAAGGATCTTGTTGAGTAAATATACTTAATTATAGATTGTTCGAATACCAGTATACTTAACTTTATTTTCCCTATTTCTTTCTTAGTTTGAAAACATCTAAATTAAAATCAAATCGAAGGGAAATTTCTAATTAAAATAAAGCTACTAATAAAGTGATATAATCCCAAAAGCTCCGATATTATAAAGCTAGTATTATCAGTATTTTCCTTATGAGCAAGTTACCAACCTTTCAATATAGCTAAGAAACCCAAACTTCTCCCAAAACCAAGCTGGCCAAAAAGTTTCGCCCATTTCTCTAATCGCGACCAGGGGCCCGACTCGTTTACTGGTTTATTGAATAACATTTGCGTAATTAAAAGTGTGCGAAAAGAAACCGAAATTAAATCATAGGTGTACCATCTAGAGACCCTTTTTTCACGGCGGCCGTTGACACACGCGCTTGCTCGGTAATTGAAAGCGCAAGTTGTCACCGGTGGCGTATGCGTGATTTGTTGTCTATTTTGTTTATTATTTGTTGTTGTTGTTTTAGCTGGTGGAAAAGAAACCTCCGTTTAGTTAGCCAGAGGATCTGTTGTCAAACGTGTCATACATTAGCCTAACAATGATTGTCTGTATGTCATTTGTACTTGCTGCTGCTGCTGCTGCTGCTGCTGCTGTTGGGCCAGTACTCACTTTCATTTATTATGCCAAACCGAACCGAACCGAACCGAAGCGGAGTTTCTTTTCTGGCCCCGGCTTGTTTGACTTTAGTGGGTTTGGTAAACATGGCTGGCAACTTGCTAAAAGTGAAATTATTGCCTTTTCAATTAGTCACAGATCCCACCAAAATCGATGGGCTACTGAACCCATCGGGAACCCTTTTCGAAGCCGCGAAAAGGAAAGTGCCGCTGGTTAGTGCCTAGTCAAAGATGCGTTAATGATGGAGTTTTTGGTTCGATTTTGCCAGGGCAATAAATCAAAATTCGTGTCGACGCCTCATTTTTGATTAATTGGGCCTTAGTCCAAACAACGACTCCCAGACTGTGCGGAGACCATTGACCATTGACTGGGCTGTGCACAACAGGCCGCCTTTATAAACTTGATGGCTTTCGATTTCGTTTGAAAGCGAATTAATGCCAGTTAAAAAACTGTTAGCCTCAAAGGGGAAGAGGGATGGCATGGAACACACGGCAAATTGGCAATTCGGTAGGCGTCGACATGAAAACATCCCCGATAATCGAACACTCGGTTGTTGGCCAAAATCGAATCGAACCTTCACTTTCTGGTCTCGTCTTCGAAATTGAATTTCTCACACTTGTCGCTCACTCAGCTGAGCTCACTCGGCGATCATTATGCTGATTTGATGTTTTCATCGATCGCCCAGCCCCCTGTCGATATGGCTGCTTAGATTGCAAATTATTTGGCCAGCTGTGAAATAGAAATTTTGACGGCTCATCAGTGGCAGCATCACCAGCAGAAGCAGCATCACCAACAGCAGCAGATATGCAAAACTCAAGTCAAGTGAGCATTGCAATTATAGATGACACACTTAGAGAAAATATTCCAAGGTGTAAATGTTATTTTTTAGTATTAATAATATTTTATCTTGTATTTTATGTGCATTTGCAGAGCTACAAAAATATTTTCAAGGCGCTATGAGATGAATTCTTACTGGTTTGTATCGTAAAAAAGTTGTGCCTTTCATTTTATATGGTTTGTATAAAAAAATTAAATATAATTAATACAAACTTCTTACTAAAATTTCAATAATAAATATATAAATAAGTATTAAAATCAATCTTAAAAGAAATTATCAAAGTTAGCCTTAACAGCAAATAAAATCTGAAACTTTTAAAAGAAAATCAACTCTTTTTATTCAAGAAAAACCATTTTATTAAAATTATAAAGGCAAGTTCTTGTGTGTATCTCGTTAGATATATTACAGGTCATTTGATTTATAATCCCCATTTGTGGCCAACTCCCTTGTAGCCGTTGTGTAACCCAATATTAGCCATTATCCATTCTCTGGTCAATTTGGCGGCGGCATCTTAAACAGATGCGTTCGAAGAATGGCCTCGAATATTTCATCATTTGGCGTGCGGATCGCTGGGTTCGCCCCGTTTGCCATTTGTTTGGGGTTCGCTTCGAGCTTGGGTTATCGCTTTATTTTGGCACCTTCTTGGGCGAGCTCCCCATTGTCCGGGACGACGGAGTCTTTTGACTGCAGACTGGAGACGGAGAGAAAGTCAGGGGTCTTTGTCTTTAGATATCATACCGTTGATTATGCTAAAATCGTTTAAAATCGTTCATAATTCGCCTCATTCGTGGCTCTCGGGTGTCGTAATACCGCATCTAATGAATCACCCACTGTATGAGAAAGCCATTTAGCTCCAGCGGCGACTGGTTCTGGCCAGGCCACGGTGACCACCTCACCACCCACGTGCCCGGCATGCCCAATCAGTTGGACGACACCGCGACGGCTCTTGCGGCGTTTTCCATTTCGCTGCTGACCACGGGAAAATAAACACAAAAAACAAATACCAGTGAGCCCGAGAAATGCACAGAAAAAGTGAACAGAAAATCATTAAGTGGACAAACCAACGAAAAATACAAAAACTAAAGGCAAACTGCGACAACAATAACGAAAGTGAAATTCTACAAAAAGATCGTGATGGTGATGGTGGAGCGAGCGGAGTCCACGCTTGGGCAGCCACAAGTGCCTGGCCAACCTGGTCAGGCGTTTACCCCCGGCGACTCGACATTATAATGCCGACCGGGGCCAGGCGGAGCCAAGCCCACAGTTCAGCCAAGAAAGCAAAACAATAACACACCACCGCTGGCGCCGCCGGATTTTCCAGTGAAATTTGGGTCAAGGAAATGCCAATCGGCAGGTGGCACCTCCTTGGCCAGTGGATGCCACATGTGGACGATGCGGCCGTCCACAGATGACCGTTATTATCGATGCCCACTTTTGCCGGTGTTTTCAGAGCCACAAATTGCCAGGCTCGCGGGAGGAATGACCTCTCTGGAAGCAGTCTTGTTTTTATTTTGTTAAATGTATGGGTTGCCTTTAATATTAACTAAACTAATTAACGGGTTTACAAGATATTTTTGGGGGTAGATTCACACGCCATATAAAGAAGATATGATTTCTTTGGAAATAAATCTAAAATAAGGACAGATAGTGTTTATTTTAAGGTGTTTATTGTGATTTTAAGTTTTAGAATCCAAAATATTCTAAAATTATAAACCAAAAAAGCATCCATTATTGTTTAATAAATATTATTTAAAATAGTAATGAAATTTGTAAGGATTGATATGACATTAAGTAGCTTAGGAAGTTCCAAGTATATCCTTTTAATTAAATGTATTCTAGCAATTAGAAGAATGCACCTAGATCGCTTTGGAAGATGCAATTGTGATCTGCTTGAGCTCCATTTCCGTCTCCTCGGCTGACATCAACGACGGTTGGCCAACAGAACCGCCTCTGTTAACGAGATCACTCTTAACCGACCGGCGGATCCCTCTTAACCACGAAGCCAAGCTGTTAGCTGCCTCAGTTTAGTTTCAAACGCGCACGCGTGCGGACGCCAAGAGAGTCACCACAGAGAGAAACACAGTGACAGAGAGACGGAGAAAGACCTCAGTGAAAGAAAGCAGGCGTCGGAAGAAAACAGGAATCGCTACAGAAGCAACAGCAGCAGCAGCAGCAGCAGCTGAAGAAGCCGACGCCGAATTAGAAATGTTTACCATTTAAGCGACGCCTAATAGAAATACTCTCACGTACCGCCGCACTCTCTGCGACAGCTCTCTTCTTAAGCTGGAGCTCTCTCCGCCTTACCGCTCGCCACTCGGTGCTCTCTCCGGCTGAGTTAAAGTGAAAGTTTTCCACACAAAAGTGGCGAAGGTCCGTTATCTTGGCCGCCGTTCGGGCCAAGCTTGCAATCAGACAGTCAGACACACGCGGAGCGTTCAGCTGAACAGTTGACCGGACGCATGGTCGAGGGAACGCCGTGATACCAGATACCAGCCACAAGATACAAGATACAAGATACAGCTACGAGATACTATATAGATGTGGTGCAGTGTGTGAGTGTTGTTTATTCGGTGCCAGCAACTGTAAATTCGCGGCTGACCAAAGAAAGTGCGGTGGCCGCAATTAAATCGGACTCGGAATCGAAATCAGAATCGGGAATCAGTGACAACTCACTTTGTGGACGCCTGGACGTTTCGCGTTCGTCGCCTAAGTCTTTCGTTTTTTTTTAGGGGAGCGCGCGCAACGACATTACAACACTGCTACTGCTACTGTGCGCCTTTTCTGTGTTTTTTTATTTCGCACACTCGCTTCCGCCGATTTCGAAATCTCGCGCAGGGCTCGCGGCTCGCTTCTGCTGCCAGACGGTCTAGGCCAAAAAATAATAACAAGAACTCCCCGCACAAGTGTCCAGCCAAAGCGCCAAACATGTTTAAGTGGGTTACGCCGGCCTCAACGGCGGACTTGTCCCGCTGCACAGAGCCAGAAACAACAGCGACAATAACGAGAACAGCAAGAGCGACGAGAACAGCAACAAAACCACAACTACTTTCCATCGCTTTAACAAGTTTAATAATAATAGTCGCATCAGTTGTGCCGACAACAAGTGGATTTAGATCAATTGAAACGAATGGCGGTAAGTGACAGACAATTTACCTCATTGAATCGATGAAAGGCTCGGCTCGGCACGGCACAGCACCGTTTGAAAGAAGAAAGTTTAGCACAGACAATAAAAATGTAGAATTATGGCAAAGAAAATCAATTTGCCAAATTGCAAGCTCATGTCGTGGCCGCTGCTGCTGCCCCTGCTGCTGCTGCCGCTGCTGCTGCTGCTGCAAATCGAATCGTGTCAGTGGCTTTTGCTGCCTCACTTTTGGATTTGGCCCATCCATCGGAGGGGGGGCTTTCACTCAATGGCCAAGTTGACAATGCGCAAGGCAAAAAAATACAAAAAAACTATGCCTTTGTGTCAATAAATGAATCAGAAAAACTCTGGCACAGAAAACTCTTTAGCGACGCTCGCTGAGTGTGTGTGTGAGTGAGACTTTCCACACTCCACGCACCTGGCAATTATTTGGTTCGTTTTATGCTACATTACGGCCACAAAGCAGCCACAAAAGACCCTCTCGATGTGCAGACTTACTTGGCCATTGCGACTTTCCTTGTGACAGTTTTTACGACTGGCGGCAGCCTCTCGTTGGCACGAGGTCACCTGACATTGGCGCTGTCTTTGGCTCTGGCATTGGCTTTGGCTTTAAAAAGTGAAACAAATATCTGGAGTACCTGGTTATTAGCACACATCCTCCCCTTCCCCCATTCAATATAGATTTAGTTCACCCCGAGGTGCCAACTCCATAAAAAAAAGTCACACACACACTCACAATTGGTTTGAGGGAAAATAAACCATTTGTGATAATCGACAGCACAATTTGTAGCCACATTAGAGATTCACGCGGAACGAAGAAAATCTGTTAGGTTTTTTTTTTATTCTCTATATCGATATGTGAAATTTCTCACATAGCATTTTCATTTCTTCTAACATCGTAAAATTGGTGAAAACATTCATAAGTATGTCGTTAAGGCAGAGCCCGAAAGCGTATGCAATCAGTGCTTTTTTTCAAGTTCAAAAAGTGAGCTCTCATCTGCCATAAAGTGGATCTTTTGTTTGTACAGCTTACGCTGCAAAAACATCCAGCAGAAGTCCTTCGATAAACACTTTTTATTAAATCAATAAGATGGGTCTTCGAAGTTGCTAGTACCCTTGAAAATGAAATGAAAGGGAACTTGGGTTTTGTGACCTTTCCAACTATTACTTTCCTTTTAAATTCAGTGATTTTTTAATGAGTTTAATTATTGGGAAATAATTTATTTAAAAATAAGAACAATAAAGTGAAATTTGCATACATTTAAAATTAAGTGTTCAGGGGCCACAAATTGAATCCCATAATAAAACAAACTTCTCTTGGCTCCATTTGCTTTTCTCCACTTTGATTTTCCCAACATTTCCCCCATTTCTTTGGCAGCTACCTGCCTTTACCCTTTGAAAAAAAAAGGTTTCGGAAAAACCTAGGAAAAGAAAATCAATACTTCCGCTTGCCATCGCAGAACTGTGCTGCGTCAGCGAGGTGGAAGTCGGCAAATGCCAATCATCGTGTATGTACACACCTGATCATTAGTACGAAACACGTAAAACAATTTTCAATTTCTATTCAGCTGCTGTTTGAACAGAAAGAAAACCAGGAAAGCAGTTCAGTTCATTTCAGTTCAGTTCAGTTCAGGAAAAGCGCGTGTGCGAAATGAAAATGTCTTGGCCAGCCCAAGAAACCGCAGCGATTCTGATGGAAGCGTGTGCCAGTTTGCGGCTTTCTGTCGCTGTCGCTGTCGCTGTCAGTCGTCGTTGGCTCGTCGCTTGCAGTTGTGGTTTTAGCCATGGCCAAGACTCGCCTGCCGCTCTTGCACTTGTCTTTGCGGTAATTTGAGAGGAGGCTGGGGCTCTGAGGCCGATACTGAGACTGAGACTGAGACTGAGGCCGAGATTGGGGGCCAAAGTCACTGCTGATGGATGGACAGTGTTCGATGGTTCGACAGCGATGTAATTTCAAGATCACGTTTTTACCGCTGCCCGCAGCTCAATTGTTGCTCCACATCTCCAGATCGCTCCCGGCCAACGTCAGTTAGCTACTTAAAAATCAATTCATAACTCTTTTCTTCTCGTTTGGCTAATTGTCGTACCGTTACAGAGACACACACTCGAAATTCTCAGTTTATGCAAATTACAAATTCCATAATTCCCCACATACTCGTATTTTTCGTTCGCTTTTCTTCTTGGTTCCCCCCCTTGAAGCCAGCGACATGCAATTAATGTGAAAGCGACATTTGACTTTCTTCTGGGCCCGCAAGAGGGCCGCTGCTGATTTTCCCACAGCCATTTTACACTTCATAAACTTAACGCAATCGCATTAAAACTGTGACAGATCATGAACATCGAGTGCCTGCAGAGCATTTCACCTCGTCCAAGTATGGATTGCACTTCCTAACACCGGAGTAACCGAATGAAACTACAGTGGGAAGTCTATAACACTTTGTAAGACTCTTTCAGGGTATTGATATTTTTAAAACTTGTAAACCAAATGCTATACAAAATTATAAAAATATATATTCAATATTCTGATTTTTTAACTAAATAAAAACTAGGATAGAAAAGGTTTCCGAATTAAGATAATTGCTTTTTTGGCTATGTTATAATATTGTTTAACTTTGATTTGCTAAAAAAATAATGCAAGCTGCAAGGTATATAGAAATTAAGCCCTTCGGAGGTTAGTTTCCTTTCTTTAAAATGAATTCTGAATTAATCATTATTATAATCAAAATGTAAAACTTTGTTTTTACACAGTTCTGTGACCATAAAATATTAAAAAAATATTATTGAATGTAGTTTAAAATTAAACAATTGTTGGTTCTTCATTCAAAAGCCTCCACTGTGCTCGAATGCATGTGAATGGAGCTGGAAACAGAAGCTACTCAATTGGAAAGACTTGGTCGTGGTACTCGCACCCATTTGTTGTCGGCTGGCTTATCGTTTAGGCTCATCGGCATTGGTGTTTCGAGTGCCAGTGCCTTATATCGACACCGGAGCAGTTACAAATTATCTGCGGCCTGTCAACACTCACTCGAAGTGAACCAATGCCACTGCCACTGGGAAAGAAATAAAGAAAGAAAGATCTCGGCGGCGGTGTTATGGGATGCGCGTCGTCTAACAGGAAATACACGGCAAACTTCGAATTTATTTTGACATGTTTGGCGGTGAAAGTGAAATTCTCTGCGATGAGCTGCCGAGCTGCCGAGCTGGTGAGCTGTCGAGCTTCCGCTGGATGACAAAACACATTCTTGGGGCCTTTGTTTTCGCATGGAAATCAACCAAAACGCATTAAACTCTCCGCCGGCATCCATAAAATCCTCATTTCGCGGAAGTCTCTGCAGACATTGCAGCCTCATTGCGATTCGAGTATCGATGGGGATCGGAATCAGAATTTGGTATCGGAATTGAGGCTATTGCCAAAAAATGATGTCATTTATTGCGGCCAAGCAAAGCAACTTTCACTGCTCATTCACACACCGCCTTTTTATTTATTTTATTTTATTTTCTAGCAGCTCATCGTCGCATTTCATATGATTTTCAGCAGTAAATTTGTTGGCAAAACGTTTCCATTTTATGTGCAACTTTATTTGATTTATCATTGCGGCGAATCTTTTGTCACCAACCGAGTGTTCAATAACAAATGTCCCATTGTTGCGGAATTTTCACCAAATTGAATGTTTCCCGGGCGGCTGGCCACCCATTGTTTGGCGTCCATGAGCATTGTGGAGCATCATGACCTGGCAAAAAGTCCACCGTCCACCGAAAGAATAAATAATGGTAATGAAAACAATAAGAGGCCGCCTCTAAACGATGGCCAAAATGGTACTACCACTCTTTTCTGGGTGGCAAGTCTTCTGCGGCTTCTTGCCCAATGTCTCGAGGTGGGGAGCAGCTAGCCTACCTGGCCGAACCTGTTCCAGGTGAGCTGGACTCGTGGTTGACACCGTGTGATTACCTTTCTTATTACGGGCAGCAAAGCGATTCAAAAGCACATTTTCCAGAGGTGGCCACGTGAGCAGATCTTGAATTTTAGGAAAATTAAATTATTGTGGTACATTTTTTGTGGTACAAAGCTTAAGGTATTTTGTAAACCATTTAACTGACCACATTTGGCTAGTTGGTTAAACAAGCAAATTGGCTAACAAGTAATTTCTAAACCAAACCGCAACATTATAAAGAGTACAAAACCATTACAGATTTAATGCTTGGTTATTTTTATGATATTACAATAAATTCTCATGAAAGATCTTTATGATTTTATAATTGTTATACATTTAGGTAATTTTTATTAAATTTTAAAATATAGTTTTTGTATTTGCAACCTAAAAAATAATATTTTTAATTATAAACAACAAGGTACGTGTCGTGTTGTGTTCTTTGCAGTTAAGAAGCTAAGTTTCCTCAACTAATTTTTAAATGTAATACATATAAACTCTTGTTCAGATTAGATTTTTATAATTAAAATACATTTAAGTCTTGTCACTGGCTCATCTCTAATATCTGCTCGCTTGTGATTTGGTTCTGGTTTGGCCAGTAGAAAATTACGGTTTCCATTAGAATTGCATGCGTAAAATTCATACCTCCACCTGGGAGCACACTCACACTCGCACACACACCAGTCCCAGTTGGGTGTGTGAGTGGTGTGTGGAGAGACAGACAGCCTGGCACTTGCACATTCACTGTTAGCTTACCGGTCTTTTCGGTCGTCGTCGTCGTCGCCGCAATTTTATTTGGGTCACTGTTACAATTTACACCGCTGCGACGACGGACGAGGAAGCACTGGCCAGCAGCCAGCAACCAGTGGGAAGATACTCTTAGTCGCACTTGGATGCTGTGCCCAATTCGCCACAGCGACACCCGATGCAAAGTTGGAGCGGATTGGAGCAAATCGATGGAAATTGTAGATGGGCATTTGGATCGTTCGCTGGAGCGGCTGAACTCGCGACTTTCAAATCCAATTTTATGTAATTCAAGGTGCTCGGGAGTTTGCGTGCAAATCGCTTATAGCCGGCACACAGCCTGGCTATATAGTTATATAGCTATATAGCGCACCGTAACAGTCCAATTCGCAGAGAGCGTAGTAGAGCGTGCAGCGGGTTATGTTTATGCTGATGCTGATACCTGAACAATTCAATTACAATGCGATTAATGGCGATGCGATGCGATGCTATGCGATGCTATGGTATGCTCGTTCCGTTGCGGATCGCCGGCCATGTAGAGTGGGATCCCCCCTCTGTTATTTGATATCCAAATATGTGCTGCCTCTAAAGCCTCTAAAGGTCAAGACCCGAGAGCCACCGAGCAAAACTTTCCATTTCTCTCACGCAAAGCGGGAAATCTTCTTTGCGTGATGACATCGCGGAACCAAGAAAGATACGTTGAGAGATGTACGAGTACCAGTATTTCCACGGACGCACAGCCGCACGTAAAGCCCATTAAAATTAATAAAAAAAAGCCATCGTAAAACAAAAGTAAATCTAAGCAAAAAAAAAAAGCAAAATTGTTGGTAAAACTGCAGCAATCGACGGGCACTCTCGCTTGTCTCGCTGCTCCACGGTCATAATTAGTAGCCCAAATCAAGCGATTCATGAAAAGTAAACAGTTTTTCTTCTCTGCCTTTTGTGTAGGAAAAGTGAAATTAACTCTTAACTTCGAGATGGATGTAACGATTTTTTATGTTAATTCCATGAAAAGTGACATTTGGTTATGTTTTCCTCTTCGCTTTGTGTCCGCTGGCCATTAGTTGCCGCATTTCTGCAATCAATAAATCGTTTTGGGAATTGTTTTTCTTCTTTGGCTATTGATTGCCAGAGTTTCTCTAATTAATTGTTCCTGGGAAATGGCTAAAAGCCTGGGAAATTATCATATTCAGTGGCCTGAATGGGAGTTCTTTTACAGGAATGGAGTCATATTATAAAGACAAACTGAACTAAATGATTTATGAAGCTGTTATTGTTTTACGACAACTCAATTTCTATTCTAAGATCTTCCTGTTGACTCCTCCCCATTGAATTGCTCGATTTCACTTGGCTGACACTGCCACAAATCGGTTAATAACTTAAGCAAATGTAGTCCAAGAATATTTAACACTTTCACAACGCAATTAGAGCAAGATTCGTTAAATGCAAAACTGGCCAAGATCCCAGATCCCACAGAGATACACGTGGAGTTGCATGTTGCCAGGAGGAGGAGGAGGAGGCTGGGTAAGAAAGTTTTTTATTCACCTTTTTTTTTTTGCAGTCTTGGGCTAATTGATCGATAATAATTTTCCATTTTACCGTTAAAGCGCCTCGTTTGTTTACATTCTTCGGACTCTCCGGCACGCCGTATGCTCTGGCAAGAAAACAAGTTCTACGAAAAATCTCTGAGCAGAGCAGAGAAGAGCGAGCGGCCTCTCTTCTGAGCCAGTCTTCTCCCGATCTTGGCCAGCATCTCATGCTCATACTCTCATGATTTAATTAATTTCCATTCCATGGCCGTGCGCATAAATTTCACTGCATGGTCGGAGATAACTGTTCCGTTGGACTGGCCAAAAAAAAAAAAAAAACATATTATATATAGCCAAAGCATATAGAATCCAGAGAGCCCCAAGGGCCAGGTGACATACTACCAAAAATTAAGGTTTAAAGTTCCGATGCTCCAAGTTCGGGGCATGCCACAGAATGCTCGGGCTATTGGGCCAATTTTCTGGCTTGATTAATGGTATTGCCACCGAGTTTTGGGTCTCAGCCAAACTTGTTATCTCATTTTGCAGCTGCTTCCTCCGTTCGCATCGCTTCTGATCTTCTGATCTTCCCCCCTTATATTAAACACCGAAAAAATGTTTTAAAGCGGCGCGAAATTATTCAGGCGTTTGACACACTTTCGTTCGGCACTCAGGTTTTTTTTTCCTCTTCGCTGCCTGGGATATGGCTCGAAGTCAGGTGCTGCGATGCTGTAACCTATTTTGCATGCGTGTCGCCTGCGATTACCCGGCGATTGCACATTGACTTGGATTTCTCGATCCGCCAATTAGGGTCAGAGGATTGGCAAAAAGATAATCGGTTATCCGCAAGCAGGCTCACGTTCAGTCTTCTATATCTTTGTGACATGTGGCAGGTTCCTCATATTTCTCTTCTGACATCGAAACGTGCCCACAACAAGCATTCTGAGCAGTCAAATATGTCTAAATCTGAACATGGCATGTTTGGAATGCTTTCAGCTACAGTAGAACTTCAAAATAAATAAACTAATAGATTTCATAACAAGGAAATTATTGAATTACTAAATTCCCATAAATAAAAATGTAGCATTTATAAGTATACAACCTTTGTTTGTTAATATATTCATCTAAACAAAGTTTATGCTAATCTAATGCAAATAAAACCTTTCCAAGTGAAAATCTGAAGGGGTTTGATAATATCTCTTGTCTGGGAGCTTTTGATAATAATAACATAAGAGTTTAAAAAGAGTATTATTTATGTATTTTATTACTTAGATACTTGGGAATATAAATGAGAAATTTGTTGTAAAAAATCTAAGCTAAAAATAAAATATTTTTCATTTATAAAAGGTATCCCTATTAAAAAAAATGACTAAAAATATTTTTAAATAAATAAAATAATATTTGAGCAACTTCTTTAAGGTGAATTAATATATAAATAATCTCCAAACAAACTGTAGAAAATCAAGTATCCGCCACAGAGCAACTCCACTCTGTAGGCCTCACTGTTTGGTTCAATACTTTTTTTCTGTTAACTTTCAAACTGCCTAATCACGGGCCCTATCGTGTCTGTTGTTGTACCAGATACAACATTCAATTTGCTCGGGCTAAATCAAATAAATTATGTTAAACTGCATAATTATCGCTGCTTCGGTCGTGCTGTCGCCTGCCATACTCCATTAAGTCGGCCCCGGGTCCGTAATTAATTCATTGACTCCGCAACTCCGCGACTCTGGCTGGGATTTGGAGTTGAGCTGGCTCCGAGCAACTACTACTGATGTGGTTACCAGCCTCTGGTAGGTATGGTAGGTTGTTCTCTTAATCGACTCTTTCTCCGCTTCTCTGAGGAGGAAGACCTTCTTTTGTTTTCGCGCAACTCCCTCCGCCGGCGGCCATTTCTCACGTCGTTTGGCTTTTAACGATTTGCGGAAGAATACTTGAGAGCACTTGAGTGTCTAATCGTAAAAAATAAGAAAAACGCCAAATGTCTGCAAATAATAAAGCTGCAAAGCAAAATTATTGTTATTTTATTAGTAGACGCCGCACAAAAAGCAAGAAAAAACGAAATCGCTTTCAGAGAGATGAATGAAAAACAGCGAATAGAGAAAAGAGGGAAGTGGAGAGAAAAAAAACACTATCACTTTTTCTCAATTATGTATGTATGAAGATATTTTGACTGCTATTCTAATGGCCATTTCTGCACTACTTTTGCCCCGAATAAGCACTTGACTCTCGACTCTCGGCCACTTTACTTTCACTGGCGCTACGTGTCCGGCATACTCTCAATTGGCCGAAAAGACACAAGACACGACTCTTCGGACTCTGCCTCTGACTGTGGGCCATTCCCTGCGATTTCGGTTTCGTTACCTTCCGATTTTCATTTAATTAGCAGAGAACTAATTGCCGCTAAGCCTCCGCCGCGATCTGAGAATCTAGTTCGCCGCAGCGTGTTTGCATTGGGTTCTGTTCCAATTTCACGACCAAACATTGACATAGTCCGCGATGCGGATTGGGGCCATCATTTCGGCGGAGCAAGTGGAGCAACTGAAGGGGGGAGCAGCTGCGAGGTGTTAATTTGGCCAACATAAACCCGTCACAGTCGGAGAAGGCGGCCACTGCTTTCCCACTTCGGGTTTAATTGCTGTCAAAATCAATTTCATTTCAAAATGTCAACAGCTGCGCGACTATGCTTCTTAGGGGATTTTAGACTGGAACGAAATCTATATATTAAATATTTTAGAAATATATAGAAAATCGTATAACATAATTTAAAAATTTAATAATTTAATTCGTGGAGTTCAAGCCACAAAGAGAGAGAGAGGGTGTCAAGAAGGCAACTTTAACCAAGCTCCCCTGTGCTTGCTCATTTGGCCAATGAGGTGGAAAAGCTCTCGAGTGCATTGCCCACACCTGGGCACCACAGATGAACTCTGACCCGGCAAGTGGCTGTGGCTGAGCGCTGTGCGCTGTGGTGCAGGGCCCCCACTTTCACTTGGTAGTTTTAGAGTGGCTTTCGGCTGACTTGGCTGGCCACAGAACAGGGAAAATACATATAGCTGCCGCGTCGCACCGTTAATTGAGTTTATATACCTTACACTCAAAGCTAAGGGGATGCTGAATACTGCCGAGGGTGTTTGCCCAAGGCTGTTGGCCACAATTAGCACTGAAGAGGGCAATTTGTAGTCACAGTTGTCACTTTCATTTAAGGAATTTCCCACATTTTCACTACGCCCGCCAGTTATAATCCAATCATTTACAGTTGAGCGGAGAAGCGATGCCTGAATGGCATCTTAATTGAGTTTTGGCCACGGGTAATACCTCCCGATGGCGCCAAGTTAAAATCTCCATGGAAATCGGTTTAATTTTTTAGTTTAATCTTCCATTTCAAAGGAACTAATAAGATAGAATATCCTATTAATCATTAATCGCTCCTTTCTCTTATCCTTTCAGGTGGACGCAAGTTGTTTGGCGGCTACCGCATCACCCCGAAGCACTGCCGGGCCACCAAGACGCTGCCTAGCTCTGATCCTCGTGCCAATGGACCCACCATCTGCATGTTTAACCACGAATGCGCCCAGCGCGGTGGCGAGGTGGTCGGCGCCTGCATGGACGGCTTCTTGTTTGGCGCCTGCTGCCAGATTCCGCCCACCCACGAGCTGGCCAGCACGCTGATCAACGAGGCCCAGAATGCCTACTTCCAGCAGCACCAGCAGCAGCAGAAGCTACACCAGGCCGCAGTGGTTCAGTCCTCCTTCGAGAGCTCCTACGGCCAGGCAGCACTGTCGCAGCAATCCCTCAGCGAGGAGCAGGAGCAAGTGTATCAGGACCAGCAGAACCTGGACAAGGTGTACCAGCAGTTGGACAGCACCAGCAGCATCAGTCCGCCCAGCAGTGCTTACGGGGGAGAGGAGCAACAGCAGCAGCAGGAGGAGGCACAACCGCCCGTCAGGGATGAGGCAGCGTACTCCAGCAGCTCTTCCACAGAGGCCACTCACTCGCAGTCCTCCTCCGCCAGCATAGAATTCGAACAGGAGGCTGCTGCCCCGCCAGCAGAAAACTCCGGTGAGAAGAAGGTCCCCGCTAAGCCTGTCCAGCCGCCGAACTTCCATGTGCACAAGCATTCCGTGACCATCAATTCGCCCTCATCGCCGCCGCAGAACGATGACTTTGTGATGCAGGTGCTTAGCACCTTGCCGCCGGAGCATGCCGACGACCATCACATTGTCTTCACCACCGAAGTGCCCACGAAAATAGCCAGCGGTCTGCAGGATCAGACGAGCTCCGAGTCCAGCTCCTTCGAGGAGGTTTCCTCCACTCCGGCAGCCACTCAGAAGCCAAAGCCAAAGCCTACCACGAAGCCCACTCAAAAGGCCACCGCCAAGCCCAAACCCAAGCCAGTGCCACAGCTGGCCGAGAGCATGAAGCGACCCATCCAACAGCCAAAGCCTCAAGCCAAGCCGAATCCGAAGCCAGCCGCCACAGCCAACGTGCACCACCACAACCACTTGATTCTGGATGGAGGAGAGTTTACGCACAGCGACATTACGCACCCGGGAGCAGATGCCGATCTTGTGGAAGATCTGCAGTTCTCCACCGGCTATGGCCCACAGCCTGTCTACGCTGAACCGCCAAAGGAACCGCAGCCTTTGGAGCAGAGCTACATCTCCTCGAGCACCAGTGCCAAGCGACCCAACAGTCCCACCACTGTCTCCTCCATCACCACCCATGTGGACTCCATTGAATCGATTATCCTGCAGTTGAATAACACCAGCCACGGTCCCAGCTACAACGTGGTGAGCCAGCAGACACCTTCGTACGGTTATCCTGGAGTGAGTCCAGTTCACAGTGAGCCAGCCACTCAGCCCCCCAGCTTCTACCAGGCCGGTGAGGCGGAGAAGGTCGGCCAGGAGCAGGAACAGCAGCCGGAGTATGGCTACACCACCACGGTCAATTACGAGGCGCAGTACGACAAGGTTTCCGATGAGCAAGATGCCTCGGCGGCCGCTAGTCAGTCCGCAGAAATGCCCACCGCTCGTCCTGGCTATGGAGAGGATGTCTCCGCTGTTCTGGAGGATCACACAATGCCTGCCAATGGCTATCATGATGCAGTGGCTCCTGCTGCTCCACAGACTTCGCAGTTCAATAAGATGCCTGTCATGGGCATTGCTTATCCCGTGGACATGTCCTACATGGAGGAGGAAGAGAACCTGCCAGCCACGGCAGCGGGCTATGGCAACGCCCAGGTCAGCGGCAGCAGTGACTCCTACGAGGCCAGCACCGAGTCTAACTACCAGAAGCTCTCCACCGTCCAGCAGACGGAGCAGCCGCAGCCAGTGCCGACTTATGTGCGTCCCACCACCAATGTCAACAAGCAGAATCGTCCAGTGGCCTCCTACATCGGCATGGTGACCATGCAGCACTACAGCCCGCAGCCGGGCGGTGGTGACTATCAGGCTCAGCTACCCGCCGAGGTATCCGTGTCCTCGCACACCACCAAGGTCCAGGAACAGTACGACGAGTCCTCCAGTGGATACCAGCCATCGGAGACAACCTCGGGATATGTTTCTTCGCCTACGGCAGCTCCTCCTGCGGCTCAGCGTCCCCAGTACGATGCAGTGCAGGAAGATGCCTCCTCAGAGCGTCCTGTTTTGGTGACAGCGGCCCCAAGGCCACGACCTAAGCCAAGCACCAAGCGACCAGCTGTGAAGAGACCCCTCGGCGGTGAAAACACCAAGAAGAAGCCACAGCCCAGTGCCACCTACAACCAGGAGAAGATCAGCGATCACAGCACCAGGAGACCCGTGTCCAATGGCTATGGTGGAGATGCGGCCGAGTCTCCCATCACGCACATTCAAATCAAGAAGCCAGCGGCAGGAAATCACCACAAGGAGCAGGAACAGACTGGATATCCCCGGCCTTCCAGCGGAGGATACGAACAGACCACGGCAGCTGCTGCTCTGGCTCCATCTCTCAACTACGATAAGCCAGATGCTCCTGGCAGTCAGTATGATCAGCCCTCGGCCCCATCCCCTAGCTACGATCAGCCGGCGCCAGTGCCTTCTCTGAACTACAACGAGGAGAATGTGGCCAGTTCACCGGGCAGGAAGCCTTCGACTAGCAAACCCATTGCCACCAGCTACGTGACAGGACCGAGTACACCACGTCCTCCAGCCACCGTTGACTACCATTACGACAATGTGCCGCCACTCTTCATGGCCGACGACAAGCTGGACGCCTTCATCCAGAGCACGGCGGAGAATATTGTGGGCTCCACGCCCGGCAACTACCAGCCTCCTCTGGTGGCCACCGCTTCGACGCCAATCTATGCCCACAGGCCAACGGTGAGCAGCAGTTATGGCGGCCACAAGAAGCCTGGCTTCGTGCAGATTACCCAGGGAACACCCAAGCCACCGAGACCCACGGTTCTCATCACACCCAAGCCCACGGCCATCAATCTGGTGACCTACAGCTCGCTGAGCGATGAGAATAATAACAACAAGCTGGCCTCCAGCACGGGTGCTTATGTGACAGGCCGACCAGGCGCACAGGGAGTGAGTTCCAACGACTTTGAGGATCCCGGCTATTTCGGCAGCAGTCCCATGCATGTGGCTTTCACACAATCCACCACCGAGGCCATCTATGCCGTGCCCTCCGACGACAAGCCGGCGTTCCCTGGCTACTTTGGACCCACGCCCTCGTATCCCGCCTTCTCAGTTCCGGGCGAGAAGGTTGGCCAGAATGTGATGGAGGAAACGTACACGTCGCCCAATGATTTTGTCAACTTCCCGCCGGTGAGGAATCCGAATCTGAACATGTCTGCCGCCTCCAGTGCGGTTACCAGTGACTTAGAGCTTTCCACACCCGCCTTTGTCGAAGATGTGGTGCTGAAGGACAAGATGCACACGTTGGTCCACAAGCTGGTGGCCTCGCTGCAGGGTAACTTCGAGGCCTTGGCCGATATGATCGAAGAGCCGGGGAGCAACAAGACGGCGGCCACCTACCAAGCGGGAGCAGCAGCCAAGCCTTCGAGGGTTACCACACGTAAACCCGTGAGAGTGGCCAGCACTGCCAGGCCAAAGGTTACCACCAAGAAGCCAGTGACTCGAGTTTCCACCAAAGCGCCAAACAAGAAGACCTCAGTGACAAGCACCACCACCAAGAAGCCAGTGAACCGACGCACCACTGCGGCCACCGCTGTCACCACCAGGAAACCGGCGACCAAGAAGCCAACCCGCAGGGTGAGCAGCACCATTAAGACCACAACGGTGAGCTCTGCTCGTCCGGCTGACGACGAGATTGTGGATGAGGAGGATGAGGAGGATGTGAACCCAAATCCCAGCGACAACGAGATCGACCAGGGAGCCACTCTGAGCTCGTACGGCGGCAGCAATGGACGCAAGATCCGTAAGTGTGAACGTAGCATGGACTCTAGCATGGACCCGAAACAACTGTCTTTCTCTCTCTATTTCTTGTTCTCTCACCTGCCCCATCACCTGCTCCCACCTAATCGCTAATCATGCATTTGACCAAACGCTTCCTCCATCCCTCCAAACCCTGAATTTTCGATTGATTCCCGAATCTAGCTCGTCGCAAGCACAAGAGGCGAAACCAGAAGAAAAAGAAATCCACTTAAAGTCCTTAGAAACCCCCCTCCTAGCTCTAGTGGCCCCCTAGTCCTAGTCCTGTCCTAGTCCCAACCACCCGATCCGTGTAGTTGCCCCCCAACCCCACCAACCCACGCTCCATGCTTCCCCGACTCTTCAATCAAAACTCGACTCTCGAACACTCCCCACTCCTAACCTCGCATTTCACTCCCCATCAACAGAGTGCGGAGTGCGGCCCCATGTCAAGTCGGGCCGCATCGTCGGCGGCAAGGGTTCCACCTTCGGGGCCTTCCCCTGGCAGGTGCTCGTACGGGAGTCCACCTGGCTGGGCCTGTTCACCAAGAACAAGTGCGGCGGCGTTCTCATCACCAGCCGTTATGTCATCACTGCCGCCCATTGTCAGCCCGGGTAAGACTAGTCACTAGCTTCGATATGCTGTTAGTATAATATCTCTAATCTTTGATGTGTCTGGTTTTAACAGCTTCCTGGCCTCTCTGGTGGCCGTGATGGGCGAATTCGACATCTCTGGCGATCTGGAGAGCAAGCGATCCGTTACCAAGAACGTAAAGCGTGTCATTGTTCACCGGCAATACGATCCGGCCACGTTTGAGAATGATCTGGCCCTGCTGGAGTTGGACAGTCCAGTGCAATTTGATACCCATATAGGTAAGATTGGGTATTCAAGAGGAAGCTTAAGTTGGGGATTTAATAAATTGAAAAATATATAAAAAATAATTAGCATCAAGTCACTGATTTTTATGTTTCCTTTTCCTCTTCCTAAGTTCCCATTTGCATGCCCAACGACTTGGCGGACTTCACGGGTCGCATGGCCACTGTCACAGGCTGGGGACGCCTCAAGTACGGCGGCGGAGTGCCCTCTGTTCTCCAAGAGGTTCAGGTAAGCAGCTATCAGAGTTTAATTTCCCAGTGAAAGATGAGCTAACCCGAGGCATCCTCTGATTAGGTGCCGATTATCGAGAATAGTGTCTGCCAGGAGATGTTCCACACTGCTGGCCATAACAAGAAGATTCTCACCTCCTTCCTGTGCGCTGGCTATGCCAATGGCCAAAAGGACTCCTGCGAGGTAAGAACCTAATCTCTTAGAAGGTGCAGTAATCTTTAATCTTTCTTCTTTAAAAATTCCCCCAGGGTGACAGTGGTGGCCCTCTGGTGCTGCAGCGTCCCGATGGACGCTACGAGTTGGCTGGAACCGTATCGCATGGCATCAAGTGTGCGGCGCCTTATCTGCCGGGTGTCTACATGCGAACCACCTTCTACAAGCCCTGGCTGCGCAGCATAACGGGCGTGAAATAAGGAGTTGGCCTCCGTCTCCTCGAGACTGTTGGTGGAAGCGCAACAAGTGTAAATAGAACGTAGAGTTGTAAGAGTCGTGGACAGAAAGTGCGAGAAGTTGGCTCAACCTGCAAATCCGCAATCCACAATCCACAATCCAGCAATCCTCAGCCGCAAGCAACCCCTTCCTTCATCCAGGCTACCATCATTCCATTAGCATAATTATAAATCAACTGCAGCGAAATAATCTGGGGGATTCCCCCAGGGAAAAACAGCGAGATTCAAATAATTTCGGTTGCAGTTTCCGTTTCTTTGAGTACGCGTCGTGCCTAACTTTTGTAGAGTCTGAATGAGAATTACGCTAATTGCAAGCCGTATGCTTAAGACATATTTATTCTAGTTCTAAGCCTATTTATTTGTCTATTTATTTATTTATGTGAAGCGAAACGAAGCGATGTGAAACGAAACGAAACGAAACGAAACGATTTGTGCGTTTGATTCAACTAAAAAAAATTGTTATTTTCATAGGCAAATTGTTGTTATGTTCAAATGAAAGAGAGAGCAAATGTTTTTAGTTCAATTGAATTTACTAATTTATCGATTTATATTATTAATTTTTTATCTAATTACGTTTTATGTTAATTGTTAAGCGAACGAACACAAATCGAAGTGAAAAGGAGAGATCGAAATAAACGATATAAATATTAGTAGAAAATAAACAGAGTTTTAAATTTGAGCAATTTCTCGTCCTCAAGGATTCCGGTTAAGTAACTTTCACTTGGCACATTTTATGATGCCCCCTTCAATTTTGCAGAAATCAAACAAAAGCAATATATACACAGACACCATGCAATTTCCGCCAGCTCCCTTTATGTCAGTGGAAATGCCACTGCACTCAGCCAGAGACATCTCCCTCACCACTCGGAATATTCAATGTGGGTGGGGATGGAGGGCCAGGGAAATTCCGCTCCAGCTTTCCCAGATGCCATCGTTGTTGGTAAACTGAAAACAAGGTTAACCCTCTTAGCCACATTCACTTGCCTTTGGCTCCTCCTCCGCCTCACTTTGCCTCTCTGCTGTCCTAGATAAAGCATTAAAGTTTGCAAAAATATAGCAATCATAGATGGGTTTTTCCTGTTTAACTCAATTTTTAGTCGGCTTAAATTCATTTTTGTAATTTTGTTAATTTAAAATATTTTCCTTTTGCACAAAATTGAATTTAGCAGGAAATAACTATGAAAATGTTGAATTTATTCAAGGGACAGCCTCTCAGGCAGCAGAAAACTTTCAAGGGCCATATTTACATCAGTATATTGCTAGCTGGTCTAACAAATAACATCAATTTGTAACTTATATTATATTTGGAAGCATTGCTACACAGAAAATAAATAATTATAATAAATAAAAACTCAAAGATATCAAAAACAAACAAGTAAGAAAACTACGGACTAGTTGGTAGTGTTTTTCAATATTCAAGGCATTTATCTTGAAACTAAGAGACATTTTCTAATTATATAATCTCTAAAATGATCTATATAATTTTTTAATTATCTGTCTAAACTTTAATTTTACAAATATTGCTTTAAAAAAATACTATTTACTTTATGTAATCATTATTATTTACTTAAATTACTTGTTATATTTTATTTAAAATTTTGTAAGAAGTATTTTGCCGGTGTATTTCTTTTATTGAAATGAAACGCAAATACTGTGAGTGCTTCAAATAATTTGCATATTGAATATTCAGTACCAAGGGATTTGTGGAAGCGGGCAACGTGCGGAGCAGCTGCCGAGCCACACAATCCTCATTATCCTGATGCAGAAAATATCCTCAAGGGCAACTGGCTGGCTCTTTTCAACAGCAACAACATTTTTCGGCAACGAAACTGCGTGTTTGCCTGCAGGACAACTACATAGAATCCGTCCAAGGATCCCATGTTGGTAACATTAGCGGGCTCATTATTTTTGCACTGCTGCTGTTGTGGCCACAAATCTGCGACCGTGACGTCACAGCCAGCGAATGAAAATCCAAATAAATACGAGAGTAAAGCCGCCGCAATGAAAATTGATTCCTAGGAGCTTTGGCTGCGCCACAAACACACTTAATTCATAAAAATGCGAAGGAAAGCTCCGCTCCTCCGAAAGCTTCTCGACGGCAGCTAGCCGACAGGTGTTGTTTGAGCCAAGTCAGGCAGTCAGTAGCCGACAGGACGAGCAGCAGCCAGCAGGTATGTGCCACAGAGATCCCGATCCCCTCCGAGTCCTGCCCTTCTACGGCGTGCGGTGAAAGTGAAAGTTTATCCGGAGAACACACACGTGTAATTTCTGGTGTATCATACAGTTCTCGGGTGCGGCAAAGTGACGCAGTCCCTGCAACTGCACTCTAAGTGCATCTGCGGGCGTGTCGCAAATTACCTGTGTCCAAGTGCCAGCCGGATTGGTCATTCTCGGCTCTCATAAACATTGTGGGGCAAAACTTAAAGGTGGGCCAATACTCTTCGGCTTTGGATCCAATTTCCCTCCCGAGTCCTACCTTAATTTCCAGGAATAGGATGCCGTTCCGCGTAAACGTAAACCATTACCGTATAAGTGTGTAATTATAAGCTAATTTGGCAAGGGTTTTTCTTCACACCCAATTTAGGCCTTTTTTTTAATGGTCGGGCAGGATATTAGATTGCGGTAAGTTGAGTGCCTTTCACGTAATTACAACTTAAGTGCTATCAATTACACTGGCAAAAGGGGTACAAGTTATACGGGAATTTGTATTAAAATAATATAATTTATCATATTTTTTTATTGGGATATTAAAAGCTAAAGGATTGAGGAAAATAAGAAAACCAGGAAAAGTTATTGATATTAAAGCTTGAAAAATCTGAATTTGATTAAAAAATATTGGAAATATTAAAACAGTTCAAAATACAGTGGATAGTATTTCACTTCAAGGCCTAACTTTTATTTTTACAAAAAAATCGTTTGCTTAGTTCTTGGGAAACCAAGTAAAAAAGTGGAAAAAGACAATGAGATGCTGCAATCTTGCTTTAATATTAAAATACAAATTATTCTTTGATTTTCATCTAATAATTCTAGATTATAAAAAAATCAAATTCTCATATATAAAGTCTGGCAAACATAATTAAAACACAAAATAACTAAAACCTCATTGTTAGTTAGCAAAGTGCACATGAAAGCATATTTCTTCATGCCAAAGGTCAACTTCTGTCTGCCGGCAGCTGTTGCTCAATTAAGAAAGTTTTATCAACTCATCGCTTAAGCGCATCCCAGCCCATCTCACCTTCTTCTAATCATTGGCAAACTTTGGCCAATTGTGTAAAATACAAAAGGGAAACTAACTAATTGCTAAACTTTCAAACGGCCCCAAAGCAATTAGCCACCGTTCAGCTGCTAACTTGGCCAAGGCAAGACCAGCAAGAGTGGACAGAAGTTTAGCCATCATTCGCAAATAGCAGTTTGACACTTTCGTCCCGATAAGGAAGGACTCTCCCCTTAGAGATGCGTCAGCGTCACTTTGGTTAATTGAGAAATGGGTCCACGTCCACCCACAATGTATCAATTTCAATATTCTTACCTTTCGCCGGCGGAGGCGCAATTAGTCGAGATTTGATAACCGTCTCTGGTTGGTTAATTGTAATTAGTGTCGTCTTCCGCGACTGAAAAGGGACAAATCGCCTGGCAACTGGCCGGGAAAAACAAAGGGAAAACAAAGGGAAAACAACAACAACAACAACTTTGACAAGCCCCTCTGCTATGACGCTGAAAGTAGGAAAAAAGTAATTAAGGAAATGCTAAGGGCAGGCCAGAAAGGACTCTATCTTTGTGCCGGCTTCTACAACATTTGCCTGAGCCACCTCCAGGAGCATTAATGGAATTGCACTCCCACGCCGAAGGACCGAATAACCAAAAGAAATTCGTGCGACAGCCGGGAAAATGTTTTCGTTTGCCTTGAGCGTGTCAACAGCCTTTCACTCGCTTACTTATTTATGGAAGAGCGGTAACAACTGTTGCCAATTGGCCATTTTTAGCAGGTAAAAGCCACAAATTCCCACTGAACGAACACTCAAGGTGCACCTTTGCTGATAATTTAAATAACTGCGCAAATAAGTAGGCAATCATTATTTTTAACCTTTTGGATTGGTTATATTTTTAGACCAATTTATTTGGAATTATTTCTATCGATTTAAAGGAAGAAAGTACCAGAAATTAAACAAAAAAGAAAGGATGATACCAGACTAAATCATAAGCTTAATAACCTTGAGGAATATAGAATGTATTTTACGAATATTATACAAGAAAAGAAAATATTTCACGGGTATAAATTACCATTATTATGTTGCTTCGCAAGATTATTTTTGACTTGGTAAACACACAAGAGATAAAAAAAACACGTTGAAGCTTAAAATTCATTTCCTAGAAGCTTTTTTGCTTGAATTATTTTAATTACCTTTCCTAGGGGAAGGCATTATGAAATTCAAGACAATTAACATACAATTTTCAAATGAAAGGAAAACTTTCCTTTGAGTTTTTTCAATTCCCCTGGGGAGAAAAACAACTTGAAGGTTTTATTTTTACTCCCCCAACGTTAATCCACTTAGAAAAGTATTTTTCCTTTAAATTAAAGAACATGCTATTTATATATTTTTTCACTCTGAAATAAATCGCACTTAGTCCCACATGACGTATGCGTAATTGCCCTGAAATTGCTATCCTTTTATTAGCTATGTATTCTTGACTTAATTGGGTTTTTTTCGGTCAATAATCGTTTGGCCTTTGAATTTGGCAAATAAGTGAAACGGCTATAACTTGACACATGAACGGTTAACCACGGCGAACATGTGCCCACAACGATTTATGCGTGCGTCTTCCATCCGGCCATAAAAGCAGAGCACCGGGACCAAGCCGGAGACTGGGAATACATAAATTAAGGCACAGCCGGTAATAACACTAAAGGCAAGCCGACAATTTTAATGAGCTGTTGCCTCTGCCTGACAGGCGAGGCTATTGCCAGGAGCAGCTACAGAATCGCTATGAATCGCTGCCACATTCTGGCGCTCCATTCGAGCGCATGTTCACGGAAATTTGCTCATCCCGGAGGGCAGCAATTGACTCCGGGGCAGGCATACGTTTTAATTAAGCGAATACTCCTCTCGCTTTTCATTTTCACAGTTTCACCGGGAAACGTCGGGCAGCAGGCAGCAGGCAACAAGCAACAGGCAACGGGCAATTCCACTGGCAATGACGTACTAAAGCGACTGCAATGAACAACATACCGAGGTGGGCAGCCCTGCTGCTCCTCCTCGGCCTGGCCCAGCAGCTGGACCCCTCGCTGGCCACAGGCCCCTCCTCGTCGTTTACCTCTGGTAATGCCTGGCAACGTGCACTATTTGGACGAGATTCCCGGAACATGATGCACCGCCGAGCCCCGTTTCCCGCCGCCGGAGATGGTGGCCTCAATGATTACCTCTCTCCGTTTGGCGCCATGGAGCAGGAGCAGAGGGAGCAGCATCAACCGCTTCCCCAGCCGCAGCAGGTGAGTGTGGGTGGCAGTAATCGGAAGTAATGGCAGGCCAAGGGCAGAGATTGATACAGATTGGTTGCAGTTGGAAAATAATTAGGTTTCCTTTGCTTTATGGGGATAATGGAAGGAGGAAGAATGATTCTTGGTAATAAGTTGTCACTTTCAAGACGAATTTATGCTGAATTTCTGATTCTGCTTAAGACTATGATTGAAATATATTATTTAAACATAATAAATAGCTTAGATTTTTCCTTGGAATCGCTTTAAAAAGGTTTTTATATTTTTATTAAATACAAATCAAACCAAAGCAATCCCCCGCATATTCCCAGAACCTCTAAAAAACATTTTCAACAATAAAAACAAGCAGTTTGCGAAGCCATTACCAAGTAGCCGTAAAATAACACGATTTAACATTAAATAAAGTGAATATGAACCGTACTTTCACATATTTGCATATGCTTTTCGGATAAGCCTCATATTATTTTAATGCTTTGGGTTATTTGAGTTAGAAACACATTCAAAATGATTCCCCTCGTCTGCCAACTGCCTTCTTACCAGAACCTCGCACGTGGCATGAATCAACTCCATTGCGTATACGCAGTGTTGCCACCGCACAAATAGCCATAGGCATTTGGCTCAGTGTTTTTCAGCAAATTGAAACTGGAGCAAACGATTCTCGGCTTGGCCCTTTTGGCTCAATGCTGGCAATCAAGAGCCAAAGTTCAGAGTTCATGGCGATGCTCAAATTAATTAACGCACGACAAGTGTCAGCATTATTGATAACTGACTGCTGCACCGCAGTAGCAGAGGCAGGGAGGCGTGAATATAACGCATACGCACCGCATGACGGCGACAGGTCGGAACAAATGCTCCTCTAATTGCCACCGCTTTTACCCTTCCATCGTCACTATAGCTGCGCCAGCAGACCGAGGTCTATGGAATTGTGGAGCCGCTGATTGAGGACACGCCCTGCGCGGACCGCGCTTGTCTGCTCAACGACGACTGCTGTCCCTCTGGGGTCTGCGTCAACACATATGGCGGTAAGTTGGCCTAATTGCACTGCCCATTCTTTTCAAAACAAGCTACACTTTACAAAAATATGAATATGAATTCAAATTAAAATCAAGAAAATAGGCTTGATTACAAAAGAAATATAAACCGAAATCTAATAACAATATTTTCCAGAGGGAAAATGCGTTTACGTGTTTGGAAGGCAGCGAGATTTATGCCAGCGCCATTCGGACTGTCCGCAGGGCAGCGCCTGCATGCTGGTGGCCCAGGAGGGCATCTGGCGTTGCGAAATGGAACAGGAGGCAGGAGCACCCACATCCCTGCTGGAGGACATATTCGGGCTGAGGCAGAAGCAGCCATTGGGCAGCGAGTGCAGCAGCAGTAGCGACTGCCAGGTGATCAAGTAAGTATCGGGTTCTATGTATTATCCTTGAATAATCCTTTTCATGGCCTACGTTGCAGTGGCATGTGCTGCCAGCAGCAGAGGTTGCATCACCGGGGCACCATCAAGCTGAGCTGTGGCTACTTTCGCGATGCCTTCGACTGTGTGGATATGGTCGGATCAGAGGTTAGTACAAATATAAAATATAAACATTTAATTGAATAACAAAACCTTTCTGCAGCAGTATCATCGCAATTAAATGGCACGCCATAGATCTGAAAATGAAATCGACAAACGAAACCAAACTGGACCCGATTGAAATGGGGATAACTTAACCAATGTGTGGCGTTTCCAGTGGAATTATTACAATATTGCAAACATATCATATTGTTAAACAAAAACATATCAATCTTAAAGTTGCTGTAGCAATCGGATTTAAATAATCAGCATATGAATACTTATTCGCGTACAAAGTTTACTTACTCAAACGAACTTAGATATCTAAATGTGTTTTTAGTAGAAACTCCAAATATACTGACTGAGGCATTCAATGTTATTAATAGCAAGACGCGTTATCCAATGATTCTTTACCATATTCAAGCAACAATTATATCGTTTCCACGTCTAAATGTAAATCGAATACAATAAATGAACTTAGCAAGAAGCTGCATTTTAATTTCAACTCATCAGACAACCTGTTGCTCCATTATGTATACAGATTCTCAAGCAAATAAAAAGTAAGAGACATATCAACATTCCATCCCCAAGACAAAGGTATCCTGTATAAAATTTAAATAAAAGCTTTTTCCTCTCACGTATGGGTAATAAAATATGCAAGACACACAAGCCATATGCACAAATCCATATATTAAATTAGATTTTGTAAGGTTTGTGGTTTGAAAAACATTCAAGGAACCTCAAGCCTTAGGCAAAATAAATTATACTTTAACAAAAGAGCAAAGAGCAGCTAAAGCCCAAGGTTTTTTTTACATTAAGTTGAAAGCCAAGGAGCCTCAAGCATTCCAGGCGTTTAACTTAAAGATACAGGATTTTAAATATTTGTACTTTATAGTAAATAAAAACAATAACATTTATTTTTACAAATATTTTCGGTTGGTTTCATATTTGTATTTTTATTTAAAGTGCCAGTAAAAACGCAGCTTAAAGCTAAAAGTTAGACTCTGTTTACACTTTTAACGCTTTTGTTTTTAACATTACACCCAAGTAAATCATTCCTCTCTCTCTCTCTCTAGCATTCCGTTCCAATCGATCTGTCTAAATATCTCTCATGATCCAATCCAATCCTTTTTTACGATTAATACACATTACAAAAGTGTGCTCGCTTGAGACATTTTACGCTTACTTGAGCCTAACACAAAGTTCATCGTTTTAGTTCATCAAATCTTGGAAATTTTCGAACCAAAATATGTTTTTGCCAGCAAAATAGGATTTTATCTTTTGTGTAAAATTAATTTTTTCATGTTTTTGCGCATTGTTCAAGTCTTTTCTTTTTTTCTTTTTTTTTTTTGTTTTTGTGTTCTTCGGTTTTAATTGAATATTAAACTCAGTTCAAAGTAAGTTTTTTTTTTGGTTTGGATCAAGGGCTAGGGCTATGGGTTATAGGAAATACCCCATAAGGGAGGGTTCTTTTAGGGGGCTGCTTTATATCTTAAAAACAACTTTCGGCTTAAACTTAGCTTGAAACACAGTCAAACATTTATCGATTTTCGTGTTTCGCACCCACGGACTGCACAGACTATTTACAGATTTTACAATTACAGGAATAGTTTTAAAAACTAAATATACATATACGTATGCTTGTGAATATAGCTAACAAAAAATTTAGTTTAGATTTTTGTTTCCCAAAGAAATCGCACAGGAAATGATTAACTTCGGTAAGCCTAAATTAAAATAGGAAAAATAAATTTCGCAGGCCGAAAGGTAACAATATGCTCTATGTATAGTTGCTAAAATTGATTCATAATCCTAATTACAATCTGGCATGCACTGATCATACAAACGCTTACTCGTGTAGCTTACATCGAAATGATTAAAATGTTAATTAATGTTTACTTTAATCTCTCAGCTGGCGTGTGTGTGTGTGTGTGACTGTGTATGTTGAGGAAATGTGTGTGTTATGTGGAAACTACTATTGCATTCTGTTTATGGTTTCTGTATGCAGGTATACCTTGACAATGGACTCATTTAGCTTTATGGCATTTGATGTGACAATTAATTAACTCACTGAACTGTGTGTGTGTGTTGTATGTTTACCGACTTAAATTAGTTGTTTAGGTGTTTGTTCATGAAACATCGAGTTCCTTGGAATTTTCAAACGAAGCAAATATAGTTTACAATTAATATATAAATATACTATATTTTTTTCTTCGTAATAATCTTAGTGTTTTGTTTAATTTGCTTTATTTTTACGACTAAAATAAAATAGGAAGAACAAGCTTTGGTTATAAAAAAGAACAAGAAACAAATCATTGCGAAGGATAGGTGAAGTGATTGTTAAATGTGACGAAGTGAACACAGATGAAATAACAAAAAAAAAATAATAGGCATGCATGAAGATGAAGAATGGTTGAGAGTTCGGATGTAGACATTTTAAAATAGTTGTAACTTAGGTTAACAAAGAATAAGCTCTGCTCAATCGCTATACGTATGGGTGTACATTTATAAGCAAAGTGCTCGGTAGACATAAGTTAAGCTTAGGGAGGCACAGCAGCAGCAAAAGCGGCATGGGCTTGGCAAGCTGCACGCAAGCAGGCGGCGCACCAAATTGAATATTTAAATTTTTATTTATTTTTTTTTTTTACTTTCTTTTACTTTACGATTTCCTGAGTGTTTTGTTGGTTTTATAGAGCTACAATTTTTCAAATTTCTCTTCAAATGTTCTTGGTTGTGGCTGCTTATTTATTTTTTTCTCTTTTTTTGGGCTTGGTTTTCACTGCTTTCCACTGCTGCTCAGTCTTGACAAAGTCTTACTGTATTTCTCGTTTTGTATTTATCGTTTCGTTTCGTTTGTTGGAACAGGATTTATAAAAAATATATATAGAGTGTTTGTATAAAATGTTTGCTTGATGGCATACAACTAGACCCTAATTGGTAGCTTTAATGGCAGTGCGGCAGTTTCCTTTGGTGCGCCGCCCTGCTCACGCTGCCCGGAAACGAGCGAATCTCGGGGGAAATGTCAACGAAGGTTATGTACAATAGTTCAGAAAGCGAAACTAATAACAGAGCAAAGCATGGGAAACGTTAAGGATGAGTTAGCACTTAATATTTACAAATTTCTTTGTATTTCTGGAACTGCTTCGCAGGCGCTGCCAGGACATTTAAGGTAACACGGGGCCAGGTTACAGGTTACTAATGTACGCTTCCTTCCGATCCTCCTCCTCGAACTAGAGCCACAATCAGTTCTTGACCTTGTCCTCCACACTAATGCTGGCCAGTGTCTTTTTAATGCGCAGCGCGGTTAGGCGAGCCACGGGATTGGGGTACCAGCACTCCTTCATCACCTTGGCCATGTTGTGGAGCACGTCGGAGGCGTGCCAGCGATTGGGAATATTCGGGCGGCTCTTTTCAATGCAAACAACCTGCAAAGGAATTATAGATGTATCAAGAAATCGAGCTTCAATCAGCTTCTAAAGCTTACCTTCTTCATCTCCTCAATGCTGGGATCCGGCTGCACGGCGTCGTAGTAGGGCAATTGGTACTCATCATAGATCATGCCCATGTTGCAGCGACGTGCAATCTCCCAGAGTATCAGGCCAAAGGCATAGACATCTGCTCGCTTGTACGAATCAAAGTGTTGGGCATTCATGCTCTCGTCCAGCACCTCGGGTGCCATGTATCGCTTAGTGCCGACGCGATGCGTTGAGGGTATATCCACCGAGTCATCCTTTTCTACATGCCGCACGGCCAGACCCAAATCTCCAATGGCACAGCTTAGGTTCGACTTTACCAGTATGTTCTTAGACTTGAGATCGCGATGGGCAATGGCCGGCTTGCCACGCGTACCCACAATATCCATGTGCAGATGGGCCAGTCCCGTAGCAATGCTCAGAGACATATTCAGCATGGTATTGGTGTCCACCGTGTGCGTGGTCAGATAGTCAAAGAGCGATCCGTTCTCATGGTAATCGGTAACCAGCCACAACTGGGTCCAGGTTCCATTGTCTGAAAAGGAAAATGTTTCGAAAGGAAGGATTAGTATCAAAGAAAGTTATCCAAGATAAGATGATAGTCTCACCCTTGTTATCCGCAGCTATGAAGCCCAGAATGTTCTCGTGCCGAAGCATTACCGTCTGATAGATTTCCGCCTCACGGAACCAAGAGCATTCCTCTCGGCTGGAGAAGATCTTAACCGCCACGTTCTCACCGCGCCAGCGTCCACGCCAAACCTCGCCAAAGCGTCCCTTTCCGATTACATGACACAGCTGCACCTGGCGAGCAATGGAACGCTGCACCAACAGAGGCAGGCCAGCTGAAAGGAAGCACACGGAATTAGCTTCTGAAGCAAGTTAAATAGGCGGCAGGCACCGCCTTGGAACTCACCCGAACCCGAACCAGATGTCGTCATCTCGATAATGTCGTGTATGGTTGTGTTGCCATTCAGTATGGGATCGTACACCGAATCCTCCTTGGCAAACGGCCTGCCGCTGGCCAAGCGCTTGCGACGTTGACAGTAGTACCAGGAGCTGGTACCCGAGACACAGATAAACAATGTGACGCCCACGATGATGCCCACCAACTCCCAGCTACTGAGGTGTCGTGAGGGCATAAGATCTGATGGAGTCGAAGGTAAAGAGCATTAGTATTTAGGCCCGCAAAGGAAACTCCATTGAGATGTGCGAGAATTAATGGAAAATAAATACAAAGAGTATGCAGAATGTTAGTCAGTTGTCATGCAGTGGAAGCCGTTAAGAGGTAAATGTGCGTGATAACAGATATAAATCAGGGTGCAAAACGAAACCAAACAAATCCGAACCCAAAAGCTCATTCCAGGCATGGTTAGCGGGATTAGTAAGACTTAAATGTAGTAATTTATGTACAAAAAACGGCACTGACCTGCACATAATTATATCGAGTTATTTACAAACCTTGGCATAGCACGACACGAGCTTAAAGACTACTTCAATACTACGAAATAATGTAAAAAAGGGCGAGAGAAAGGGATATTCCCTTTGTGTACTTTTTTGGCTGTTTCACGGAGAAACAAAACGAACCAAATCCAAACCCAGTTCCGAACAGAGATATGCCGTAGACGAACAAACTCATACATACACGTACAAACCTCCCACTGAACAAACACAAAAGTGCAATGGAAATGAGCGAACCACTACGAAAAAACAATATGAGCAAATTTGCTGAATCGAACCTTAAATGCCCTCACAGAAGGTAAAGAAAATTTAATTATATATTTAAAAATAATTAGGTATTTTAAATTCCACAAAACTCGTTGTAAACTCGACAAAAATGGATTTTTTTAATGAAAGTTATAAGTTTTGCAAGTTTCTTTTATATGATGAAAGTTTACGTATAAATAATAGAAATATCCGCTAAATAAATCCTAAATTCTTTAATAAAATTAAGCTTGAACAAAATATTTTTATTGTATTAAATTTAATTACTTCGAAACCCAACAGTTGGCCCAATGGAACTTCTGTGAGGGCAATAAGTCTGAAAAAGCGGCAGACGGCGGGCAAAAATGCGGCCATTAATGAATGAAATGAGAGAACGTTGACTGCGACTACTGCTTCTACAGCTGCTGCAGCAGCAAGTGCAACTGCAATAGCAGCTTTGCAGCAGCGGCAGTGCACATGAATGAATGGCAAAACTGCATAAACACAAAAAAGGCAGACACAAATACACACTCACACACAGAGACAACTAGGGGAGTGGGCGAGTACAGGGGATAGGGCTAGAGTGGGGCCAACAAAGGCAACCACCCCGTCTTCTCCTTGGGCCTTCGGTTGCTGCTGCCGGCGGCGGCCCTTGAGACAGGTTTGTTGTTGCCACGCTGAATGCCTTGCTTACTTCCTTCTCAAATGCGTTTTAACAAGTCAATGCGATGACGACGATGATGATGACTCAAAAGGTCAGGTCAGCAGACAAGCCCACAAAACGGTGCAGTGCCGCTTGGAAGTTGACAGGTGAAAGGTGGCGTTGGTGGCTTGGTGGGTTGGTGGGTTGGCAGGCCAGCAGACGAGGCCACAGACAAGGTAACAATGCAGTGCGTGTGTAATACACATGAGATGTGCCAAAGAAAAGTCGACGTACAAACAAGGGGAAAAACAACGAAATAATATGAACGTAATTTATATATAACCCTGTTCCCGATTTCATAGTCAGTCCTTTTTGGAAATATAAACTAAGAGTTCTTAAGAGTATCTAAGAGTTCTTAAGAGTCTCTTAAGAACTCTTATTCGATGACTAAAATTTTAATGATGTATTTTATAAAGTTTATAAAAAAGCTCCTAATCTCATAATATTAAGTTATATTTTTCATTCGTTATTTCTAAACAATTCTTATAATATTTCTTAATACAGCTTTCTTTTTAAAACTCATTATCACTATACAAAAGTTTAAAAATGACGAAATAAATGGAAAAGGTTTACAATAACCCAGAACTCCAACTATTATAATAATAGAACATGTTGTTGCCTTTATATAGTTTAAATAAATAATAAATTTAGTAGCAACTCCAGCAATTTAGCTTAAAACTCCAGCGGAACAGAACTCGGGAACAGAGCATATTCTTCTCTTACATCTATTCTCCCCTCTCGAAGGACGAACAAGGACGTGGACGTGGACGAGCGAAGGGGCATGTGGCTGGTGGGGCAGGTGGGCGCAGAAAGCGTGGGTGTGTGTGTGTGCGCGAGTGTGTGTGTGTGTGTCAGCCAGGTACATATGCTTATGCGTATATATATGTATATATTCCTTTCTTGTATGAATTCAATGTGTTACAAATTTGAGTATACCAAGGAGGAAAAAAAAGACAAAAAACTACGCAAATGAGGTGGTGCAATGGCATGGGCGTGGCTGCGCTTCGATGGCTGGTGGTGGGATATATTTTTCTGTTTTTGTGTGTGTTTTTTTTAGGTGGTTTCTGGTGTTGCTGGTGCATTGCTGATCTCACCTGGTAGGACACCACTGTAATTCTCACGCGTATTGCACATATCTGTGTTGCAGCACCTTGTGGCGGCTGTCAGCGAATTGACTTTGCACGAGGTCGGATCTTCGGGTGGCAAGTGGCCTGCGTGCAGGCATCTACATACATAATATTTAGTTGGGGTTTGTGTTTAACTACTTGGTTGCTTTAGCTGGTGTTTGGTTTTAGTAATACATCTAAGTTAGGTTCTAGGATTTTGGGTTTTTTGGGGGGGGGGGGGGATTAAGATTAGCACTTGGAGTTGTTCTTGTTGTTGCTGTTTGTTGTTTGTTGCGGTGGTTGTGCAGTTGTTGCGAAGCAGCCTTTGTTACCACTTACAAGCTACAAAATTTAGCAGATTTTTGAGCCAGGAGAGCCATGGGAAGAGTAAGGGTCGGGGAGGGGGCCAGGTGGTGGATACATTTTCAGCTGCAGCAGGTGGATTCCCATAGTGTTTTTGCAGTGCAGAGGCAATAAGCAGAGTCTGTGGGGATATCACAAGACCCGGGAGAATGTTGGGGAGGAGAAACCACTGCCAAATGTGGGAGGTATATTTCTATGCCAGGTCAGTTTCCTATTTAACGTTCGAGGTCTTTCAAGGCTAATTGTATAATAAAAACCAAAGGGAACACAATATTCTCTGCAGGATCTAAATAGTTATTGAAGAACTTCGAGACAGATAGAGCACACTTACAGTCCCAAACCTTGTCATATCAATAATGACAGTGGAAAAACTTGCAGAAAGTGCAAAATACCTCAACGAAACCAAGAAAATTAACTTTTCAGAGGGGAAAATCGAATAAATAACACCCCTTAGGTGGAAAGTCAGATAAAAGTACAAATATATGTAAGTATCTACAAACTACAAACATTCGATTCGACTTTGCATAGATACTTGGGCATGCATAGAGTTACGTGTAATTTATTAGGATAAGGTGTAAGCTGGATATTCCGTAGAAAATCTAGGGCGTGTGTGTGTTTGTTGTGTGTTCCACAGGGAAAGCAAAGAGTAAAGTAAGGAAACAATAAAGAGAGGAGTACAGGAGGAGGCCCGAAAAGCGTATAAAAAAAGTGCAAATAGTTAGGGTAAATAGTAAACTCTGAGCCTAAACGAAATATAAATAAAAACAGACTAGTCTAAACCAAAAAAAAAAAATAGATATATATTATTACAGATTATTTGATTATTTATTATTGTTTATCTTTTTTTATTGCAGATGCAGTGCATATAATTAGGCAGAGTGTTTGGTTTAGAGAAAGAGAAGTGCAAACTAAGGAGAGAAATTGTATTGTTGTGTGTTTGGTTTTTGTTACTTGAATGTTGCTGTACCTTTTTCAAATAGCCTCTTCATTATCTCATTCTTATTGCAGAAGTCATTCTTACAACACTCAATCCTATACGTATCGTACTTGAGGCTATTGGTGAGGCACTCGAAGGGCTTACGCCGCAGATCGTATTTCATATCCATGCATCTATTTGCAATCGTTTTGAATACATTTTTTCGAATTTATGGGGTCGCGAGGGGAAGCGAAGGAGGGGCGGGGGGGAGAGAGAGAGAAAACATAACAATTAAAAAACAAATTAGTATTGCTTGGCATTGGTTGTTGATGGGTTTTTGGCTGCTGCTGCTGCTTCTGCCGATGCTGCGGCCGCTCTGTTTGCTGGACGGTGTGTGTGTCTTTCGGCTTGTGTTGCTATTTGCTAATTGAGATTTCAGTCTGGTTAGTAGCAATAAAAGTATTATAATTATATTTAAAACGAATTATAAAACGCCGCTCTAGTTCTCGGAAGGTATATTCATTAGTAATGCTCTGCATTTGCGGGTTATGATCATTTCAAAACTTCAACTCAACGGGCAGCAAACTTGGGTGGAAAGCAGTCCAAGGAACGATCAAACTGGGCAACTCTTTTGTTTGTTTGTTTTTGCTTTTTGCGAACGACGTGCGAGTGAACAGAGGGACGACAGAGAGGTAGTTGGGAGTCACGAGTCAGAGAGAAGGGGATTTTCTTTTTTTTTTTGAGAAGCGAAACACGTGCAGAAGCGCACGCACCTTCGACGGTCACAGAGGCCAACCGCCCGTCCTCGAACTCGATGTGCGAGGGATTCAGCCTGGTCGGCTTGCTTCTCTTGATCAAGGGCCGTAGATCCTTATTACAAAAGTCGCGGTCGTTGCAGCAGGCGTGTCCGCCACGGCGGGCCACCGGACGGGCGGTGGGTCCGCCATTCCTGCCCTCATTGCACCAGATGAAGCGTCCCGGCGGAAAGCTCTGCGACATATTCAGGCATCTGCAGACCGCCGCAGATCACAAAGACACACATCATCACATTCATTGGTGCTGCTGCTAACTCTCGGGGGAAGAGTGCTAACCTACGCAACAGGGGCGGAACTCACCTGAAACTGAAGAGAATGGTGTCGTCCGCATTCTTCTCCACCGACGTGAAGCAGAAGCCATCCGTCTCGCAAATGTGGTTCGTTTCTTTGCAGATGTCGCAGTGGCACTTGATAAGTACTAAGGAGACAGAGAAGAGGGAAAGATTAATTTAAAGTTTGAATAATAAAATAAAATTGGAGAAACTAATGATTAATAAGAAAGGCAAATTGAAGGTTGCATAACCTTTAAAGATTGAAATTGGATCATATCAAGTATAACTAAGCAAAATTAGCATTAATTTCAATTCGAAACGCTTTATTCCCTTTATTTTTTATAAGTTAATAAAATCTACATATTATCAATAAATTTGTTTAATTAAGATCATAAATTAATTAAGGTCGAACCTGAATTTGATCAAAAAACCTAAAACATAATCTTTCTAAGGGCTTTAAGTCGAAATTTTCATAGGATCAATTTGTTGGCTATTTAAGTTAAAAGCATAAATTATAAAAAGAAAATAACACCTCATTTAGCTGACTTCTTGACAGGATTTTGTCATTAAAAATCCTAATTGTGTTAGAAGAGAAGAACTAATATAATAAACTCTACAAATTAATTAATACACAAGTGAAAATAAAACACTTTTCTTCATTTGATGAAACTAGATATTTAAGAGTTTGGTGTAAATATTAATTAGCACAAATAATACTTCATTTAACAAAAAAATATCCAAAACTACACTAAACGCTAAGCTCGTTAAAGGATATTTAATATTTTGGCTTATAACATAAACACAGCCACCGTATCCTAGCCATTTTATATTTAAAATAAACATGTTTTTCAATAATCTAGACGTCATTCAACCCCACACTCGGATTCATATCCGATTGAGGCAAATCAATCAATTAGGTGCTGGCAGAAATTAACTAATTAGAGAACGAAAAGCTCCATAAATCACACGCTCGCTGATTGGCATCTCCTTTGGCGTTGGCCACAAGCGCGGATTTGCCATAACCATGCCCAGGGGGCACCTGGACGAGCACACGCTCGCCCAATAGACAGACACCGCGCCACAGCAACGGCCACATCCACATCCACATCCAAATCCACCGACACCGCCGAGAGCGTGATGAAACAAAAACAAAACCATTTAGCATTAACAAAGCAGACGCGGAGAAGACAAGTGCAAAGTGGAGGGCCAGACAATGCGACCAGTTTTCCCTTTCCCCTGAACTCCGGGCCCGGTGCTTAGGCCTGCTTTTTTATGTTTTTTTTTTGCGCCGACTGCAGTTGCAAGTGCAACGAGTAAATGCATCCAGACGTGGGGGTGTCTGCTGGCAAAGCAGCGTTGGAGTGGGCCACGAGAGCTGTCTGGCTCAGCTCATTGACACCGCGCCAAGCTGACGTCACGAGATGGAAATGGAATCGGAGACGGAGAAGGCCTAGGAGTATTCAGAGTCTTAGAGGTGTTACAGTCACGCGAGATGCACTCAGAAAAAAACTGATGATACCATTAATTATGTTAACATGATTAATCCCTAATAATTCCCATTCAATAATAGTTTTATTGGAATAAACTAACTCTCTACACATTTAATATTTCCTTTAAGAAGAATTCAATTTAAATATAATTAAAAATTAAATGTAAGCAAAGAATTATTGCTTATAAACTTCAAAGAACCCTCTGCGAGTATGCCTGCCCTGGACTTACTTTCTGGCTTCTTGGCGCTGGGCTGAGCTACGTAGACAGGCAGCTGGGTGGCAGCGGCCGTAGCAAGAGCTCCAGGTCCGTCACCGTCTTGCGGCAGCAGCATGGCCACAGCACTGCTGCTATTGTTGTTGTTGTTGTTGTTGTCGTGACTCCTGTTATCAGCGGACAGCGACGACGATGGCGACTGATAAGCCTGGCCAGCTGTTCCGTTTGCTGCCCTTACCGCTGGCGCCCTGGTCGGTTGCCATTTGGCATTGGCGCGAGATGCAACGGGGGGCTCGACAGCGGTCCGGGAGCCATTCTTACTGGTGTCCAGCACCCATTCGACGGGGGAGGCTGCATGGGGAGATGGATTTTGGTTGAATTTAGGTTAGTTTCGCACCTGTTTTGGCAATTGGGGTTTTTTTTGCGGGATGTGGAGAGCACAACTCACCGACGACGGCGACGGCGAGCAAAGCGCCCAGGAAGATTAGCCGGTGCACAGATAACATGTTTTGTGCGCGCATCGATAGTGCGACTCGAGCGCTGTGTGCCTATTGTTATTGTTTGCTGCTTTGGGGCTTTTCTTTTGTTTTCCACGATCGCACGCACACGCACGCACACACATGGGCATAAACAGAGCGCGGCGCAAGTTCAAAGTCTGGGGCCCGTGGATTTCACTGTGTTTTCGCGAAAGGAGCAGCAGCAGCAGCTTAAGCAGAAGCTTCCGCAACAGGAGAAGGAGCAGGAGGCGGAGAAGGACCGCAGACAGCCACTAATTGGCCCCGAATTGCGCATTTATCGGGTAGGACACGCGCCCGCCGATTCTCACATTTTGCGAGGGCATTTCTGCCTTGCTTTTAATACGTTTTGCAAGACTTTGCAAACGGGCAACTGGCCCACCGAAACTAGAACTAGAACTTCACTCCACTCCGCCCAATTTGGATGGAAAAACTGCTTCACATTTCACGGACGAGGCGAGGGCGACTTTTCAGGCGGATTTTCATCACGTGATTTCAGTCGGACACTCCGCCGATTTGCAATAATTCCGTATTCAGCGCGGTGGCCGGCACTTCGAGGTGTATTGTCCGCCCGTTTGTTTGTATTAATTGCCTTTATTTTATGTTAAATATACAAATTTTGTGCAGCGAAAAATCCGCGTTTGTGTGTGTGGATTTGCAGTGTGGCCGAAGCTTTGCGAGTGTGACCGCCGTTGATAAGAGCGATTTTCTCCGGGTGGTCTGGCACCACGACGTAAGCTCCCTTTTCATCGCGATATCTGGCAGCGCCGGTCCACCGCTCACACCATAAACTTATTGTAATGGAAAATCGCTTGTTATAATTTAAAAATTGTACAATTTTGGTTTTGATCTAACATAGCTTTATTTCCTACAACTGCAGGTACCAGGAAAGTGCCCAGGAATCCAATCATAACAGAAATGCAGAGCGCACATCGAGAATTTCACGTTGTGTTTCGGTCGGCGCCGGATTTTCTATTGCCACAATAGACTTAAGATGGTCAAGGGGGGCATTCCAGGCTCTGCACCCTTCCTGAAGCCTACGGAAATTGAAAAAATAATTAGAACTTTTATCCCACAACAAATGTAAGCAAATGCTTCTTCTTCCCAGCCGCGTGTGGAACCAAGAAAAACAAGAGAACGCAACTTACCCAAATATAAAACAAAGGGCACGAATCCCCAGTGGAATGTGGTCTGCAGGGCACCGACAACGACTCCCAGACGCTCCTTGACTCCCTCAGAAAGCTCCATTTTCGTTTTATCAGATAGTTTTTCTCTGCGAATTATGAAATAAATCCAATGAACCGACTGGAGGTGCAAGAACTTCGATTGTTGAAATCGATATATACGTACTTTTACAATAAATAATGTTAATGAGTATGTATGCTTTTGTTGATTTTATGCGAAAATTTGCCTCGCAAACTGGCCGAACGAATATGATTTAACGCATTCAGAATTTTTTATTAAAGTGACGATGTTTTCAAAGAATAGTTCTGAAAATAGTGACCAGGTAAACTTCGATAGGTTGATAGACCTTTTTATTGAAATTCTTTAGTTGACTTTCATGCTCTCAATCGATTGTTGGGTTCAACGATAGCATGGCGGTTCATTCGAAAAGTTATACCCATTTACTGGTTAATAATATTTACATTTTGTCAACAATATTACATGTTACTGGGCTGCATCGACAAATTGATCTATTACAAAACTTTGAGTGCCTGAGATCTGAGAAGCACCACTTTCTGTGTTGTAGAATAATCGGCGCTCAAAGCCATCCTTGTTGATGATGCCAATGCGCACCACTCCGCCGGAACTTCCATCTCGGTAAATGGCGTGCTGGACAGCTGTGGAAGATAAATGGATCCAGTTTTATATTATATAAAGAAACAATTTTACACCCACCCTTCTTGACGAACTCGACACAGTCTTCCTGTTCCATGTCGGGTTTGTGGTGCTCTTTCACATAGCCGTAGATAAAGCTCGATCCGGAGCCACCAATAGTGCAAGGATCTCGGGTCATCATACCCCCCAGCGGAATGCTGTACACCTGGCCGCCGCTCTGCTCATCCCATCCGGCCACAATGATGCCGGCAAGCAGTGAGTCCCGATAGTTGTAGCAAAAGTTGCGGAACTCAGAGGCGGCCTCCAAGACGAGAGCCTCCTTGTCAGTCCGGTTCTCGTGGTAGTTCAGTGAGTATGCCACGATGTCGGCGATGGCCTGGGTGTCGGCGGCGGAGCCACTGCGGCAGCAGTATATCTTATCTGTGATGCGGGTCAGCTTATCGGTGACTCGATTAGTCACATAGGCGCCAGCACTGGTGCGGGAATCCGCTCCAATCACAACTCCTCCGTCAAACTCCACAGCCATAATGGTTGTCTAGAACGTTAAATGATTATATGGTGTAATGGTTATGCTTATTGCTCCAATACTCACGCCAGTGCTAACGGGCATTTGGGTAAAGTCAAAATCAAAATCGGGATCCATTTTCAATTTACAATTTACTATACAATTTACAATTCAATTTCTGTTATTTAAATGACAAATAATATTTGGATATGTGATTCAGTGTAAAAACGTTATTTCCTTCAAATGAAATGCATGTATCGCCTTTTTTAAACTTCGATAGTATCGATAGTATCATCGATATCTTTATAGCTCCTCCAACACGCGGAACATTTTGTTTTGGTTTCTAAACATTTTTTAAAACAAACAACAAATGGCATATGTGGCGCTGAGCGAGGCGGAGAAGACCTTTATCCTTCATGGCGTGGAGGTAAGCTACTCGGACGTCTTGGAGATTCCTTTACTAATGTGTTTTCAGGAGGACTTTCGATGCGACGGTCGTTCTCGAAGGGATTACCGACCTATGGAGCTGGAGACGGGACTGGTTAGCAATTGTAGTGGCTCTGCACGCCTCCGCCTGGCCAACACAGACATCTTGGTGGGCGTTAAAACGGAGATAGATGTACCCGATCCACTGACGCCGGATTTCGGGAAGCTGGAGTTCTTTGTGGATTGGTAAGAAGATCGGGTGGGCTTATTTCTGACATTCTTCTCATTTCCATACTCATTGCAGCTCGGCCAATGCCACACCAGAGTTCGAGGGGCGCGGAGGCTCGGATTTAGCTCAGGAGCTGGTGTTGGCCCTTCAGAACGCCTACGAATCACCGCTAGCATTTGACTATCGCACCTTGTGCCTTATCCCGGGTCAGCAATGCTGGAAGCTCTACATAGACATTTTGGTAAATCTCCTAAGTTAGCTTTGGTTTTGTTTTGATGACCTTTGATCCTACAGATTTTGGAATGCGGCGGCAATCTTCACGATGCGGTTTCCCTTGCAGCCAAGGCCGCACTTTTTAATACAAAGCTGCCCCGTGTGACCGCCAGGCTGCTAGATGCCGGCATAACAGACCTTATTATATCAGACAATCCGTACGACTGCACCCGCATTGGAACCGACTCTGTGCCCCTGCTGGTCACCGTCTGCAAGATTGGGGACTTCTGCCTTGTGGATCCATCGGCTGAGGAAGAGGTGTGCAGCACCGTCAGCATGGTTGTGTCTGTATCAATGCGCAATGGCGAGGCCTTCTTGTCAGGCACCCACCTGACGGGTGGTGGCGCTATACACCGGGATACCATGCGCAACTGCCTACAACTAGGCCTGTCCATCGGCGAGCACCTAGACACCTTGCTTGCAAAGATGCTGAATCAGGAACAGGAGCGCGTGGGACCCAAGCGGCCCAAGACAGTTGGTTTCCTTAAATAAAACTTCTATTGGTTTAAAGTGAAAATGTACTATTTACTCCAACAACTGACTGACTGAGCAAAATACTGCTCTCTTTAGTTTTAAGGCTATATGCTGCGGCGATCGCCCATCTACTGATCTTTACGCTTCTTTGTCTGCCTAGTGGCCGGTGCCGGCTTCTTTTCCTTGGGTTCCGGCTGCTTGCCCGTCAGCAACGAAGTCAACATCTCGCTAATTTCAGGCATATCGTTGCCCATCTGTGGAGCACAGGAAATACACCTTTAATCTTGTTAAATGCTTAAAGAGATCCTTCTGGACTTACCTTAGGGAACTGCAGGTTATCGATCTCCTTCTTGGTCTCGGGATCATTAATCATCTTGGGCAGCACCAACATAAGCAGCAGGGGCAGAACCATCATCAGCACCATGGGGCTGAACAAGAAGTCGGTAATCTGTAAAAATAAAATTCTAATTTTCTGAAATATTTACGTAATGGAGATTACTTACCTTCCACTGCTCCCTAGTCTGGAAGTACTTGAAGGGCATCAATGGCTTCATTCTCAATGGATACGGCACCTGCATAATTTGCGCCGGCTGGACAAAGTTCACCTTGCGGGCACGGAACTTTCCCTTCGGGTTGATCTCGACACGCACCTTTAAACGGGATTACAGGGGTCAACGGTGCCACCTTCAGAAAAGCTTCTCCACTTACCGGCTCGTAGAACACGTCAGGATGGTGGACATCCAGGATATAGCTGCCGGAGGGCACTCCGCTGATCAGGAACTGGCCATCCTCGCGCACGAAACCCTTGAATTCGCCGTCGTTGATGGAAACGGTCACCTCGGTCTGCCATTTGGATGCCTCCTTATTCACAGGCGAACCAGGACCTCTCGGAATGATACTGTCTGGCGGCGAGACACGGCCCTCAATGGTGTACAGGCCGGAGACTTCATCTACCAACTCGTCCTGGCCAATGACCACTTCACTGCTCCCTAGGGCGAGCAGCGCCGTGAAAATAATACAGGTAACCCACATTTTCTGTCAATTAAGATTTTTTTCATGAAAAATCATCCAATTAGAGCTGAAATATTCTCGATGTCACCAGCGATAGTATCGATGTTTTTCAAAACGGCTTTATATCGATATTTAAAAATATTTAATTGTATTAATAAGTATATATAAATTTATAGTTACCGTTATTTATTATTTAACAAATGTTTTAAGTCTTAAATTATTATATCATCACGAAGTGATTGTTTTTTTTTTTGTTCGGCAAATCCATACGATTATATCGCACAATTGAATCACACGTCAATACAAAAAATAACAGTCACTGTGTGACCGTTTTAGATCGTGGGCGCCAATATTATTTAAATTTAAAATATAAATCTCTTATCTCTCCTTATTTCGCTCTATATTCCTCTATTTTGCTCTTTATTTTTCCTTTAACTTGCTTAAGTTTCTATTATAACGAAAATTTTATTCATTTAAGTATTTGAATAAATTGGATGTTCATCGCTCAAGTTTTTTGAGGAGCTCATGAAGGAATTTTTCCATATTCCTTACAAGTCCGAGGAATGATGTTACATTAGATTGACAAAAGGTGCAAACAAAACACCTTATATAAGAGTCTCTTAGTTAGATGCTAGTAAAACTGAACTAATTATCCTACATAAATAATATAAATATGAAGCCTTAAATAAAGTAACTGAAAATTGTTTAAAAGTTTAAAGCAAGATAAGAGATATGTACATACTCCCCAAGTAAAATCTTTCCAGTAATATTTAAATTGTTTAAATTAATATGACTATGGCTTGAAGTGATCTGCCTCCTCCTTTTCCTGCTTCCTTACCCTGGAAAATCACAAATTACATAGATGTGACACATATTTTCTGAGATTTAAAAAGAGATCTTCCTTGAACACTTACTATATATTTAATATTTCCAATGCTCTTTTTAAGAACCTAAAAGCTCGCTCGCTATAAGCTGAACTATCGATACCTGGCCGAGACACCTGTATTTGTGTGTTTCTCGGCGCTATTCCGCGCTCTCTGACAACTTACTGGCTCAGTCGTTGGCGGCAATTCGTGGCGTTCGGTTTGCTAAACTTGCAGCTTCATCGGTGGAGGAGTCCATTGAACAAAACAGAAACAGAAAAAAGCTAACGCAGTTAACGCGGTGATTTTCGAACATTGTTGACGGCGATTTTAGGTTAGTGCGTGTGCCTTGACAAACGGGTTTCCAGTCTTGAGCCTGAGTTATTCGCAATGAATGGGTTCTACCTGTGCGCAGGTGTGCCAGTGCCACTCGAAAAGTGGCACATGCCGTGCAGAATAATATACAATTGAATTGGCAGCAGGCTGTCGAAAGTGAACTTAAAACTCGGCCTGATCTGGTGTCAATAGGAGGAGATGGTGATAAACTTGAAACAGATTCCCTAATCAGTTCATAAAAATTCCAAAGTTAATGCTTTGAGCCGCAGCGTTGTTGTTTCTTTTCAACTCAGCTATGTCGCATGTACAGTGAAACCGGTTTGAGCTCGGAATTTAATGATGCTGAGATCACAGGCCCCCTCTATCCCATTCCCCTTTCGGCGATTGCATAGATTTATTTTGTTTTTTTCGCACACACATTTCAATGGCAAGACGCAATGCAAGTCTTCTAGCACAATGGAGGTGTATATATCATTAATTAAGCAAGTTTGTAGTGAGCAGTGAGTGATGTCAAGCGTCGCGTTGCGCCTGCGCGAAGATGGTGATGTAAACAAGGCACGGCGCGCTGGACATTCGGTGTTATCTTGGAACGTGCCTTGGTCCCTATTCGGGATTGAGCACAGAGACACACACACACTCCCTCCCGGCCACGTTTCCAGGGCCTTACGCAATTGCAACTGCATTTGCTGATAAATCAACTGTGACAGAGCCACTTTCTACGCTCCGTACCACCTGTAGCCATAATTAGCGACAGCTCTACAATTGTTACAGTTTCTGTTTTTATATTTTTGCATCTGGAGTACTCCTCCGGTCATTTCCAGACGATCTGTGTTGCGTTTCGTGATGTCATCTAATGGCGATTTTATGTGCATATTTCGAATCAATAAACGAGTCGTTAAGCAAGCCGCTTTTCTCACCACATTTTCCAAAGCTTTACAGCGCCGAGCACACCTGGTCGTATCTCAGACAATTAATTCTTACTTAGCTGACGACGACAGTGAACTTATTTTAAAGGAATTTTAGCAGAGCAATCAATAAATGCCAAAAAAAAAACACATAGAGTGGATTTAATGTTGTGACCTCTATTTGAAGGTTTAACTAGTTTTCAAGATCTGAAACATTACTACAATCAAGGAATTCCTTTAATATATGGCATCAACTAGTAGCTGAAAGTTAATGGATGGGCAAGGGACCGAAAAGCAATTTTCTGTCATGCTTTCCACCTATAGACTAAGCGTTAATTTAGGACCCCTTTTGACACATGCCAGTCCAGTTGATTGAGCAAATGTTGTTCAATCTTTTTCCGTATGCAAAGAACCTGAATGGAGTCCTCCTCCTATATAGAAACCACCCCAATCCTTTGGTTAATTCACTACTCATTCGGTTGGTGCTGCTTGGATACCTGGAAAAGGGCGGCACAACAGGGCACCATGGCGGAGTGCTAACCCAGTTTACACAAGTGCTGGCACGCGATGTCCGGTCAAGATTGGCTGCAATGGCAAAGGAACTATGCTGACCACCTTGACCGGATCCCCACCACCATTCCCCTAGTTGGGGTCAAAAGGCAATAGTTGCTTCTGGCGTGTGCTACAAAATTACCGGAATTACCCAGACTTCGACACACGCTTAATGGCTGATAAAGGGAGTAAAAATACATTGAGATATAGGCTTGTTTTCTGCCAGTGATTGGGTGATATAAACTAGGACTAACTAAAGTCAAGTGCAATCTTATCAATTTACATTGCGATTGCCAATTATGAGCATAAACCGCTAGTCACTTGAGGGAGAACCAACTTACGCAAGCCGTGAAGTGGCTGATTCGGCAGTTAGTAATCGGAGTCGTTTACCTTTTGGCTGCGATCTACATACCTTTCAAATATTGCCAACTTGAGGCTTAAACGTTGATCGGAGCAATTAGAGTTGGGCTGTCAAATACGTTCGAGTGGATATATTCCGTGTGTAGCCGGAGAGACACACACCGACACCGACAGCATTCAAATCGCGATTATTCGTTGCTGTACGGGTTTCAAAACTGGCTTTTTAACAAGGGCATGACCAGGTCTATGTGTGCATATATGCATTATATATATATAAAGCTATATACATATATATAGCCCACACAATGAACATGTTAGAGTCAAGTGCTCGGGCTCAGGCTCGGGCCCACATAATGGCTCATTGTTGGTGTGGAAAAGTCGCTAATCAGTTTTGTCTCACGTTCAAAAACAAAAGCCACAAGTCCAAGTCGCATTCGGAGTCGTAGCTCCTCCATGGGGGCCAACGGCTATATGGCTGCGAAACACTTATTAATGTGCCAAGAATTTAATGGAAAGCATTTATAGTTATTGTTGTTGTGTGACGGCAGCAGTCGGTGAAATTTTCGGTCTTTCGGTTTTCACTTTACCTTCTGGGGAACGAACGAACTACTGCCTAGAGATACATGTGTATGCACCTACCGATAGATAGATAGATAGATAGGTAGTTCCTCCACGAAGGTCTGGGTGAATGTGAATGCTCTTTAGATAAATCACTAGCAATCAATATAACTCTGACTGTCAAGGCCTCGCCCATTGTGCGGTTCTTATGTATCAAATACTCTTTATTAAAATGCCAAAAAATAAGACCCAAAACAATGTGTGTATCGAGCTTAAGTTCAAGCCGCGCTTTAATTAGCATTTGGCTGGCATTTCAAAGAAAGGCAAATGAATATAAAAAAAAAACACACATATATGGCGCAGATACGAAACAGCCCAAGGTTAATCGTAAACGCTTTCAAATTCAAGTTCAATTCACATTCTCGGCACGGATCACGGGCAGTTCAGAGGGAACCCAGACTCGCGAAGTGGCGGCTCTCCGATGAATCACCTTCATCTGTATTCCACGACAGCACATGGGAAAATACCAGATACCCAGCCAGTCAGGCAGCATAATATATGTATTGTGCCCACTCACTTCCTCATCGATCCGAAGCCGAGATCTTGGGGACGAAAGCAAAAGTCATGTTCTGACTCAGACACGAGGGAACTGACCTCGTTAATGTGGCGATCACCCGCGAATATCGACATCAACAATTCGGGGGCGAGTGAAAAATATTCGAAAAATTGTGGCCCCCGCAAGAAACTCCCTTGACAGGCGGCGAGCGATTTGCCTACACCCCAGTTAACGCTTAATTTATTGCCCCACTAGCTTAGCGGCTAATTAGTTAACCGCCAAACCATTAACTCGATTTATTATTCTAATAATTGTACTATATTTGCGCTTATTGCAAACATTACGCATACGCAGCGATGCCTGACGACCAGGAGCAGCGAGGTGATAAGCCCCGAGTGGCCAGCGATTGAAAGCTAAACGGTGTTAAGCGTTACATCCGCCGCCCCTCTAAATATAGCCCTATCGCTGGGACACAATCTCGGCCGATATCGGATGGCATCAGCAGCAGCAGCAGCATTCGTAATTAATTGAGTGCAGCTTGATTTAGGGTGAACAGAAAAAAGTAAATTAAGTGTTTTATTCACTTTCCTGGTACTGATGGGTATCTTGTTTCAGGAAATGTACAAGTTTAGGAGATCTCATATGTTTTTCATAAAGCACTTCAAGGTTTTTTATAACATATCTATAGTTAATAGAAAAATTAAGCGCTTTAACTACAGAAATGGAAGGCATTCAAAACTTTCGCAGGAAGTACAACCTTAGCATTGTATCTTAGATAAAACAATACAAAATGAATTGAAATGAACATTAAGTGATTCAATTAATTTTATAATTTATTCCCATAGGAATTAAACATTCCCAGAAGAACTTAAAATGATATACAAATATGATGTTACGTCTTGTAAATATTATGATATCATAGTTGAACTTCTCGTCATGGATCCACCCCAAAAGAGTCTTTCATATATTTAGAACCCTTCTGCCAATAGTTTGATTGCTATCGAGTATGTTGATATATAGTCCAGATACACACACTCCTCGCACTCCATTGTCTGGTCGGGTTCGCTGGAAACGTGCCCCCGATAACCGAGTGGCAATTATTTATGCCATGGTAATTAAACAGACGAGAGACGACAGACGACAGACGACAGACGACAGAAGATGGAAATGACGAATGTCTGACGATGGTTACAGATTGTTTATATTGGAGTAGGGAACAGGGGAGAGTCAGGGGCACTTGGGGGCAACGGAAGCCGGGACACGGTTCGCTTCTGATCACTCCATTCCGATTCGATTCCAACTCAGAGTTTCGCATTGTCTCTCTTCTCCATCCACGAACAGGTGCTATATGACGATGACGCTGCCGCTGACGATGCGCGGCTGGTTGGCGCTGGCGACGGCGCTGCTGGCGGTGGCCACCTGGCCGGATCCGGGCCAGAGTCTCCCGCAAGGTGCTCCGGAAACCGTGTGTGACACCATGCTGCCGTTCCACTCCGGCGGCAGTGTGCTGCCCCAGAGCAGCGTGTCGCCCTTCAGTGTGGAGACCTCCTCCACGACTGTCGGCCAAGGCCAGACGATTCGTGTGGATCTCACGGGCGTGCCGGCAGGCCTAACTTTCGGCGGCTTCATGATCCAGGCGCGCAATCGGAATCCACCCTACCAGATTGTGGGACAGTTCGGTGCTGCCCGCGATGGAACCATCAAGCTGATGAACTGTGAGAATTCTGTGAACAACTCGGCGACGCACAGCAATGCCGGAGCCAAGCAACAGGTGCTCCTCGAGTGGCAGTCCCCGGTGGACTTCCTCGGCCAGGTGGTCTTCAAGTGAGTCATATTTCCCTTAAGGATCAAGGACATACTAAGATAAATTGTATATATTCCCCGCAGTGCCACGATTGCTCAATCCTACAACGAATTTTGGGTTGGTGTCCCCTCCCAGCCCGTCCAGATAGTCCGGCGTGACCTGTCGGCTGTTCCACTGCCAACCCAAGGCCCTCCAGCCTCAGCGGGCACAACCCGTGCTCCCTATGTCCCGCCAAGCTATGTGGCACCCAACAACGTGGCTGCCTCTACCTCTGATCCCATTTACAATGGATGCGGCCAGAGCAAGAACTGCTTCGGCTTCCCTGACGGCTGTGTGTCATCCAAGACTTGTACCTCCGTTGCGGTGGTGACAGTGCGCGGCGATGTCTACGAGTTTGAGATACAGTCTGGCAGAGGTGAGTCATTACTCAAGAGGAGCAGAAAAGAACAGTTTTCATTCCAATTTTATGTATTTTTAGGTACCAACGCTGCCTATGTTGCTGTCGGTCTGTCCGAGGATGCCAAAATGGGTGAAGATCTGACCACCGAGTGTGTGCCTGAGAACGGAAGGGTGAACCTGTACTCGTCCTACACCTCGGCCACTCCCTATGCAGCTATGCGATCCGTTGTGGTAAGTTCTCAGGCGGCTGGCGGGTGGGGTTCCAGATTCCATTAAAAGTTAATATCTTTTCCTAATTGCTAATTAAATTTCAAAAAGCACTCACAATATTAAGTTGCTAATTGCTTTTAATTTATCATAATATTTTCAGGGTCAAAACTCTGCCCGCCTGATGGATGCCTCCCTCGTCGACGGCGTCATCTACTGCCGGGTGCAACGGGACGCGGTGACCACTGTTCAGGGCAAAACCTTCGATCTGCGCAATGGCATGTACCACCTGCTGGTGGCCTCTGGCAGCAGTTTGAAGGAGAACAGCGTGGGCTACCATGACATCGGACGTTTGCCCTCGGGCAAGGCTATCAATCTGGCGGAGGTGCAGGATCTGAGCGGATCCAGCAAGCTGCTGGTACAGCTGCACGGCGCCTTCATGATCGCCGCCTGGATCGGAACGACCTCGCTGGGCATCATCTTTGCGCGTTACTTCAAGCAGACGTGGGTGGGCAGCCAGAGCTGCGGCAAGGACCAATGGTTCGCCTGGCATCGTCTCCTCATGGTCACCACCTGGTCGCTCACGATAGCCGCCTATGTGCTCATCTGGGTGGAGCTGAAGCGGGCCGTGTGGCACGCCCACTCGATCATTGGCCTGATCACGGTGATTCTCTGCTTCCTTCAGCCGATCGGAGCCCTGTTCCGTCCAGGACCGAATGACAAGAAGCGGCCGTACTTCAATTGGGGTCATTGGCTGGGCGGTAACTTGGCCCACATTCTAGGAAGTAGGTTTTATAGATTATTTCTGATTTTTTTTAGCTTAATATTGACACGAAAACTTGGTTTTTTGGCAGTTGTGACCATCTTCTTCTCTGTAAAACTGCCCAAGGCCGAGCTGCCCGAGTGGATGGACTGGATCCTGGTCAGCTTTGTGGTTGTGCACGTCCTCGTCCACCTGATATTCTCCGTAAGTGTATCATCCCTCTCCGGTGGTTGGTTGGCTTAGCCCCTATTTCTCATGTGACCCCAAAGTGTACAAAGAGTAGACCCTGCATCGCCTGCCTGTACAGTGGTTCTTGTTTTGTGTCCCTAAAAGTTCATTCATTCGATACTAATTCATCTGTCATCCATCATCCCCCGGAGAACTGGTGGCTACGTCCATTAACATGCAGATCGGCTTGTGTTTGAATCATTGGCAGGTTGCGGGAATGGCCTCCGAGCGACACCAGAGCCAGAGGGCGAACAACTTCCAAATGGGTGACCTGTCACATCACCATCAGCATGCCATGCGGAATGGCATGAGCATGGAAAGGAAAATGGATGCGCCGGTAAGTAAAGCATTATATTTAATTTAAATTTAGGGGTTTCTGGAGTATTTCCTGTATAAAATGTAATTATATATTTTAAGGCTGTTATTTTTGAAATCATTATAAAACGTAAACTGATTTATTGTTTATTTTAAATGTACAAAAAATTGCTTTTTAATGAAACCATTTTTGAAACCTCCAGAAAACACCTGTAGGGATACCCAAAATAGCTAATTTAGTAATCGAATAATTAACCTAATCGAATTTGTTATCGGTTTTCTTTACATAATCATTATAATCCGGGTAATCCCCTCTTTTTTTCAGTACGCGGCCATGCGCAAGGGATTGCTTGGAGTGTACGCCGTGGTGCTCGTCCTGTTCGTTGTGGTGCTGATCCTGCTGGTGGTGCTGGCGCCCATCGAACAATTTCTGGGCAAGTCCTAGACACTGAATCTGGATGCGGATGGTGGCACCGTGTGTAATCTGTCATCCCCTTCCCCTCCATCTCCTCCCAATACTCGTATCTGTTCTGTGTGTGCTCCTTGTTTTTAACCCCTTCCGCCCACGGCTCTGCCCTGTCACGCCCCACTCCCCCTATTCCCCCCCTCCAGTGTTGTGTTGTTATGTGTAATTAGGCGCAAGTGTAACTTGGGGCGGAGCGTTCAGTACATGTTATATAATTTATTATTAATAAAGTAAAACAAGCCAACATAAATGCATTAATTTTGTTTTTCTCTCTTATTCGCTGCCACTTTATGCCATTCCCCTTTTTCTGCTGCTGCTGCTGCCTTATATGCATATAATGTGGGGGATCAGTGACGGGACGTGCTGCTCGATCGGATTACGCTGGATCTCCTATGATTAATATGTAGCTTGTTGTATAAAACATTTATGCCTAACTGCCGCTAATCAGTATCAGTAATCTTTATCGTTATAGATATAGGTATATGTGTTTTTTTTTTTGGGCGTGTTGATTTTTGTGTGTGTGTATGCTTTCTATATAGAGACTCGTTGCCAGATCCGCGCAATAAGAGTACGTAGTAAATGATAGATAACTCTACAGTTTTGAAATATTAATAATGCGAGAACTAAACCCAATCAAAACGAAATTGCCTTAACGTAACGAGCGGAATCATCGCTCCTCCAGAATGACCGTTTCCTGGGGAAACAGCTTGAGCGTTTCCAGCGTTTGGCTGCTCTCGATTGCGGTGAGATCCCGTCGCGGCCAGCTGCTGATTAGTTTGTACTCTTCGATGAGGAATCCGTGGGCGGTCACAAAGTTAAGAAGATCCTGAAAAATATACTCAAGTTAGTGGCAATCTTAGGCACTAAGCACTTCCGTGACCTATGTACCTGCAGGTTGTTGTTGGTGTAGAAACGACGCTCTAGGAAATCGCCGGTGGGTTTGCGCACTCGAATTTTGGAAATGCCCGCTTCCACTTCGGATGGCTCCTGAGGTAGCGATTGTTGAGCCTGCGGACAAACATAGAGTTTAGAAAAAGTTCTTTTGAATAAAAGGAAGCTATCTTTGCTTACAACTAATCTTATGGACTCGCGTCTAGCATCTTCCTCGGCTCGTTCGGACTCCAGTCGCTTGCGCTCTGCCAGTTGAGCAGCTTCCTTTTGCCGTTTTGCAGCATCCTTGGCCATGTCGGCTTGCAGGGTTGCCTCGTAGGCCATGTCCTGCTCCGCCTTCACCTGATCCCGAGCAGCACGCTCGTCCTCCTGTCGGATCTCCACCTGTAGCTGTTCCTCAAACATCTCGCAGGTTTCAATGAGCCTCGTTAGCAAGTCATCCAGTCCAATGTTACCTGCAAACAGAGTAAAATGTTAAAAAGTTTCATGCAAAAAAACTATTCGCTTAGACATACCCTGAATCACAGATAAAACCTCGCAGTTGCTGCCCAACTGACGGCTCTTGCCCACCAGCATGATGGCAGGCAGCTTGTCCAGCTTGATGTTCCTGGCCGTTAGCGAGGCGTTGCTGCTGATGCAAGCCGTCAGCGAGGAAAGAAACCTACGACGAGCCACATTTCGGGAAGCATTAGTAAATGGAAAAGATAATTCTGAATCGTGGCTCACATATCCTTGTTGCTCTCGTAGGTCAAGTCCCAGCCAAATAGGACGAACTTCTCCTTGAAGGTCTGGATAATGCTCTCATGCTTCATCAGTTGATCACAGAAAACGTTGGTGAGAATGCTCTTTCCATGGTGTAAGTATATGGCCAAAAGTTTTCGCTGGAAGACAAAGGAGTAACTGATGTCAGCACATATTAAAGCATTGGTAAATAATGGCCACAATTACCTCCTTGGCGGACTTGAGGCAGGCTAGCTGCTTGGCGCTTTCCAAACTACCCACAAAGAACTCGGGACATGGCTCTCCGTATAAAGATTTGTAGTTTTCGACGAACTGCGTGGAACCACTTGTCTCGTCGTCTGTGTTGTTTGGTACTGCAAAGTAGTGGAACGTTTTAGAACTCTGCAAAGACAAATTACTTGCAATTTAAAACTCACTTAAGTGTCTGTTGAGTGGCTGTGTGGGCGGAGAGTCTGTAAATATGTATTCGGCGTTGTTGAAGTCTGTGGCATCTTCAAACTCATCCGCCGAGCTTTCGCTGTCCACGTTGACCACCTCGAACGTGTTGTTGTGCTGGTTGGAAGTTGAATTCTGGGCCGCACCCGCTGTACTCCGCACCCCGAACCTATGGGATAGCTCAATGCCAGATTGCTGAAACGAATCGGACTCGGATTAGTCAAAGCTAGATCGGATTTATTGCATTTTTTTGGGCGACCTACAGCCAGAGTGGTTTCGTTGTCACAACCGCTGGGCCAGCCGGTCCACTCCTGGTGGCGCACTGGTATGCTTTTAATGTCGAACACGTTCATCTTGAGGGCCTGCATCGTCGTGCGTCCAGGCAGGCTCAGTGTGAGCGCATCCGACTCAAACTGAATGTGAATGGTAAATACCTTGTCCGAACGTTGCGTCACCTCGTCCCTACAAGCATTTATCGAGTTATAGGATTTCTATAGAAGAAAACTTTACGATTACTCACTGTTCAGTGTCCATGTAGCCGTCGTCGGTGAGGTCCACCAGGATCAGTTCGTTTTCCGGTGCGAGGTCCAAATTACCGATCCGTGCTTCTGGCTGCTGAGCCTCGCTGGCCTTGGACGGCGGCCAGCCGCGAATGGCCTGCCGGCACACAGGGACACTGGTCACATCGAAGATCTTGCGCTTCAGTTGCTCTGCAATTTTCATCTTAATTATTTGGGATCTTTGATGGCTTCTCGCCAGAAGTCTTACCAACTGTGGCCTCTGAGGGCAAGCGGATGCGATAGAGCTGCTGGTTGAAGTGGATGTTGAATGCGATCACATTCTGGTTGTTGTTGTGGCTGGACACGGGGTCCAGGTTGATGCCCGACGTGAGCTGGGCTAGCAATTGTGACGCTATAGTAGATACGTTTCAAGTCAAGGCACGAAAGCGGCGCAATCACGTTTACTCACTGGGAAATCTCTGCTGCGGCTGCTGCTGCGGTTGGTGATGGTGCGCCTGATGCATGGTTAGGTTCTGATTCCGATTCTCCACGGCCGCAAAGAATCCCGAGTTTGACGGCCCGGGCAACTCGTCGTAGCCAGGCGGAAGGAAGCCGTTGGTACTCTCCATTGCCACGCTGCTTCTGGCTGGCGGCTCCGGCTGCTGGATGGGTCCGGCCAGTGGCGCATCATCGTGCGGCATCACCCGACTCAGGGCATCCTGCAAAGGGGGCAAAGGAAGACGCAATTAGCCATAATGACCACGCATGTGCGGATATGATCAAACAAAGGAACACTGCACACTCACCATCAGGTTCCAGTTGACGGCCTCCAGGTGGGAGAAGGCCTCACCCACGTCGTCGATGCCAGTGATGTTCTGCGGATAGCACCAAGTCAGACGGTGGTCAATATGTTTAGTTCGATATCGGAGTTTTCCCTCAAAGTCACCCACACAGCCAGCACGCACATCGCAACGCAGCGCAATGTGCGCAGCGAAGTTGAGAGACTTCTGCCCGCTGGCAACTGAAAGGCCTTACCTGGAAGCTCGCCAGTGTCTCTTCCTTGTTCTCCGACATTGGAAACGCTTTTGAGTCTCTGATTTTAGCCGTTTGAATGTATTTTAACTGTGCGGATTTTCACTACAAAAAATTACACAAAGAAAATTTATCAAATAGAGGTGACAGTTAGAGCAGCAAGTCATCGATGGCAGTATCGATTGCATTAAGGTTATCGGGTGGAACAAATCGTTTTTAAACGCAATGAATTTTTAGTCTTGACAACTACAAAATATTAGATTTTAGTTTTAAATGTCATCTTAAATGTTATTTAATTTAAGTTTATTTAAAATAATCTATTTATATATTGATAAAGTCCATTTAAACGTATCTATTGTGGAAAATTGAAAATCAAATTAATAAATAACAATAAATTAGAATTTAAATTTTAAAAAGCATATAATTGCACTTCTACAGCAAAAAAACATTATATATATTTATTTATCACTGCATTGGAAGACATTTTTAGGCGGTTAACGCCGTATTGGAGCAGTTTTTAAACTGTTTCTTGAAAATCTTAAATTGTTTCTCCGAACGTTTAAGAGATAGAAGCTTAAATTTGTATAAAATTAAATATTTGTTTATTTCCGTTTATTTACAATTTTGTATAAGCAACAAATAGTTATGGGTTTTATAGGTGTAACGCGTTAAAACACTTTCCCAACAAAAGGTGGTCAGATGGCTATCACGTTTTAGCTAGGTAATCCAAGATTAATAAATCTAAAACCCCTTTAATCTGTATCTCAATGGCTATGGCCGGTCATAAAATTATTGAAAAATATTGAAAAAGAGTACATTTTTTACACAACTTTTTATAAAAGTTAAAAAAACATTTTACATTTAGTATCTTTAGTTAATCTAGTTAATTTAGCTATGTTTGAAACTGTGCCCTTATCTTATACCTTCCAATCCTCCTCTAACTTTACTAACTAATAATTTAATTTATTTACAGTTTATAAATTAATTTTTGAGCTGTTGTTTTGGTCCTCTAAATATATATATGATTTCCGTACCAGAGCCAACTTCCTTTCAAAACTGAAAGCGAATCCTTCAATCTGCGTAATGTATTCAAGTTGTAAATTGTGATTAATATGAGAAACTTTATACCTCGCACCCCCGGGGACGAATAAGAGAGCCGCGGCTGCCGACCGGCTCGCCCCCGCACTGGGCGGCCGGAACAAATGCGTCTCGATTAATCTTCATGAAGTGGCGAAATCAAAGACCCGTCCGATGTGACTTCGATGTGGCCGGGATGAAACCAAAGCATAGAAGCCTCCGGGCTGGGAAGCCGACAACATGTTGCTCGTGGACCTGAAACTCTTCAGCCTTATACTGGCCCTTAGCGGATGCTGTTGCCTGATCCCGATTCTCGGGGATACTGACCAGGAGCTACCGCATCGCATCTACCGGCTCCTGGACGGACTCTCCTGCGGCCACGGGCTGAGTGCCAGCTCAACGTTCGCCCTGCTGCTCTCACAGTTCCTGATAAAACGTGAGCCTAATGAACCGTGCACTCGCGATACGGATGACGGATGTGCCTGTTTATTTATGCCCTGTCCATGTCGATTCCAGAGAAGCTGCGTTACGTGGCACCCACGCGATATGAGCGCCAGCTCTACTACCATCTGCTGCACAGGATGGAGGACATCCGGGAGCGATCGGGTTCTGTGGTCCAGGAGCAGGGAGTCCAAGGGGAAAGTAAGGGAATTTCGTTGCGCCTGCAATTAATTTAAATGTGCACTCGCATTCATTTTTGTGCAGTCCTCAGTATTGCCTTCCAAAGGAATGTCCTGCTGCTGCCTCCCTCGCTGAAATTGGGGGAGTTGGATGCCAACGGGGAGTACGAGCAGCTGGCGGAGATCTATGCGAAGGTGGTGAACGAGGGGCAGCTCAACAGGACGTTGTCGGGTGAGGTCTTCAAAGGGAAAAAATATATATAATATAAATTATAATCCCATAATGCAGATCTCTGCCTGCGGGACATTGTTAACCTAAAGCCGCCCAACTGCAAGCTGCTCTCCGGCAAGTGTCTCGAGCTGCTAACCAGCGATGCACCCGCCTACGGATACCAGAGAACTCACCAGTAAGTACTACTGCTATCAGAGTTCCAGAACAAAACCCTATCCTTTATTAAAAATCACCCAGAGTCCTGCTGCTGTACGTGCTGCAGCATCAGGCATGTGCCCCACACCTCAGCCCCCCAAAGGTGTACGAACTTTTAGCAAGAATTCAGTGCGATGAGGTTGAGCGTGAGCAGAACGCCATCCGGAGCCTGGGGCTGCCTTCGGCTTATCGCGATCTATATCTGGAGCAAGGTGAGTCAGGCTACACTTATCCTTGCTTATATCGCTGACACATATCTCTGCTCTGCCGCCGCCACAGCCACCATCTGCGGGCTGTTTGGCTACAATGAGTTTGTAAACTGGCGCAACGTAATGGAAATTGGCAGCTGGCTGGAGGAGGACTCGCCGAAGGATATATTAGCCGATGACAGCGATAGTCAGCACATAAGCGATCTGGCCTTGGTCTTCTACACGAATGCCCTGCTGCTGCTGCACTAATCCGCCACTCTGCCTCTCTAGAGTTCCCCCCAATAATAAAAAATATAATAAATCCCCCGTCGCCATGATTTTCGCTTCTGCTTGATAAGTTAATAAAGTGCTGCTTATATTGCTTCTACGGTTGTGTCGATTTCAGCTGGTTAAGTGGTTAATACTTTTGTTTTTCAACTGCAACGAGGGTGCAGGGTGCAGGGTGTTGTCGGATGGGATGGGAAACAACATTTGTAATGTGACACATTACTTGCGCTTGGCTGCTCCTCTGATGGATATGCAGCGGAACGACAACTACGACGACGACAACAACACTTTCCATTACAAAATGCTCACACTGAAGTGGAATACTAATATTTGCCCTGACATACTCGAAAACATGGCTTTGGAAGCCATCCGGGGTGCAGGCACCGAAGCCCGAGGGCCTGCGAAAAGGGAAGAGGTCCTGCTTCTGGGCTCGGTGGGTCTCCGGCTGGATATTAATGCCTCATTTGCTGCAACTCCAACGGGGGTGTCTGCTTGTCAAGGAGTGGGGGAATGTACCCACTAAGCCGTCAACAAAGGACAAGACACTGTGACAAATTATTGAGTATCTTGTGATTAAAATGACTAATTCAACACTTGGCTTTACTCGTTGCTGCTCTGATTTTACAGTTTGACTAAGAATATAAAATATTACAAATTATATTACCCAATCCTGTTGCCTGTTTTTCTTCCAGTGTTGACATACACAAATAAGGCAGCATACTGTATGTCGTTGCCTTTGTCGGGGGTCATGAATAGCGCCGGGTCATTAGTAACGTTGACTTGTCAATGCAGCAACAACGCCGACGACGACGACAGCAACAACAACAATAAGAGAAATGCCGCAGACTTGCCAAGTCTCGGTTACCATCGTAGGAGGAGGCAAAGGTCCTGGCCTGGACATTCTTGCTCCTGTCGCCTATAAATGTGTAAGTATGTGTGTGCGTGTTTTTTTTATCCTTTTCTTTTGGTAGGCAAACACAACAACCCTTCAACAACCCTTGCAACCCGATCAGCTGACTTACTGGCCACTGCACACAAACACAGAGTGTACCCTTCCCCGCCATTACCCGCCCCCCAGGCCAAGGCGTCTCGTGTTGTTTTTGTCCACGCGTGTCGTCGAGTTCATTATGGGCTTATGTCCCTTAAAGTGTCGGTGGCTCTCCGTAGGTGTTTATTGTGCTGTTAACTGTTAACTCGCTGGCAGGAAAACACTGTTATTTAACATAGGCTCTCCGCCTCTCACATAGTCCTGGCAGAGCGAGCCCGAAAACGCTCTTTTTTGAGGCGCATGCGTGCGTGGGAGAGAGTAAAGCAGCTGGGAGAGAGCGAGGTGAGAGGCAGGGAGAGAGAAGGTGAAGTTGGGTGAAAGTTTAGGCTTGTCAGGTTTTTGGTGTTTACGAATTAAGTGGCCATCAGTTTTGGTTGTTAAGGTTTTTGAGTAAAAACTTGCAGGATATAAACTGGAAAATGCATAAAACTTCTCCTAAAAAGTAACGTATTTATTTAAGTTCTTAATTTAAACCTAAAAGCAGTTTGGAACCTTTTTTGCTATCCTAAATTTTGAATTATAATTGAAAAATAAAATATTATCAATTAGCTTTGACACCCTGGAAACCCTATTAGCCGAGCTAACTGTGCGAATTGAATTGGCGCCTCTTTTCATGGCCGGATAATCGTCCGAACGGATATTTGAATAACAGCCAAGCACAAGGACCAAGGACTCTCTGGCTCCGGTAGCTCTTCAGCTCTCTCTCTCTCTCTCTCGCTCAGTGTGTCTGTGTTTTTCCTCCGGCTAAGTCTCTCTCTTTCTGTTGCTTTCTCCATTTCTCTCTGTGGCCCTGCCAAGTGGCATTTCCATTCCAAATTCGATACTCATACGCTCAGTAGTCTCCCGTCAATTAGAGTGTAAAAACGTTACGCTCCCCTGAAAAACATAAACGGAATCGCTCGAACGCCAGAAATCATCCGTATCCGTCGTCATCAGACATCCGCTCGCAGGATACAACCAAAATAACGTACATATACATATATATATACATATATATACACACAGCCGCAGCGCCATAGCCGTAACCGTAGCCATAGCCACAGCCGCACAACGATGCTCGACAACGAATCCGAGATATAGCCATTGCAGAGCAGGGAACGAACTAGCCAAACGTGGTAAATCCAGCGTAATTGTTGTAATATTGTACATGGCGGCGCGACTGCTCGCTGCGATTGAAAATTCTCGTGCAAGTGCAATGTGAAAGTCAGCTTATACGACAGCTGAATGTGTCCCAGTGAGTGAGAGGAGAGTGTGCGGGTGTGCGGGAGTGTGTAAATGTAAATACCACGAAAATCGCTGAAAGCCGAAAAATAAAGCACAAGGCGATAGAGGAGGAGGCGTAGCAGCAGCAGCAGGAGCAGGAGCAGCAGCAGCAGCAGCAGCAGCAGCGAAAGCAGAAGCAGAAATCAGCCAAGACCACGCACAGTAAGGATACTTGGCCAGAGGCAGCCAAAAGAAGAAGAAGAATAAGAGCAGCAGGAGCAGCAACAGCAGCAACAGAAACAGAAATCGTAAGGATTTGTACTTGTGTTCTCTCTGTGTGTGTGTTTCTGTGTTTGTGTGTAGTTTAAGGAGACGAAAAAATGCGAAATGAAATAATGGAAATTTATGTGGCCAGTAAGGCAGTAAGAAGAGAAAAAGCGCACTTCAAGTGGCCAACCCACTGCCCACTCATACATTCTCGCGAGTACGAGTATCCCTCACCCACATACACATGTCCTGTACATACACACAAATCCGCCACTTTTATTTATTGTGATTTTTGGGTCAAACTAAAGTTGCAACGATGATGTTGATAATTACCAGTTCGTTCACATTGCCACCATCGCCAACCAACTAACCAACCAACCAACCAACCAGTTCAAAAGTCCTTTCGGGCGTTCGGGAGTTCCCCTTTTTCGCTGCACTGCAAGGATTCCTCTTCAAACCCAGCCAAAAAGCACCCACACACAGACGTCACATTCTGCTCCCCCTCGAGCTGGGTGTGCGTGTGTGTGTGAGTGTGTGCGGTGTGCTTGTGTGGGTTCTGCTTTTGTTTTAGTCCTGAGGTCCTTGCTGGGAAATTACTTTGTTGTTGGCTGCCTCTGTTGGCATCGCTGTAGTTGTTGTTGTGGCAAGGAACGCGGTCTTTGACAGCTTTCAAGTAAAGCGCGCGCACCTGCGAATTCGCCATAAATTAGGCCCGCGTCCCGCATATAGGAGGATATACTATATATATATTTAGTGCGATGTCTTGGCAGGATAAGCCGCAAGAAAAACGCGCCAAACCTCAAGGCTGCTACAGTGTGGCCTTTAATAGACTAATTATCCTTAGAACTATTAAAGTATCGTCTCTTTTCCTCATTTTTAACTGAATTTGGTACTTGTAATATATTAAATTAACTGTTCTGTGTTTTTTTATGCAAAAATTGATTATTTAAATCTAAGATTAAAGAATTTTCAGCTTCCATTTCGATTAAATTACTCTTTTTTTGTATTCCCTTTCTTATCTGAATTGCCAACCCAAGTAGAAACAATAATTAGGCTAATTAAAACCCTTTTGAAAAAGTTTTATAGTCATTGATAGCTTGTTCTCTTTCAAATTGTTTATTACAATTATATTTTAAATACAATTGCCTGCAATTTCAAATATCCTTTTATACGCCAAAAAGTATGCTATGAAAACAGTGTAGTTCAGCTTTTTACACCGGCAACTCCCTGCAAATTGGATTATAAATGTATTCCCTGATAGCCACGACACAAATTATTTTAATTGCCTTCTGTATATTCACTAATTGCTAAAAAAAAGTGAACAAAACGTAGAAAACTTTTTCCTTGCTCTAAATATTGCATCAGCAACCTTGACTGAACAGCTATAGAGTTACCATAAAGCTCTCAATTAAATCAAACATGAAACAGCCTTGAAGGAAAGGTCATATATTTATCAGATTTCGTGCTTGAATGCAGCTAAAAAGTAAATTAGTTTTCCCTCGCACCCTCGTTAAAATCTAAGGCTTCCGAAGGAGTCACTTTAATGGGGATAAATGGAGGGCTAGAAGGTGGTGTGGGGTGGTAGATTAGCCCAATTAACGGATCTCCACTGTGGTCGCCACTCGGTTGTCTCCCGCCTGTCACTTTGGCCATTTTCTTGGGGGAGTCAGAAGTCTGGCATGCGTGAATCGAGTTGATTCGAAGAGGACTTGCCGCATGCCGCCCCTGCCGGAAAAACCATCATCCCCAAGTGCCCAAGTGTGTGTGTCCCCTCCACATTGTTTTTGTGTGTATTTTGTGGTTGCTGGCCACCCAATTGGCTCTCCACGGATTTTGTGCTCTATTTACCTGCCTTATAAAAACACAATTTATTGCTGCCCTAACGGTTTCCCTTTGTGTTACAGATTCACCATCGCCATCGCCATCACCATCATCAGCTTCTGTTTTCAGTTTTCTGTTTTCTGTTTCTGTTTTCCGTTTCTGCCACTGTTTCTCTTTCTGTTTCACTTCTTTTGGCCGCTTTTAGTTTCGCTTTGTTTTGTTTCTTTCCAACTTAACTTTTCCGCTGCTCTACCCGGGACTTCCCCCTATTGGCCATTCGGCTTGTATAGAAAGTTTTTGCGTGACATCAGCCGCAGGAATAGCAGCCATGGATATGGGATATAATTCTACTGGCTGCCATTTTGTTTGGCCTTGTTTGCCTTTTGCCTTTTGCTTTTGAATCAATAAACTAGCCACGGAATCGAGAGCAGTTCCTAAATAATTGAAAAGCAGCCGAGGTTTTTCCCTTAGCAAAGACCACTTAACCCCCCCCCCACGTCTAGTAACTGGGAAGTTTGACTCAAAAGCTGGCAACTCACTTCAGTTGAAGAGCGATTATCGGATAAAAGGAGAAGAAATATGTGCATGCAAATAATTCGGTTACCACTTATCCGGCTCACTTTCACTGAGACGGAGGTGGGAGGGCGGTGATGGGGTCTCCACGTCCAGTAGTTTTTTGGGCATATCTCTCTCTTTTCTCTGTGGCACAAAAGTTTCCCGGCTCTCCCCAGCAATTTGATCATTTGTTATGGTCAGAACTGTCGGGAACTCAGACATTCTGGCAAAAAATTCCACTCTGTGGTCACGTATCAAGTATCTGTGCGTTGCGGATAAAGTTTTGAGTTTACGATTTACGATGCATAAACTTTATCCCAGGGCTTTCACTCAACTCAACTCAAATAAAAAGTCGCCGGGTAATAATCTGTGATAAATGAATATGGGGCCCCAGCGATGGAATATGGACTCACCCAGCCAGCAAACTATCGGGGATCAGACATCAGAAATCAGACGTCGCTGTCCAATGAGCTCTTAATTGTGTAATTAAATCACTGCCACTTGGAGCATTCATTTTTGTCCATTAGCCGGCTAATTAGGTTGATCAACTTTCCGCCAAAATCCCAAAAATCGAGAAGGAGTCTCTCTGCCTATTAATCTCGAAACCGATGCGTTCTAATTAGTTTCCGAGAGGCCACAGCATTTTCCATCCAAATGAGCGCACGTTTTTGTGAGTCGCAGCAGCAGCAGCAGAAGCTTACCTGAATAATGAGTTTTCCTCACATGCATTTCGGGTTCAAAGAGGGGGAATCCCCCGAACATTCATCCGCACAAAGCAAACTCCCACCGACAGGAGGGCGACAGGCTTCAGCCTTCTGCATAGCTGGCCATTCGGAGGCGTCGTACCGGAAAGAAATGCCATTAAAAACGCAATAAAAATGCAAAAAAAGAAAAAAAAAGAACAGAAACGAAAAATACAACAAAAAGGGGTTTGGCTTCAGGGGGGGGGGATAGAGAAGAAAAGCGAAATCCCGAATGAAAGAAATGCGAAAATATAACGTGCAGAGTGCGCAAATACAAACGGACAAAAAGAAGTATGTGGCTAGTATGTCAACCGTTGCCCCAAGTCCCCCATTCCTCCCTTCCCTTTCCCCTCTCTCCTCTCTCCAGTCTCCTGTCTGTAGTTCCACTCTGGTGAGTGTATAGTGAGTGTGTGTGTCTGTGTGTAAATAGCCAAGGTGGAAAAATCGATATAAATGAATACGGCAACATTTGGTCGCCCCCCGAAAAAAAAGAAACAGGAGAAACCTCAACTGACTCAACTTGAGACACTGCGGAATGGCGATGGGTTTTTTAGCCCCTTACGTCAAACTTATAAAAAAACGAGAACTTTTTTTTGCACGCACAACCAACGCGAGACACACACTCACTCACATACACATGCAGACGGGAGAAAACCGTAAGGCGGGGGGGGAGGGAAAGTGAAAAGCGGGGGGAAAACCAGCCCGAGGCCGTAGGCAGTCAGCGCGATTTTAAGCGCAGGCATATGAAAATTGCCATAAAAATATATATAGTACGCGTGCAGCGATTGCATACACTAACTTAACGTTTGACGAAAGGGTAATTTGATTTTAAGAATGCTTACGAAGGATATGGGTTCTATAAAGATATAACCAAATTAAAACTTATTAAAACTAGGTTCTTTCCTCATTTTAAAAAAGAGATTAAAGCAAAATATATGATTTAAAGGTCCCTTAGAAAATAAGTTCTGTTTTTTTATAATTTTAAACCCAGTCTTTTAGGTGAATTATTTCTTAAAATATTATAACTCAGTTCTTATAATTTCCTTTATGGAAAGTTTACGAAAACAAGTTTAAGAAAACAAGTGCCTAGAAAATTCGTTTAAATTCGATGCTCTAACTTTCTATACCATTTTTTGGGTCATCTATTTATAGTTTGATCTGCCTTTCTGCAATGTTGCATTTTACACGAGTGAAATACCCTTAACAAAAAATATGGCTACATCAGCGCAAACAGTTAACAGAAGCCAACTTCCAGTTGGTTTAGCTTAATTAATCAAATCAAACATCCGGTCGTCTGGGGTACTTCCTGGTCCAGGATCTGATGTGTACTCCGCTGGGGCACCGAAGAGTATAAATAAATAAGGCAACAAAAACAAAAAGCAAGAAGGGAAAGGAGGGAGGAGGATGAAGGATGAAGGATGGAGAGAAAGGGTATAGGGACAGGAAGAGAATGCTGAAGCGGCGGAGAAGCGATTTCATGCTGCGGCTGCAATGTTTGCCCCAGTAAGTATGCTACACATTTCTCGAGGACGGGTTAAGTGCCGTGCGCCCAGCAAGCGAAAGAGAGAGAGAGCAAGAGACCACAGAGAGAGATAGAGACAGAGATGGCGGAGATGTGTGTGTTTTTGTGTGTTTTTCTTTTTGTTTTTCTTTTCAGGCTTAACAACATTTGCACGCCGTTTCCTTCCATCTTGGAGACATTTGACATTTCAATTTCGAATTGGCCAGCGGAAAAGGCCTAGGAAAAATTTCGGTTTTTCCATCTTCGATTTTTCCCTCAACTACTTTCTACGTTACTATCTGGGAGCCGCCTATTTGCCTGGCCCTGCCGTGTACACACTTTGCCGAATTGTGTCCGTATTGATTTCTAATTACTCGGCCACACAGTATTTGGCTTAAGGTAGGACGCCAGCTGTCAGGTGGCAAGTGGGTTTCGGGTTTGAGGTTTGGGTTCTGGGTGGGTTAGATGGGCGGTGGGCGGTGGGCGGTGTGGGTAATGGGTAATGGGAGTGGCCACCCTTGATGGGGGTCTTGTCTATTTGTTGTGGCGGCGTTGCCATGGCGGCTCCTATTGATTTTACCAACGCCACGAAACGCCATGAATCATGCCAGAGCTCAAGCCTATGCTCATGCCCACACTCGAGCAAAGAAGTTGGTCTAAAAATAAGACAAAATTAAGGTAATAATGGGTGCTATGGGAGCTGTTGGGATTTGTGAGTATTTCGTTGTTAAATATATTAGAATTTGGTTGGTTAATGGGTTTGGTTATAATATTATTATACTGAATGTCTTAAAAAAATTGTAATGATTGGGTTCATTTATGATATTGTATAGAATTTTAGATTTTATATTGATCGAGATTTCTTGGAAATTTCAAATATTTATGTAGTTTTCACAAATTTCTTTATTTAAAATAAAAATAACATATTTTATAACCTATTTTTTGTTAGAAAAAACATGGTTTTCAAATCATAACTCGAGAACAATATCATAACGGCTACAGGGATCACTAAAGATTATATTAATTAATATAATCTATTAATAGAAGTATCCAGAAAAATGATTTATATATTTTTTATTGTATTCTTCCTATACTTTAATTATAAAATTTGTTTTTTAAAGCAATAATAAACTGTATTATTATTAGAAAGAAGGCTTGTTCTTACTAAATACTAAAAATATATATAAAACTGGTACTTTATTTGAACAGTGCATGCTTAATGCTTATCCACCTTGTTCACTCCGCACCCTTCACCATCGCAAACGCACATACACACACACACACCGCCTCGCCGGAGAGCTTCCATTTGGCTATTGCGTGTTTAGCAATTTGCGGTTATATTATAATGACCACTTGATTTGCGTTCGCGTCGGCTTGAGCTCTCTTGCCTTTGCTTTTACCGCCTACTAATTGCGCGCTTGTGTATGTCCTTCCAGGCAGGAGTAGCAGCAGCAGCAGCAGCAGCAGTAGCAGCAGGTAGCTGACAGGAGCTAAAAGGAGAGCCTAACGAAAACGAGGGAGCAACAGTCGCGGAGGCAACGTCGAGACGCATGCACGCTCCATGCTCGCCGCTGGCTGATGGCCAAAGTCGGAATTGGAATTGGAATCGGAATCGGGACAATTGAATCGAACGCCGAACCAAAAAGGAATCGACGAGGAACCCTTCCCGCATCAAGCATACGCCCCATTGCGTCGCACACCTGTGGACAGAGTGCAGCAGCATGTCAACTTCAAAGCATCAGCGTCAGCATCACCATTACCGAGCCGGCTGTGTGTGGCTCCTCCTCCTGCTCTCATCGGCCAGCGCGGCAGTGAGTGCGATAGCGGAGCCCGAGGAGGCGGCCTTCCAAGGTGCGTTTGACATGTGTGACTATAACTCTATCTATGTCTGTGACCGGGGTACCCCCCAGGCCAGGTGCCTAATTGTGGAAATTTGGGTATTTGAAGTTTGGTATTTGGCCCTGGCACCCCCTCTGACCCCTTGACATATCAATATATACGAGGACGAGGACGAGGACCCTATTGTGTGACCGAAACGAGCCTTTGACGTTAATGAGCGACTTAATTATGCGTGAGAGTGGCCCAAAACCAGAAAACCAGAGACCATACACCAGAGAGAAAAAGCACCAGGCTGGGATCGGGAGTCATACAAACGCCTGGTTGTCGAATTTTCAGGGCCCGTGGGCGTTGAATCTGTCACTGCCAACGACAAGGATGCCGATGCTGATGTGTGCTGCTGACACTTCGATTTCAATTGCATACAAAATGCGATTTTTCAATTTCAATTTGAATACGCAATGCACTGCCGGCGGCACATACACACACACAGGACACAGGACACCAGCACCAGCATCGGCATCAGCAGGAACTCTTGTGTGTGCATATGCAAATGGATTCCTCTGCTTGTCCACTGCACTTTAATCGTCCCCACAGTTGCTTAATCAACTAGCAAGCGACGGCGTGCATGTATGCAGGAGCTGCTCCTTGCCTTTGCCTTTGCCTTTCCTTCATCCTTTTGATGGCACTTTAACAGAGTAGCTGTTCGTGTTCGTGTCTCCGTTTCCATCTTCAGCTCTAGCTTTTGCCTCAACAAGAGTGTTGTGGGTGGGTGTGTGCGCTCGTTCCATTTAATACAATGTGTGTGACGTAAGTGCCGGGCCCGGTTGCCACTCGGGCGTATGCGTAATGCTTGTAATGTTTTACTTTTCTTACACCTACTTCCTGCCTCCGCAGTGGCACAATTTTTGGTGTCAAGTGGGCCAAATGCATTGCAAAAAAGGCTTTGATTTGCCTATAAGAAATTTGCATTTAAATTGCCATCGAATGGGGAACTTTTTCCTCGAGAACCACGAACTATAGCGCCCAGCGGAGAACTTATTTAAGTAGTCATTATGAATTTGCGAAGGCCAGGTGCGGCGGGTAGCCGTAAATTACCAAAAGCGTATGCCACAGTCAGAGACCGGAGAAGAGGACAGAATAGAACCTAACAGACCAGACCAGGCCCAAAGTCCTTAAAGCTTATTAGAATTTATTGCGGACACGTCGGTCACACCCAGGAACACACACTCACAGACACACACAGGACACTGGAGCAGACGTAGACACGCAGGACACTCAACTAAACTCAAGTGAACTGAACTGAAATTATGAACCCACAGAAACAGAAACCGAAACAGGGCCAAACCCCAAACTGACTATTTTCCCTTTAGACCTTATCGTCCATCTATATGGCAGTAACTAACCCAAACCCATACCCATGCCATACCCCCTGCTCTCCCACACACAGGTCACTGCGGACACACCAGCCCCTGCGAGCAGCTCTGCTACGAGATCCACGATGGCATGTACGAGTGCGATTGCATCGAGGGCTACGAGCTGAACAAGAACGGTTACAGCTGTCAAGGTGCGTTTAGGATGCCTAAATGAATATGGATATGGATGGGGCCCATCATATCCAAGGATGCAAATTCCAGTGGCCACAAAATTGATTTGCAATTTGCCATTTCATTTCATTTCATTTCGTTTCGTTTCGTTTTGGTTATTATTCGGAAATCAGTCTGTAATGGACATGTCCCAGAGTTTTGGAAGGGGGGGGGGGGGGGGGGGGGGG